>CM042322.1:3424334-3584334 GCA_023566125.1 Zingel zingel
GGGAGCAGCAGGACGCAAAAAATGAAAGTTACTGTTGCACTAGTCTGGACATCTTACCGTGCCAAGGTTGCAATAAAGGTTTCCTAAATGCCACATGTGATGTCAGCTTACTAACTGATTGCGGGTTTTGTGTAGATTTGGACTTTTGTACGTTTATTCCACTTTGTTTAAACGCCGAAGTGGAGAAAGCCTAGTGACGAGTCCATACCAACCAGTTTGTGTTTGAATGTTACCCAGAGTGCCTTGCTGACTGATCTCAATATTTTATTGTTTTATTTCATGTGAATACTAGTTTACTTGAGGAGGAACTTAGTATTTGAAGTAATACAGGAAGTGTGTATTTAGTTTCCATGCTTATTGTGTTTCCACAACAATGTTAGTGAGTAAATCTACTGAAATGGCCCCCACACCATAACAGAGGAGTGGGATGTATAAGATGAGAATGCAGAGGTTTAGTCACATACATCATGGCTGTAAAAACACACTGGGTATCTGTATATATTTGCCAAGTGCAGACCAGTACAGCAGGTATTGATGAATGGTTGGGGGAGGGTCATGCCTTTTTTCCAAATCATTATGGAGAGTCATAGAATTATTTTTTTACTGGCGAGGGGAGGGTCATGTCTTTTTTGGCTAAAGGTCCCAAAACTTCTCCGGTGGCCCCTTAAATAAATAACGAACAGTCCCTTAAGTGACAATTTCAATGCAGGACTTTCACTTGTAACATTGTATTTTTACAGCGTGGTATTAGTACTAGTAATTTTAAGCAAAAATACATATAGCTTCTTCACACGTGCCTGTAGGACAGTCGTCTTGTGATGCTTGAACAGCAGTCGAGCCAGTCGACCGGGCATTTTCTTGATCACAGTGGGGATGATGAGGAGCTGAGCACCGGACGATAAGGCCAGGAAAATATCCACCACAGAGGGGTCAAAGGTTAAGGGCGAGGCCAGGAAGACCACATCACCTGCACTCATCTGAAACAAAGATCTGAGCCAAGAGAGGTGCACTTTTCAATATGCATCAAAAATAACAGTGATTTCAATTAGGGATGCACAGAATCCAGATTTTTGGGGTTCGGCTGAATACTGAATCCACTGGTTAACATTCTGCCGAATCTGAAACCGAATACCAAGTCCCTGTCCTTCCTTTGCCGTACCTGAAGTTGCTGCATTTTGGCTGCTGTCTGTAGATTCCTTCATGCACAACTCATATTCTTTCGGATGTTTCATACCAAATGTTGTAACAGCGGTGATGTTGTGTATTGTTTAGGGTCCTCTCCACCACCAGACTAATCAGCATTGCAGATTGAACATGTAGCTGGACTTGATTGGCCTTCTTTTGACTGAAAGTACTGCCAAACTACACTTTTTCTGCTCACGAGTTCCATTTTCACTTTCTCACTGCCTACTGCATTGAACGCTCCACCTATGTAAACTCCTTCCCGTAATCAATGGCGCTGTCATGACGTCGACCAGCGTAGGGCGCGTAGTGCAAGTTTAGGGCTCAGTTTCGGAGGAAAAAAATTCTAAGGTTCGGCAGAAACCCAACCCTGTCAAAAAGCCCAATATTCGGCCGAATCTAAATTCTGGATTCGGTGCATCCCTAATTTCAATACAAATCAAGAGATAAAGACTCACCTCAGATGCAGTATATTGGGCAGTATACACTTGTGTGGCACCCGCACAATCTTGGGAAGGCCAGTCGTTCCAGATGTGTGCAGCACATACGCCACGTCTCCGTGACCAGCCTCCTTTAACCCTGCAGCTGGATCACAGAGACCTGCTCCATCTGCTGTCAGAGCTCCGGCTCGTTCCGGTCCTCGTCGGTGCTCAGAGACTGGCAGCGGCTCGATTTGTATCACAGTCAGTTTGAACTTAGGCAACACCACACATACCTCCACAGATATGTGGTTGACGAGAGCTGCCTGGAATCGCTTGACGGGAGGAAAGAAAGAAAATCTATGTTAATATTCCTACAAAGCAGAAATCAAGAATTCATGTTGATAGTGTAAAATAAATGCTAATATACAGCAAAGCAAAGTCAACTGTAGTGTGTATGCTTGGATGGGGATATTATTTTGAAATATTTCTATAGGGGTGTTCATGAATCTGCTTTAGCGAATACATCAATAGACATAAAAGCAGAAATAAAGAATTAAAAAAAATAAAATACTTTTTTACTCTGCCGCATGCACTTTATCTACACAAACTCAGATCAGATCTTTGATTGCACCAAGGCTGATGCACCCACACACTTCACATGTTTTGCCCAAGGCCCCCGGGTTCTATGCATATCAATTGATTTCGGTAATTTGATTACACCACTGAAGTACAACAGCAGCTTTAGTGGGTCTTGGATTATTAGCTAATTTTGTGGTCCCGTCTTATTGTGTCAACATTTATTTTTAAGATGTTTATTATTTTTAGTTCAAACTGCTCCCATTGTGCAGATTCCATATGGTTGGGTCCTGGGTCTCTGGCCTGTAATACAGTTGTTTAGTCTGCTGTGTGCCCTGGACATAATGGGAACTTGGAGGTGAGTATACACAATGCAAAGAGAGGCAAGAGGTGGTGGATGTGTCTATAGGGACCTAGTCTATATCCTTGATGTTCCACTTCCAGGATTGCTCCTTTGCCGCCGGAAAATCGGCTGGATTTTACTCATTTAGGCCGGATATCCGTTGCCTTGGGCTTTCTTTGTGTTGCCATTCTAACCTCTGGTGGATTTCTGAGGACTCTGGTTAACTGCTCCTCAGATCTCTGCAGGGTAAATCCAGACAGCTAGCTAGACTATCTGTCCAATCTGAGTTTTCTGTTGCATGACTAAAACATACACACATTCCACCAAAACAAGTTCCTTCCGAGCCTGTTTTGCAGAGGCACCGTGGCTTTTCTCTGGCGCTAAGCACCGCCCAAGACAATTGTGATTGATTTAAAGAAATGCCATCAACCAGAGCACGTTTTCCTCCCATCCTCGAATACTATGTGGAGTAGCCAGACCCTCCTCCAGCGCGCTCTGGAGGAGGGTCTGGCAAAGCGAGACTAATAGGGACCCAACAGAAAATGTTTGCCCCAGGTCGCCCCAACAGGCTAATCTGGCCATGTTTTTAAACCCTGATCTTGAGAGAAACCATATTTCATTTAGCTGTATTTATAAAGATTATTATCAAAAGTTGTGTTTGCACAACTAGTCATTAGAGCTGCAGAGATTAATGAAATAATTGATTAATTGTTCATTAAATGAATCGCCAACTATTTTGATAATTGGGTTGAGTCATTTTTTTATGAAAAAAGTAAAGATTCTCTGATTCCAGCTTTTTAAATGTGTATATGTTCTAGATTCTTCTCTCTGTGACAGTAAAGTGAATATCTTTGAGTCATATTGGGCTTTAAAAAAAATGGTTGACTTTTTTTTTTTTTTTTACCATTTCCTGACATTTTAAAGACCAAACAGTTAATCGATTAATTAAGAAAATAATCAACAGTTTAATCGACAATGCAAATAATCGTCACAGCCCAACTAGATATTATCATTAATTCATGAAATATTAGATATTCAACCTGCAGGACGTCGGTCTTCACAGCACAGTACTTGAGGCCACACTGGTTCATGACTCTGGCAGTGAGGAGTCCTGGAGAGTCTGGGTCCAGTGGGACATAGGCAGCAGGTGACTGCAGGATCCTGGCAAACACCACAGGACAGTACATATCACCCTTCAAATTACACAGCCACTCTCCCAAAACATTACTCATTTGATACGGCACGGGAATAAATGCCTTTTTTAGGCCACACACATATACATTCACACATATACACTGGTCACATGCTGTGTTTTGACATGGAGTGGTAAACTTCAGAGATGTGGAACTTGAGACTTGAACTTGAGACTTGGACTTGAGTTGACTCGAGTCACCGTTTTGATGACTTGCGACTTGACAAAAAAATAAGTGACTTGAGACTCGACTTGTACGTTAATGACTCGAGACTGATGACTCAGATGACTTGCGTGTATTCATAAGTTTTAATGTTAGCTGTTAAATATATAATAATATAATTTAATGTCACGTTTCTGTCTAACTATCAAGTATGCTAGTTATTCAAACTAGCCATTCATTTTATTAGATGGGCTACTAACAGTGGTGTAGTCTACGTGATACGCAGGTATACGCAATATACCCACTAGGAAAGCTCCAGGATTTCCATATACCCACTTAAATGCGCAATGACATGCAACAACATACTTTCCATTATATTTTTGATATATTTTCAATTGTCATCTGTGTTTTTTTTCTTCGCATAGGCTGAATAAAGGGATTTCCACCATAAATTGGTGCATTAAAGCGTATCCAAATGCAACAAAAATGAAGTTTCTGACGCTCAAAACTTCCCTGGGGGAGGACACCCAGACCCCCCACTATGATATTGCCCCCCTTCCCCAAAGACAGATTCTGGCCCATAAATGCCAAAATACAGTACAGTATACCCACCACAATACATTAGACTATTCCACTGGGTACTAATACCTTGTCTTAGTAAGAGTGCTTAATCTTGGGTGTAAAAAAGTGACTTGATTTGGGATTTGACTTGCCTTAACTATGGACTTGACTTGACATGACATGACCTGTGACTTGACTAGCCCCCCAAATAATAGAGACTTGCTTTAGACGTGGACTGAATGACTTGAGACACTTGGGACATGAGCAAAGATGACTTGGTCACAACACTGGTAAACTTTGAGTCAGAGACGACAGTGAACCAGCAGCAGTGGCAGCAAAAACTGTCCTGTCCTTTAAGTAGTGTCCTGAGGAGTGTCCCGGGACAGTCAGACACTGTCCTGTGACTACCAGACACTGTCCTGTGACTCCCATGACTGTCCCGGGACATTCATGGGAGTCACAGGACAGTGTCTGGTAGTCACAGGACAGTGTCTGACTGTCCTGGGACACTCCTCAGGACACTACTAACAGGACAGGACAGTTTTTGCTGCCACTGCTTCTCCAGTGAACTTACCCCAGAATCCAGACAGGTATGAACAAATCATCACAACAATACAGCCCGATCACTCCGTTGTTCGGAGAGCAGTTCTTCCATAGAATATGAGACAGTTCACCGGCCAGCTGAACCAGCTCTCTGTACAGCAGCAGGGCCACCGGGCTCCCTGACACTGACCCGCCGTCATATCTCACAGCTGCTCGGTCAGAGTGCACAGAGGCAGCGGCGGCTACAAGCTCCTGCAGCGTCCGAGCAGCCATGGTGAGGAGCCGCTAAAGAAACACCAGCTTATTCTCGGTTAGTGCCGATTCTGGACGAAAAACAAATCATATTCTAATTCGTGAATTACGTTTACACGTGGCCGGCTATTTTCATAAACTGACATTTCAACATCTCCGTTTTTAAAAATAACATCGTGCACAGCTGTCAGTTTTCAGAAAAATGTTCGTTTACATGTACCCGTGTATATATGCCGTCAAGAGCACGCCAGACCTGTAGGTGGCGGTGTAACGAGAAGCTCAAGCCCACGTTAGCCAATCAGAATCCCCAAAATAGCAACAACAGCAACGAATCACGTCCTCTTTCTCTGCTGCTTAAACTCCGTTTGTCTCAGTTTACACTCTAACGTGCAAACGAGGACTTCATAAATCTCCACTCTGGCCGGAGTTTTAGAAAGACTCGGTTTAAGAGGCGAATTTTCCGTTTGCGTGTAAACGAAGGGCACAAACGAAGGGAAATGTCTCCGTTTGTAAAAAATAACCATGTACGTGTAAACAGGGTCTCGTTTTCAGAGGCGAATTCTCCGTTTGCGTGTAAACGAAGGGAAATGTCTCCGTTTTTCTAAATAACCACGTACGTGTAAACAGGCGGGTTTGTTTACTTCGAGGCAGACCCAGGGGTTGTCGCGTGAAGATGATGTCCCGCTGATGGCTACTTCAAATGCTTCTGTTAGAGTCGTTCATCCCGAAATCGGGGAATCTGTCTTATCGTGATCGAATGGATGGATGGATGGATGGATGGATGGATGGATCTGTCTTATCGTGATCAGATAGATAGATAGATACTTTATTGATCCCCAAGGGGAAATTCAAGGTCCCAGTAGCTTAAAGACATCACACACAACATACACATACTGTACACATAAACAGGATGATAAAATAACAAATCCACATGAATAATATGGACAAGAAAAGATACTAGATAAAAAATAAATCCACTATATGTTGTTTATCATTTTGTCGAAACCGATTGTGTGTTTTGGGTATGTGTTTGATGTTTTATCAGTCAGCTAATATACATCCACTAAATAAAGAGCTCTCTGTTTTAGCTACAGAGTGAGACCTCTCACTTCTGGTCCATCTTTGTCAGGAGTCACACATGCTCAGTAGCTAGGTAAGGACTACTAGCCAGTCAGAAGCAGAGTATGAGGGCGTGTCCTGACAGTACCTAGGTAAGGACTACTAGCCAGTCAGAAGCAGAGTATGAGGGCCCTGACAGTACCTAGGTAAGGACTACTAGCCAGTCAGAAGCAGAGTATGAGGGCGTGCCCTGACAGTACCTAGGTAAGGACTACTAGCCATTCAGAAGCAGAGTATGAGGGCGTGCCCTGACAGTACCTAGGTAAGGACTACTAGCCAGTCAGAAGCAGAGTATGAGGGCATGCCCTGACAGTACCTAGGTAAGGACTACTAGCCATTCAGAAGCAGAGTATGAGGGCGTGCCCTGACAGTAGCTAGGTAAGGACTACTAGCCAGTCAGAAGCAGAGTATGAGGGCGTGCCCTGACAGTAGCTAGGTAAGGACTACTAGCCAGTCAGAAGCAGAGTATGAGGGCGTGCCCTGACAGTAGCTAGGTAAGGACTACTAGCCAGTCAGAAGCAGAGTATGAGGGCGTGCCCTGACAGTACCTAGGTATGGACTACTAGCCAGTCAGAAGCAGAGTATGAGGGCGTGCCCTGACAGTACCTAGGTATGGACTACTAGCCAGTCAGAAGCAGAGTATGAGGGCATGCCCTGACAGTACCTAGGTATGGACTACTAGCTAGTCAGAAGCAGAGTATGAGGGCGTGCCCTGACAGTACCTAGGTAAGGACTACTAGCCAGTCAGGAGCAGAGTATGAGGGCGTGCCCTGACAGTACCTAGGTAAGGACTACTAGCCAGTCAGAAGCAGAGTATGAGGGCGTGCCATGCTAGCAGCTAGGCGAGCATTATAACGTGTGTTCCAAAGTGACCACGTTTGTCTCTGAAGTAAAGGCTGGACTACAACAGAGCTGTTTGGAGCAGTTTGTGAACAGTGTTTTCTGTTGGAGATGGTAAGTCCCTTTGGGGTGGACTTTGGGCTTTTTCACTTTGTAAACCTAGAACGTGCACAAAACAAGATATATAACACAATAAAGGAAAGGGGGAAAGCCCAAAAGCAAAATATGAGCACTTTAAATAAACATTGATTGGAAGTAAGGTGGAAAAAGCAAATGGGAGGAAGAAAGGAAAGGACGGTGGTTTTACAGAGTTTAAAGGAAAGTGGGAAATGAGCTATGCAGGAAGGAGCAAAAGAACACAAAAAATGAGTTCTTCTTAGACAAATTAACGTGATTGAGAAGACACGTTTTGGTATTTATTAATTTTGTGTTATTATTATTATTATTTGAATATTGTAAAAACAAGATATTCTGATCCACACATAAACCAGTTGGTGGCGGTAATGCACCAAATCGTTGTTTGCCAACTGCCAATAAACCTAAAAGAAGAAGATTTTAAACCTTCACAAGCCTATTTTGGAAAGCATGATTTCCTATCAAGCATGCTTCATCAAGATGCAGAGAGGATATACTGTATGATATTTTATTATCATTATATAGAATCAGTAGAATGGGAATAGATGTTCAGTTATTATGGGTACAAGCATAATAACATAGGCATCTGAGGAAATTAGATAGTAGTCACTCTGGCTAAAAATGGATTAAAAGCAAATAGTGTAGTGGTGGTAATATCAATAAGCAAAGCAGAGATCATGGAAGGAGATCGTGTGGAACAAAATAAAGATACAGTGGCAAAGACTATGTAACTGATACAAAAGGAAGGCATTTATATCAGATTCAGCAGAGAGTGGGGAAGGAGAAAGGACTTGGGGCTATGCAGCAGAATGGGACTGGGACACACAAAGGTAAGTGAAGGCATTCAGCACATGGACATTAAAACAATCGTAGCAAATAACTCAGGAAAGATGGTGTTAAAACTTATATTCAATTATCTGCAACAAACTGGACTATGTAAGGAATATGTCAAATGGATACAGTAGGTGGCGATAATGCTCCGACTGGTTACAAGTCGCCGAAGAAGAAGAAGAAGAAGCATGATTTCCTAGCAGCAGTGAATGCACCACGGCCTGTCCAATAGTTTGTCTCTATTTTGCGGCGAAAGAATTTTGAACCTAAAACCGCCTTTTGTTTTCGATCAAGTAGCCTGTTACCTTTACCTGTCAACATTAAGAAAACGTCCTTTTACATGCAATATGGACGACTTATTGGAAACAAGACTGGTTGAAAATAGCCGTAACTACAGATATTCACTAGAACGAATCATAGACAAGGTGTGTTGATAAGCTAACGTTACCGTTAGCATGAAGTGACGAAGCATAGCTAGCTAATCGTTAGCTTAAATTAACTTCAAAGATACATTATGAAAATGTGAACACCCGTGTTTGCTTAACGTTACCTCTGCATTCGCTTTTTCAACAGTATTCAAAGCTTCAATACCAAGATGGGGGGGTGGAGGTGGACCTCGACAGCACAAGAACCCAAAGTAAGTTGACTACAGTTTTTATAACATTGGTTCTGCCCGTGGTTTAGCTAATGTAATACATTGTCGCTGTCGCTGTAACAACATAACAGATAACGTAGTACAGTCATGGGGATGTATAGTGTACCGTTACAGAAATAAAACAGAGCGTGTTGACAGGTTAGGCTGACAGCGAGCGTAACGTCACTGCTGCTGGCTGTGACATAACGTTAAGCACACAGGGCTGTGTTGAGTTCCCCATGCTGTTTACGCTGTACGTTATACCAATCAGTGTCGAGCTTCAATCTCCACTCACCTTTTTTAATGCCTTAATTAAAAAAAAATTGGAAAAATCCCACCTATAAGGACACCAATTTTCTCTGTGAATTAATAATGTATCGTTAATAAATACATGTTCTTCCTTAAAATACAGGGGGCATAAATACACACACCCCTATGTTAAATCCCCATAGAGGCAGGCATATTTTTGTGATGAGGGGATGTGATGATGTGGGGCTATTTTAATTCCAAAGGCCAAGGGAACTTTATCAGGATGCATAGTATCCTGGATCCATGAAATAACTGGCCTTTAAACATAAAAATCTGCCTGCCTCTATGGGAATTTAACATAGGGGTGTACTGACTTATGCCCCCTGTATTTTAAGGAAGAACATTTATTTATTTATGATACATTATTCATTCACAAAGAAAATTGGTGTCCTTAAAGGTTGGATTTTTCCTCATTTTTTTTAATTAAGGCATTAAGATCAATTTCCAAAAGATGATTTTTTTATTCCTCTTTTTAGCATGGGTGTATTCATTTATGCTGAGCACTGTAGATCTGATGGTATTTTGGTCTGGGCTTTGAGGAATTGTAATCTGTGTGCAATATTTGTTTGGTGCAATATATATTTAATAGTGGATTATAATGCTGTTGGACATTCTCAGGGATGTGTGTGTGTGTGTGTGTGTGTGTGTGTGTGTTACTATATTCGTGGGGTCCAAAAACAGGGGAATACAGTATACTTGTGGGGCCCAAAATGCTGGACCCCACAAGGTTAAAGGGCTGTTTGAGGGTTAAGACTTGGTTTTAGGGTTAGAATTATGTTATGGTTAGGGTGAGGGTTAAGGTTAGGCATTTAGTTGTGATGGTTAGGGTAAGGGGCTAGGGAATGCATTATGTCAATGACGGGTCCCCACAAAGATAGTGAAACAAGCGTGTGTGTGTAAGGGGGGGGCATCACATATTGAATATTTGTATCTGTTTTTATTCACTTCATTGAACTAAACAGTCAGTGATGGGTTTCCATCTCTGCATCAGTAGTTGTTATGTGGCCTGGTCTCATTGTCTCCTCATTGTCTCTTTTCTGTCCTGACTCCTTGCATGATGAAGCACTTGAACGCTACATGAACCTGTCAAAAGTAGAGCTGAACAAGCTGGATTCAAAGGTTTGGGTCACTATGATTATACTCTGCAGCCACATATGACACAAAATACAATGATCTGATTAGGAAGCAGTTTATTCGACTGCCATCAGACTGCTGGTCCTCAGTGAATTCAGATACTCAATATATGTACAGCTATTATAATCAAACACTTTTCATCTCCTCAGAGCCTGGCAGATTTGAGAGAGGAGTCAATAGGAGGTAAGTATCCATAACCTTTAAACAAGAAGAGAAATTTAGAGACATGTATACATTTGTATATTTATTAATCTGATTACTTTATTTCTTCCACCACAGCCCAGGACATTACAAGAGACTCTCAGGTAAATGTACCGTTTGTTTCAGCAGTTCTGTCTTGAATGTCTGAATTATATCTGAAATTCATTTTGGTTTATTTTCAACAGTTGGACTTCACGCATCAAGATGGCGAAGCTGATAGGACTTGTGTTTCCACTACCCAAATGTCTGTGCAGGATGATTGTAAGAACAAGAAAGCAATAGGCAAACTTTTTTTAAACACAACATGGCAGGACAAGCTATTGCAGAATTTAAATGAAAGTATCTAATTTTAGGTGACGTTTCTTCTCCAATTTTTGCGTCCTCCAGGGATGGCTAGCAACGACACGACTCGCCTGACTGTGAGCTCCATGGATGAGAGTCGGAGAACCATTTCTGAGATGGAGGTCCAGCCTGAGGAGCAAGACGATGATCTGGAGATGAGTCTGAGAAGTCAGGGCAGCTCTTTGGTGGAGCTCTACCCCAGCATGATCAGTCGAATAGGGAGGGCCTGGCATCGGCAGCACGTCTCTGAGGCAGCCGGCTCGGTGCTGAGGAGGTACCGCAGATGGCGACAGCAGTCAAACCGAAGCAATCTCAGCAAAACCTTCGTTGTCACGCTGAGGCACACAAACGGAAACCAAAACACCACGACTAGCCAGACGCCGCTCAAGGAGAACACGAACAGCCCCGCGAAAAGGCAGTTCGTGGGGACCCAAACTGCCCCTCAGTCTCCATTGCAGAATGTAACAAATACGCAGGATTGGCAAGCACAGCAGCAGTCTCCTGGGAGGGTGAGAAGAGAGCAGCACAAACCTATTCTCGCCATGGACCTCTCTGGTCCCGCCGAGTTCTTCACGTCAAACGAGAGCTCGCTGAACGAGACCTTCATGCCGAAAGAGAGCTCGCTGAACGAGACCTTCACCGTGTGTGAAGTGTCCCGGCTAGGAGAACAGCCCTTCATTTACAAGTTCAGTCCTTCCCGGCCTTGCCATCCTGCAGCAAAAGCATCCTTGGACCCGTCTCTCGGGTCCAAAAGGCTTTCTTTCACTGCCCACTCGCTGCAGACTGTTTGCTGTTCCACGTGTGCATCGGAAGCCACCGCTGCGAGAGAGAGACCAGACATCTACGGGTCCCCGGTCAGGCAAAGTCCCTCCCAAGCCAGGGTGACAACCAGCCTCAGTAGATCACCTCACGCCTTTTCCAGAAGCCCCAAAGCGCATTCTGTGGAGAGCTTTTCCAGAGAGCCTACGAGGCCCAGGTTAATGTCCACCCCTCCACAAAAGCCAACTATGCCACAGAGGATGCTTCATCCTCAAGACCCCCATCACTCCCTCCACCCACAGCTGCGTTCACCTCAGGTGGCCACGGGAACAAAAGGCCGCGACAGGCTCCGGCGGCACCTTTCTTTTGACTCCTCCCTGCCATCCATCCGCATCTCTTGCTCCCCGAAGAAGCTTGACGAGGACTTCCTCAAGCTCTACCACAAGTTCGTCTGCCAGAACAAATCATCCGTCTTCAACCGGCTTCCCTGCCGCCTCTGTGCCCAAAGCTCAGAGGCCGGCAGAAGTCCCTCTTCCTCAGCTCTGGCAGCTCTCGCCTTGTCGCCCCACCGCTCCCTCCTGAGGAAACGGCACAGGGAGTTGGACTGGGACAGCCACCCCCAGTCCAAACGCCAAAGGGACGAGTACTGCCCATCCTCCCCGGGGTCCTACCGCCATGGGAAAGAGATGCTGAGACGCAGTCTCTCGCAGTCCCAGTACGAGCAGTCTCATTACGAGCAGTCTCATTACGGCCTCTCCTATAGCTCCACTAAACCCAGCATGTCTCAAAGATTCAGCCCCCAGAAGCGCTCAGCAGATACACATCAGGAAACCTGGATGAGTCGGCACCGCCACGTGTCTGCTGCCGATTTTTCTGGCATGGGTGAGCCTCCTCTATAAAACACCATATTGTGCTCCTGAAGCCTTTATTTTTGTCCTGTCTGCTGTTTAAGTCCTTTCATCACCAATTCCCTTTACTCAAATTTGATTCATTCAACAGGAAGTTCACTTGAGAGCAGAATGGACCATGGCTTCTCACCCAGGTGATTAGAATTCACTTCTACATACAGTGTTTGTTTTCTGGCCTCTGAGCATTCATGCGTTTTCATAATCACTCTTTTCTTACCCAACATGTGCAGAAAATGGTGAACGGGGATTACACCAGCCTGCCCACAGATGAAGGAAAACTAATTTTGTTGTGTAACAAATGTCAGTATGAAAGTATTTCTGAAAGCTTCGGATACAAATATTGGTGAAAATCACGTGATAACCAACTGAAAGCATTTGGTAGTGTGAGCTCAGTAAATTGTATCACTGAACTGCTGCATGTTACATTTTTAGTGGTCATTATATATCAATTTGTTTTCTATCCAAGTTTGTGTTCCTGTTTGGATGTTTTTAATTTAATTTTTACGAGTACTGTCAAACCATCTATTTGTCTAATCTTAACTTTTTCCTGTGTGCTGTGGTACATCATTACCTCAGTTAATACAGCCTCATGGTTATTTCTTGTTATGTTATATTATTGAAATAAAATTGCAAATGTCAAAACAGTTTCTGGAAAAAAAAGACCAATTACTTGTCATTGTAGTTATTCTGTTTATTATAGTTAATCAGTTTCATTTATTTTTCCATTATATTTCATGCAAGGCTTAAAGTTAGAAAAACTAAATATGCAACAGTCAGACCCAAAACAAAAGAGCATAATATTTCATTTAAGGTAAAGATAGAAAAGTAAACGTGATAAGGAAAATAAAGACAATTTAACATTTTGGTCACGGGCCTTGTGCGCTTTTCTGACATACTAAGTTATATTTAACACTTCTGTCTTGTTAAGGCTTGGAATGTGAAACTACTGCATGTATTTAGTGTCCCAGACAGCAGTATTCAAATACCCAGCCTGTTTTCTAGTCTACAGAGAACATTACATTCACATGCATCAGCTGTGGGAGCTTTCAGTAAGCCCACAGTGCTGCTGTAACTATGGTTGGTCATGGCATTACCACTCCAGCTCCACTGGGTACTTCCCAGTCAGACAGGCAGTGCAGTGGCCCACTCGCTTGCTGGACTTGTCCTTCCGCTGGAGCGAGGCGATTCCCTCCTGAACAGCTGACACCAGGCCCTCCACAGTCAGATACTGAACACTGGCAGCACCTACAAAACAGTTCAAGTGTTAAAAGTGCTAATTTTCAGGTTTATAATTTAGAGCTTGTACCAGGATAGGTTTACATTGTTAAATTTTCAAGAAACACCATCTTTTTTGTGGTACTGCATGTTGCTGCAGCTCCTCTTTTCACCCTGTGTGTTGAGCTCTCTGTTTTAGCTACAGAGTGAGACCTCTCACTTCTGTTCCATCTTTGTCGGGAGTCACACATGCTCAGTACCTAGGTAAGGACTACTAGCCAGTCAGAAGCAGAGTATGAGGGCGTGCCCTGACAGTATCTAGGTAAGGACTACTAGCCAGTCAGAAGCAGAGTATGAGGGCGTGCCCTGACAGTACCTAGGTAAGGACTACTAGCCAGTCAGAAGCAGAGTATGAGGGCGTGCCCTGACAGTACCTAGGTAAGAACTACTAGCCAGTCAGAAGCAGAGTATGAGGGCGTGCCCTGACAGTACCTAGGTAAGGACTACTAGCCAGTCAGGAGCAGAGTATGAGGGCGTGCCCTGACAGTACCTAGGTAAGGACTACTAGCCAGTCAGGAGCAGAGTAAGAGGGCGTGCCACGCTAGCAGCTAGGCGAGCATTATAACATGTGTTACAAAGTGACCACGTTTGTCTCTGAAGTAAAGGCTGGACTACAACAGAGCTGTTTGGAGCAGTTTGTGAACAGTGTTTTCTGTTGGAGATGGTAAGACCCTTTGGGTGGACTTTGGGCCTTTTCACTTTGTAAACCTATAACATTCACACAAAAAAGTATGACACAAAGGAAAGGGAGAAAGCCAAAAAGCATAATATGGGCATTTTAACTGAGATGCACCAATCCGACTGAAGCCACAATACAGCAGTAAAGATCAAGAGAAAGGATGGCACATTAACGTCATCACTTTGTTCCAATATATGAAATTTGATTCAGAAACTAAGATGCTTCTATTTTAAACTGTGCAGCTATTTTGATCGTTGTCAGTGAGATGTACTACTGTATTAGTACTTACCAATGTATCCAGCAATGTCCTGAAACTCTGGCTTGTTGGCGATGAGCTCCTCCTTGGTGGGAATATTGATGCCCATGTAGCAAGGGTGTCTGATCGGTGGAGAGGCAACCCTGATGTGGACCTGTCGAGAAAAAGAAAAACGGGTCAGAATTTTACTCTGTTACAAACTGCTTGTTTGGGTTTTAAAGTTTCCCCTTTTGACCATCATTCTGCCCACAGATCAGCATCTGATATTCAAAACTGTGTCAAGTGATAATTGGTCAATCTGTAATATTTTGCATCTTTTATATTTTCTGGTGTACCATTGGTGGAGGGACCATATAATCTCAACCACTTAAAACTAGTTTTTCTGTTCGATTTTCAGAAAAGAAAAATAAATATTGTTTTCACTGACAGTTAATAAGCATTATATTTCACAAAACTATTAATTTTTTCTGACAGTAGAGTATTGCAGGTAAGGTGGAGCGCCTCTACAATAAATTGCTGTGGAAGCAGTTAAGTTATATTAGCCATAAGCACGATTATAAAAAAATTAAATAAAAAGTAATTGGGACCCCTCAAAATTATCTTGGGACCCTTTTTGAGGTCCTCAGGTTAGGGACCACTGTTAAAACACTGTCATGTCACCACATATACAGGAGTATGTAACATCCTTAGTCAACAAACCTCAGTTGCACCGGCGTCCTTCAGCAGTTTTATAATGGGGGAGATGGTGTTGCCTCGGACGATGGAGTCATCTACCAGCACCACTCGTTTCCCAGCAAAGTTGTCTGTCAAGGCCCCAAACTTCTTGGCAACTCCTAGCTGCCTCAGCCGGGTATTTGGTTGAATAAATGTTCTCCCGACGTAGCGGTTCTTACACAGAACCTCTATATATGGCAGCCCAGACTGTGAGGAGAACAAGAAGAGGGAAGCTTGTGAGGACAGACGTCCATCAAGAGGAAGGGGGTATCACTGCATCTCTTTTACACAGTTAGAGCAGACAGCTTGTAGACAGACCTGCTGAGCGTAGCCCAGTGCAGCAGGAGTTGCAGACTCGGGCACAGTGCTGACCACGTCTGCGTCTGTTGGAGCCTCGATGGCTAACTGCCGACCACAGCGCTGCCTGACGGTGTAGACCATCTGACCTGCAGCACAGCGATATAAAATAGCTCAACACACAGGGTGAAAAGAGGAGCTGCAGCTATGTGCAGTACAACAAAAATATGGTGTTTCTTGAAAATTAAACATGTAAACATATTCTGATATAACCTCTAAATACAATTATGAACCTGAAAATGAGCATAATATGAGCACTTTAAAGGATGGTCCATAGAAAATATTCAAACCTTCAAAAATGGAGTCCGGTCTAGCAAAGTACACATATTCAAATATGCAGAAGGCAGGGAGGTCTCCCTCAGGGCGAGGGACGACACTCAGAGACTTGACTCCGTGCTTGGATATCTGGACTATCTCTCCTGGTAAGACCTCTCTGTAATACCTGAGGACCAAGAAGGACACAAAAATGGTCATTACCCACAACCCTTCCAACATAATGCAGAAGACCTTACATATGCGGTGAAAACTGACTTGGCACCGATGGACTGGAAGCTGCAGGACTCTGACGAGACAACCCACCCTTCAGTGTCCTCCTCTTCGGCACCTCACCAAAAGGGACAAAGAATGACGTTAATCACCCACCAGCCTCCGACACGCCTGGCCTCGGACGAAAAATGCCCTGGCTTGTTTATCAGTAGAAGTTAGGGTCTTTTAAAAAGGACAAACATGTCTGCGTTTGGTGTCTGACTTGATGGTCACATGTAAAACAAACATGTCGAGAATACCTGAACTGTGCAGTTTAGAGACAGGAACAACCCGTCCGATGCAGAGGGGTCGATTTCCGTATGGGTCACGCACCGCATAGACAACATCTTTGAACATCACCAACAGTGAGTACGATGTAGGGGTCTCAGTCATCAGATTTTTAATCCTACAATACAAAACATTTTTTTTATTTATTTATTTATTTATTTTTTATTATATATATATATATATATATATATATATATATATATATATATATATATATGCAGCATCAGGTCACAACACTGACCTAGCAACCCAGTCCGGTGCATCCTTCTCCTCCATAGGTGGAGTCAATGCCAGCAGTTGGGTGATGAGCTCGCTGTCTGAGCTGGTGGAGAGGCCCACACCATGGCGCATTACCTGCACGGCACATTTACAATGACTCATTCAGTATTTTTTATTTTATATATATATATATATATATATATATATATATATATATATATATATATATATATATATATATATATATATATAAAAAAAGATTTCCATTTCCTTGCATATATTCATTTGTTATAAAAGAAAGTTATGACACCTACACAAGCATAACACTGACAGATTAAATAGATGTTATGCACACTGTATATAGAAACCTGGTTTGTCATAAGTAGCATATATTGCATTGCAGGTTTTTATTTGTGCAGACAAAATCCAACAGATATGCACCAGGTTCTGTAAGTTAAGAAGTCATCCTCACTTTTCTCCGCAGGGCATGCGCATTAATCAGCTCTCCATTGTGCGCTACAGCAATCTTGCCATGTAGTGTATCCACCACAAAGGGCTGGCAGTTCTGCAGCTCCGAGATCCCAGTAGTTGAATAGCGTGTGTGACAAATACCGAGGTTACCATAGCGCAGCTTCAGAAGAGCATCAGGTGGGAAAGCACTGCTCACTAATCCCATTCCCTAAAAAAAAAAAATAAACGGCAAGAGGAATCAGTGAGAGATGTCAGTTACACAATCTGCACAAATAATAAAAGTATGTATAATATGCATCATGTTGTAGAGTGGGAAACTCTAAACTCTCTAAACTCTTAACTAGGTCACAATCAGTGTGATGACGCTTTAGAACAAACCAGCACAGCCATTATCAACCGGTCAATGCAATTGTGTTTTGGTGTGTACATACATGGGTTTTTATTTAGGGTGCAGCTTTAATGAAAAAGGAGCAAAAATGTTTCCTGTATTTGTACAGTGGGAGTTCAAATCTGCTTCAGTCTGAAAGTACAAGGGCCTTCTAGTCAAGACTAATGTTACCTTGTGGGCTGTGTACGTGGGTGGACTGGCTCCATTACTTGTGACAATCCCAGCACTTTCCTGACCCCTGAGTAGACACAAGCAATCACATTTAATTCCAACAGTTTAAAATATATCAGTGGGAAGTGAGTTTTATATTGAATGATCTTTGAGTCTTTTTCCTGCAGGACTAAACATGACTAAACTTGTTCAAGAGTCAAAGCTGGGTGTGAGCCTCGAGGCAAACCAAACTGGTTTGTTTCAAGCAAAATGAAGCAGGAAGGAGAAGCTGAAACCCCCCCCCCCCCCAAATGTCTGCTTCTCTGCTGTGGAGCCGCCATATACGGAGAGTCGCCTTGCTGCAGTTTCAGCCTGTATACCAAGCTGCTTCTCGGATTACAGTTGGCCCCTCCCCCTCGGCACACAGCTTAAGCCAGTGGTGAGGCTGCTTTTCAGCATGGAGGCGTTGCTTTCAGGCTTAACCGCCTGGTTGCCTAGGGAACCGGGCAGCAGAGACAGACGGATTGGGGAAAAGAAAGCGTTTCCAGGTCAGCTCAAACATGGAGAGAGGAGCAGAGAGACAAAGAGGAGGTGATAGGGAGGTGGCAGAGGAAAACGGCTCGGTGGAGAGGCAGTGGGGGGAGGCAGAGGTGCTGGCTCTCATGTCAGTGTGGGACGAGGTGGGAGCTCAGCACGTAGCTGAGAGCAGAACCACATTTGAGTTGATCTCAGAGCGTCTGAGGAGGCTCAGTGTTGTGCGCAGCTGGTGGGAGTGTCAGGCCAAGTGCAGGAGCCTGGGACTCCAGAGCAGGAAGCCAGACACAGCAGCAGCAGCAGCAACAGCAGGCACTTCTGCAAACTACAGCCCAGCAGTGGATGGAAGGCCAGGGGAGAGCTGGGAGGAAGAGGTGGAAGATGTTGGCAAAAGAGGAAGCTACCCTTCCTCAGTCACTATCCCAAAGCAGGAAGGTAAATGTAGATTCAACCCCAAGGGGTAGCGCTAATGATCACAACGTATGGCAACGCTCAACACATTTTAGTATTTAATCAACTGACAAATCAGGAGATAAACAAGCATGACCGTCAAACTAGTTTTAGCTTCAAACTGAAGTAGAAACTTCTTTTTTTAGCAGTACTTTTGCATGATCTAAACATTTTAAACCCAGTCTAAAAGGTCAGATTAAAATAAAACCTGTTTCTTACAAGCTCCAATTTATTTTCCAAATCAAAACTGAGCCGAAGTTAACAGCATGTGCATGTGTGTACAGGTACCAAGGGTCTAATCCATCGGGCTCTTCCTTACACTGCGAGTGTGGCTGAGGAGGGGGGCCGCCACTGGACTGACGACGAGGTGAGAGCCCTGTTGTGCGTCTGGGCTGACCGCCGCGTTCGAGAGCGCTTGAAGTGCACACTGCGCAACAAATCCATCTTCCAAGAGATGGCCCGTCAGATGCAAAGAAACTTTGGGGTGATACGCAACTGGAAACAATGTCGAACTAAATACAAGAACTTGAAATACGACTACAAGACTGCGAAAAGCGCTCACGCTGTTGGAGGCAGCGGCGCAGGAGGCCCGGGAAAGTACATGAAGTTCTTCGATGAGGTGGAAGCCATTCTGCTGGACCGCGGACTGGACAACGGGACCATGGAGATGCAGAAGAGGCTGTATGATGAAGAAATGGGGGCAGGGAGGCTACAGACACCAGCCTCAGAAAGTGAGGTTGTCATTGAAATTGATGATGGTATGTATTCAGTCTGCAGTAAGTATAGTAGTTTTGTATTCAAAAGGCTAAAAGAACAATACATTTCTCTACTACTTTTTTTTTTTTTTAATTTTCAGATGATAACAGCGATGATTATGATATGGACGGAGACATGGAAGCAAAATGGAGAGGAGCAGGTACGCCACATGAATAACCAGTGCACTTACATTATATGTAATATTTTCTTACCCTAATCTGTTTTCTATTCATTCCAGATGCCCATTTAACACTCACGGATCCATCCAGCTCCGACCAGTTCCACGTGGTCATGGTGTCGGACACAGGTCGAAACTGGAGCGACCAGGAGGTGAGCGCGCTGATTCGAGTCTGGTCCGATGAGCACGTGTGCAGGCAGTTGGAGAGCTCGACTAGAAAGAGAGACATCTTCGTCCAGATCTCCAACAGGTTAATGCAGCAAGGCATTGAACGTGACTGGAAGCAGTGCCACACAAAGTACAAAAACCTCAAATACCTGTACCGCTCGCTTCAAAGAGGAAAAAGTGATGAAGCCGACCCGAGGCGCCTTATGAGGTTCTACGATGAGGTGGATGCCATTATGAATCGCACAACAAATGGCTCACCACATGACACGGGAGCTGCAGACCACCAAGCAGATTCAGGCAGACTTACCATGTTGGAGGGCTGCGAGGAGAATGATCACGTCGATGTCTATTGGACAAAGATGAACACAGCGGCCGCAATGGCGGGAGTAATTGAGAACCGAACTTGTAGTTCGGATTCTGTCTCGTCTATCTGCCTCGATGTTACACCAAAAAATGAAGATCCGAGGCTGCACGCAGTCCAGGAGCAACAGTACAGATTAATGAGTGAGCCCAGTATTATTATTTATTCATGGGTAGTGGGCAGGTGTTTGATGAAAACAATTCACACGTAGCTTTCTACTACTATTACCAAAATCCATTCATGAAACCTACAGAGGCAGAGATTCACAGCATCTCTTATGCCTATGACTCACATGTACAAAATTACATAAGTTACTAATATCACTTTAAATTATGATCTCCCAAACGTCAACCAATGATTGACATTTTTAAAGAGTCGGTTCAACCAAATTGCCAAGGCATATTTTGTTCACAGACCTCGCTGTGGACTGGTTTTTATAGAGATTATCTTATAATTATTAAAGTGCATGTACTGGGAGAGGAGTAAAAATCTCAAAAGATAGCTATTTAAAAATCTGGACTAATAGAAGCTAAACTATCTGCATGGCTAAATACTTCCAGTGATAAATTAAAAAAAAAATGTTTTTAATAGTTTGTAATTTAGGCAAACTACCCTTTAAATAGGCTACATGGGAACCTTTTCCAAAAGCGAGAATATAAACACTTTTTTTTAACGCTTTTAAAGGATGGCCTGTTGTCCTGTAACTGTGATTGTTGTTTGCAGGCTCCTCTGAACCACAGGTAAAGAGAGAGGATATGTATTCAGCAAGTAGAAGAATGAAGAGGAAAGCTGTGGATCCAGGTTTGAAATGTGCCTCCCTCTGAAATCACTTGCTATGTCACTCACATGATGTCCACAAAAAGCCTGTAATTTCCGACTCAGTCCCATGAGCCTCATAATTAAATAATGGATAAAGGCACAGTTGTAAGTGCTAACGAGAGGCACAACTCATGATGACGTTCACTGTCAGACCACGAGAAAAAGAGACTTTGCTCACCCATGTAGATGTAAAATGTTATAGTAGCATAGTGTTTCCCTAATAACAGCATTTGGGTGATGTAAGGATAATAATCAGATTTTAAATCTGCCTTTGTTCCCTTTTTCAGACCCTACACTCCAGATGCACGTAAAAAAATTGGACACTGGCTCTGATAAGGTGGAGGCCCAGTGTAAAGAAGAGCAGGATAACATCGCCATAATGAAGATCAATTCAGTCTGTTCAATAGCCTTATCCAATCCATCTCCAGAGAAAGAGGTACTGCCTACTAATCTCAGGTCATACACAGTACAAACAATTATGCAACCAAAGTAAATTGACAAATTATTCTTTAACAGGCTGTAGAAGTCCAGAAAAGACCAGATGCTGCTGTGCTGGAAGAAATGTTGTAAACTCACAGATTATATAGGCTACATCTTATTTCTGCCTTTTAGGAGTCTGCATGGCTCATTAAGACTAGCCACAAAGAATTTTAGGAGTCTTTGTGTCATCTTTAAAAGCTGCAAGTTGATTAATCAATTAGTTTAATGACAGACAATTTATCAATTACTACTCATCAATTGGTTTTGGACCACGGGTCAAAAATAAACAGGCAAATCGATTATATGAATATGATATTGGGCCCTGGGAAAATGTGTTTTTCCTACTTTTTGATATTTAGTAGACACTTTTTAATTCAGCAGCAGATTAATCGACTATGAAAATAGCCGTTATTTGCGCCTCTATACATATTTTAATATTTGAGAGTGAATCTGTTAGTCAGTATTTAGCTTATGGTGACATTTATGACACTTAATTTCTTCAATTCGTCACGCTAGCCTCGGTGCCCCTCTGTTGGTCCTGCTTGTCCATGTAAAGTTAGTCTGGATTGCAGCCATAGGTCGAAGCTGACAGCTTCACCTTTGCCTGTGTGTATGGAGTTTACTCTGATGTTTAACGTTTGCTACATTTGAACACTTTGGCCGGCCAGGCTTGCAGAGTTAGGAGACTAGTGGAACTTAAGAGTTGTTTTCTTTAGAACACCTAGCTACTTTTCCCCTGTAGTGCCCAAGTGTGACTTGATATGTTACATTTCAATGTTTCCTCTTTAGCTTGAGTAGGTCAAGCTAAACTGTTTAAGCCCAAAATGACCACTTTTTGGAAAGAGGGTTTTGTTGAACAGTTGGTCTTGGACACTTTATGACCAGCTAAAATTAACCTGGTCTTTATCCGTTATTTGTTCTAAAAACCACTCACGTTACAACAGTTAACTTACCTGTGTTGTAACGCCGTAAGTCCGAGAGTTAGGACCTGAGCCACCTCCAGCTGTGTGGGCCACTCTCCGGCAGCCACGCACCCGAAAACACCGCACTCCTCTCCGATACCAGACGCCTCAAACTCCATCCCGCCGCTGTCTGGCTCTGTCCTTCGTTAACCCCGACTGACAGTCTCGTGCCTGGTTGCCTGGGCAATCGTGCTCGTGCTTACCTATACGCGCTCTGAAAGTATTGATCGAGCACGTGCAGAAAGCGTTGATATAGCTGCAGCAGTCACTACAACGTGGCTCGTTAAGACAACATAAACTCAGCTGACACCGTAGAAGTGGCCTTGAAATCACGAGTCGGAAAAAAACTGCGACATAAAAAACATCACTGAGTACAGCTTTAACAAACCCAACAGGCCACTATAACTGATATGACATAATCAGAACGCATTTTTATCAAACTTATTGAACTGGCGAAACACGTGGTATGTTTACGAGGACAACAACTTAAACTCTAAATCTGATTAATCGATTCGGTCGAGCGGCCGATTGTTTTCTCTTGATTGAATTTTGATAAATCAATCGTCTTGTCAAGAGAAATTGGATGCAGTTTAGTTTATGGGATAAACTCCGCAAAAACTTCTTCTCGCAAATATTTGGATATGGGCTTGGAGCGTCTTCCCCTCACGTGGTGAACAATGCGCTGCTGTGAGTGGCTGGCTGAATGAGCTAAAGGCTGTGATTGGTTATCAGAGCACGTAAGACAGACTCCACTTCCCTCTTCTCCATCCCGTACGCCTCCGCTCTCTCTTTATCGTGCAACTTTTTAACGTTCAGTTTTTGGGTTTCAGGACTCTCGGTCGGTAAAGAACACCACCATGGCATCCACACCAGGTACAGTACAACAATGAATGCGTATCAAAGCGCGTGTTCCATCTGCAGCGTTTAATTTAATAATAACTTTTCCTTTTTGTATGTGCGTGTTTTCAGAATTGAAGCTTGGTAAGAAGCTAAGTGAGGGAAAGACGAAGCAGATTTTTGAGCTCGTGGACGAGTCCGGACTGGTTCTGGTCCAGTCCAAAGACCAGATCACGGCTGGGAATGCTGCGAGGAAAGACCAGATGGAGGGCAAGGCTGCCATCGCCAACAAAACGACGAGCAGCGTGTTCAAACTGCTCCAGGACTCTGGTGAGGACTCAGTAAAAGTTGTTATAGTTAGATAGTTGATCCATTCAAAAGGCCCTCTGTCAGTCAGGTTATGTTGGAGCAGTTGGGTCATAACGTTACTCCTCCTGTGGCAACTTTCCCACATGCTCAGAATTGGGTTTAGCTATTGTGGATGAATGTGTTTAAGCCAGAGGACTATAATAACTATTGTATTTATTTTTTAGAATAGAATGCCTTTTATTGTCACTATACACATGAACAATGAGATTAATTTCCAGTGCCAACATGTACGTAAAATAAATATAACAACATGGAATAAAATAAGTAGTGCAAAAACAAAAGGGTGGGGGTAAGGTGCACAGTTCTGAGATTTATTTATTTATTTATTTATTTATTTATTATATAAGCACATTATCCCTTGTGTTGTCTTCATTTCAACCTTGAAAAAAACACTTTTTCTGACATTTGTGACTCCTTTTTTCACAATTTTTGTTTTTGCTTTTTCCAACGTTTTTAATTTTTTTCTTCTGCACATTTTCAGCGCTCATTTCTACGTCCAATATTTTCTGATATAAAACAAAAATTTAAAACGGGCCAATGTGACCCGAAGTCAACACAAGGGTTATTTGAATATTGCCCAATAGTGGTGATCATATTCAATGAGTAATGATATTGCAGAGTAATTGATTCCCTCACACACTATATTTAAATGTGTGGGCTCCAAGAGTCATCAGCAGTTTGACCCCCAGTGAGTAAGTGAGATAAGCAGTCAAGTGAGGTGACTGTACTCGGGAGGCAAGACAAGCCTACTTATCTCCTCTGTTACCTGTTTTGGTGGCTAACTCCATTTTTATCTCAGAAAATAAAAAGCCCAAGTTGTCATATTGAACTTGCTTGTTTTGTCTGACAAACAGTCAAAACCCAGAATGTTTATTTTATTTTAAAATTGCTAAAGTAAAAGATTATCCGAATAGTTAGCAATTAACTTTCTGTCAACTGACCAGTTGTTTTGAGCTCTACTGAAAACCTGTAATCATGTATCCACTTTTTCACCTTCATGATAATTTCGGTAACAATTTCAAATTTTCATTTATCCTTTTTTCTATTTTTAATGAATTTTTTTTTTCTTTTCTTTTCTTTTTTTTTTACGTGTACATGATCCCTCCAATAACAACAAATGCTTTTGAAGTGATCCAATGCACGTCCACAATTGACAGTCATGCTTTTAACATTGACGTGTTAAAGCCCAGATTCAGAAAATGACACTCCATCTTGCGTTAATTAAAAAGTAATTGGGTAACTCAACCGACATGCCACTCATAAGTGTGCTAATGGCTGTCTTGTGACTTAAAACTTTTGCCATGTATAATTAACCACATCCCCCTCACTTAACCTTCATTTTAGGATCTTTGAAGTATTGGTGTGGTTCAACATCTGTAATCAAATTGAACACTGAAGTAGACAATATATCGATCTATGAGGCTAGATATCGTCTTAAATTTTGGATAGCGTAATATCCTGATGACATATGTGTTGTCTTTTCCTCATTTTAAAGGCTGTATTACAGTAAAGTGATGTCATTTTCTGAACACACCAGAGTGTTCTAGCTGTTCTATTATTTGCCTTTTCCCCACTTACTCATTATTTATCAAAAATGTCATTGTGTGCATATTTTGTGAAAGCGCCAATTGTCAACCCTACAATATCGCCACAATATCTATCGAGGTATTTGGTCAAAAATATCGGGATATTTGGATTTTCTCCAGATCGCCCAGCTCTATACTGAAGGGTAAAATTATAATACTGAGTTTCAGACGTTACTTTGTTCACAGCTCTTGACAGAATCAAGAGGTTTGGCTCATGGATCCCTGGTGGGGGGTGCTCTGTAATAGTCTAATTTTAACAACCCTTTCTTCCAGGCATTAAGACTGCCTTTGTGAAGCAGCACTCTGACACCGCGTTCATCGCAGCCCACTGTGAGATGATTCCCATCGAGTGGGTATGTCGCCGAGTGGCAACTGGATCATTCCTCAAAAGGAATCCAGGAGTCAAGGAAGGCTTCCGCTTCTCCTCCCTGAAGATGGAGATGTTCTTTAAAGTGAGTCTGAGCTCTCGCCTCGGCTGCCTCCAATCTGTTGTCGACCTTTTTGTAACTTGACTCAAAAGTGTCCGCCGAGTGTCAAATGGCATCCATCTTTTATGTAATCGGTTGCTTTCTGATCTAGGACGATGCCAACAACGACCCCCAGTGGTCAGAGGAGCAGCTGCTGGAGGCGAAATTCTCTCTGGCCGGGCTCACTATCGGTCAGTGCGAGGTGGACATCATGAATCGCAGCACCGTGGCCATCTTTGAGATTCTGGAGAAGTCCTGGGCCACTCAGAACTGCACGCTGGTGGACATGAAGGTATGCAGTGCAACGCCGCCCTCTGCTGGCTAATCTGCTATCTGAGTGGGAACACTTTTTCTTAGTGAACCCTTTTGTAGCTGCTTCACAATTTTTAGGATTGTCTCTCTTGCTTATAGATCGAGTTTGGCGTGAATGTGAAGACTCAAGAGATTGTCCTCGCTGATGTGATTGACAACGATTCGTGGAGGCTGTGGCCAGCTGGAGATCGCAGCCAGCAGAAGGACAAACAGGTCGGGGACTCGTCTTTGGTTTTGTTGTCATTTTTTTTTTTTACTCTTCAGAAATATGATTTTTTAAAAGCTGGAATAACTTGTTTTCCCCACTTCCTAGGTGTACCGAGACCTTAAAGAAGTTACCCCTGAGGCAATGCAGCTGGTGAAGAGAAACTTTGAGTGGGTCTCTCAAAGGGTCAAGGTACACTGAACCCGATGTCCCAATCTGCTCTTTATCCAGACAGGCATAATGACATAGACTGGTTTTTAATCAGGGCAGCAGTTTTCAGATTACTTTATGTGCTTACTTAATTGCGAAAGGGTTCTCCAATGTTTACTCAGTTTTCCTTTTAAAACGATATCAGATTAGTAAACAGAATGGGCCTTTGGATTAATGGTTGCTGATAATGGGCAATGTAGACATTGCATTCAAGATCAGCCACCCACTCAGATTGTGTGTGTGTGTTCTTGTTTAACTACATTTGTGGGGTCCAAAAACCGGGAGTCCAGTATACTTGTGGGGTCCGGACAGCTTTGTGGGGCCGAAATGCTGGACCCCCACAACTCAAGGGCTGTTTGAAGGTTAAGACTTGGTATTAGGGTTAGAATTAGGTTAGGCTAGGTTAAGGCTAGGCATTTAGTGGTGATGGTTAAGGTTAGGGTAAGGGGCTAGGGTGTGCGTGCGTGTGTGCGTGCGTGTGTGTGTGTGTGATTCATTCAAGTGACTGTACGGTTTAAAAGATGCGTTAAAGTGACTTTAGTTTTAAGAAGAAATGGCAGGTTCATGCGACTGCCTTTTTTTTGGGTCTGGTTCGACCAGTAGCTTATGAAGGCTAATGTTATCCTCAGTTAGCTCGATATTTGCTACATAACCGACAGTTTAAGCATTTATTGTGATCCGGTAATGGTCACGTGGTCAGTGCTCGGCTAATGTTGTGTAGCCATATATAAAGGGGACTTGCGTAGAGCTAACCAGAGCTGTGTTGTGTCTCCAGCTGCTGCTGGAGCACCAGGCCGGCGGCAGGGTGGTGGTTTTGATGGGCTCCACCTCGGACATGGCTCACTGTGAAAAAATCCGGAAGGCCTGCACCTCCTACGGGATTCCCTGCATCCTGAGAGTCACCTCGGCACACAAGGGTCCAGATGAGACGCTCCGCATCAAAGCGGAATATGAAGGTGTGTGTTTATTTTTTTTCCTTTTTTGAAAGAAGTGAGTATGATTTTTGTCTTATCCATCGTGCCACAATATTGGTATGCTTTTCCCTCAGGTGACGGCGTACCCACTGTGTTTGTGGCTGTAGCTGGCAGAAGTAACGGCCTCGGTCCGGTGATGTCTGGAAACACGGTGTATCCTGTCATCAACTGCCCGCCTCTCAATCCAGACTGGGGGGCACAAGATGTCTGGTCATCCCTGCGTATGCCAAGCGGTAAACATAACACTTCCTACTATAGCCCGACGGATATATCGGCAGGCCGATATTAGGCATTTTCCAAACTATCTGTATCGGCATTTATATTGGCCGATAAATGAATATTTATTTAAAAAATAAAATAAAAACTGACAAAACCCCCTTCAACCATGTTATGAGTGTTGGCGTTGCATAGTCTGTCCAGCAGAGGGCGCTCTACAACCTCCCTGTTGGCAACACTCTATGGTGTTTTTATTTATTTTTGTAATTGTGTTTTTGTTCAAAGGACTTCAAGTTTCATATCTTAAGTTTGTATTTTTATAAATTTTATTTATCAGAACTTTAATATATTTTGATGTTCTGTTGTGACAATAAAACAAACAAGTTTATTTTTAATCTGCATTATCTATCTATCGGATTTTTAAATCGCCAAATATTTGTATCTATCGGCCTTAAAAATCCTTTTATCGGTCGGGCTCTACTTCCTACGTTTTAAATTGTTGGTCCACATGTGAGTCAGTGTTGTGACCAAGTCATCTTTGCTCAAGTCCGAAGTAAGTCTCAAGTCATTTGGTCCAAGTCTCGAGTTAATACCTTTTTTATTTATTTTTTTGGGGGGGGAGGGTCAAGTCACAGATTACATCACTTTTTTTTACACCCAAGATAAAACACTCGTACTTGTAGTATCTAGTCAGTTCAATCACGACAATCTCCTACCGGGGAGCTTTTTGAGTCGTCCAATCATGAGTCCCAGTTTGCGCTGCTGCTTCTGCATAGCATACTTGATAGTTGGACAGAAATGTGTCAATGTTAAATTGTTATTTTAACAGCTAACATTCAAACCCATGAATACACGCAAGTCATCCGATTCATCATGCAAGTCCAAGTCGAGTCTCAAGTAATTTATTATTTTGTCAAGTTGCAAGTCATCAGAATGGAATCTCTGAGTTTATTTGTCATAGCAACTGAACCGTCCTCTGTTTTCCCCCCCCTCCCCCACCCTCTGCAGGTCTCGGCTGCTCCACAATCCTCTCCCCCGAGGCCGCTGCTCAGTTTGCCGCGCAGATCTTCGGGTTGACTGATCACCTGGTGTGGTGCAAACTGAGAGCCTCCATGCTCAACACCTGGGTGGCTCTCAAGCTGGCTGACAAGAAGTTACAGGCCTGCAGCCTCTGAAGTGCTTCAGGACATCTTTCCAGAGGCTTTGTGCTCTTTTAGAGCTCCACAGTCTGTCAGTGTCATGTCTTCGTTTACCATTAAAACCCATTAAGGGTAGACGGAATCTACATGTACTTTCTCACACACATGAATCATTCCATTAAAAACAGAAAATAATAAAGCTTCTTAATTAAATGCTTCTGTGGTTATTTAATCCTATTGGGATTTGGCAAACATTTTGACATTCTTTGGATGAGACACCAATATATTTGTATGTTAACACTAAGCTCTGGGTCAGGATGGTATTGTGCTGATTCACTTGCATCTCCTTTCCAAAGGCTTTTAAGTGCTCATATTATGCCCATTTTCAGGTTCATAATTGTATTTAGAGGTTATATCAGAATAGACCAATCAAAAAACACCATATTTGTTGTACTGCACATTGCTGCAGCTCCTCTTTTCACCCTGTGTGTTGAGCTCTCTTTTAGCTACAGAGTGAGACCTCTCACTTCTGTTCCATCTTTGTTGGGTGTCGCACATGCTCAGTAGCTAGGTAAGGACTACTAGCCAGTCAGAAGCAGAGTATGAGGGTGTGCCCTGACAGTACCTAGGTAAGGACTACTAGCCAGTCAGAAGCAGAGTATGAGGGCGTGCCCTGACAGTACCTAGGTAAGGACTACTAGCCAGTCAGGAGCAGAGTATGAGGGCCCTGACAGTACCTAGGTAAGGACTACTAGCCAGTCAGAAGCAGAGTATGAGGGCGTGCCCTGACAGTACCTAGGTAAGGACTACTAGCCAGTCAGGAGCAGAGTATGAGGGCCCTGACAGTACCTAGGTAAGGACTACTAGCCAGTCAGAAGCAGAGTATGAGGGCGTGCCCTGACAGTACCTAGGTAAGGACTACTAGCCAGTCAGAAGCAGAGTATGAGGGCGTGCCATGCTAGCAGCTAGGCGAGCATTATAACGTGTGTTCCAAAGTGACCACGTTTGTCTCTGAAGTAAAGGCTGGACTATAGTAGAGTTGTTTGGAGCAGTTTGTGAACAGTGTTTTCTGTTGGAGATGGTAAGTCCCTTTGGGGTGGACTTTGGGCTTTTTCACTTTGTAAACCTAGAACATGCACAAAAAAGATATATAACAATAAAGGAAAGGGGGGGGGGGGGGGGAAGCATAATATGAGCACTTTAAGTGCTCAGTGGACATGGGCAATCCCTGATGCAGACTCCTAAAGCCTGACAAATCACCCTTGGGTGGGTTATCAGGAGGGAGGTATAGAGCTTCATTAATGGTGTTCTGACAGTTTCCTTGAGGTCAATGTGACTATAAAAAATGAAATTATCTTGCTGTAGATTTTAGACGTAGTAGAGAAGTCCCACTCACCAAAGTTAACAATGAACCCATCCAAAGAGTCAACACTGACAGATACTTAGGGACAGAGATTGAAGACCAGCTAAAGTCTGATGTCCAGAGGCTTGCAAAAGTATTCATACCCCTTGAACTTTTCCACATAACAACCACAAATGTAAATGTACTTCGTTGGGATTTTATGTGATAGACCAACACAAAGTGGCACATTATTGTGAAATGGAAGGAAAATGATACATGGTTTTCAAATTTTTTTACAAATAAAAAACTGAAAAGTGTGGCTTGCAAAAGTATTCTGTTTTCAATTTGAAAACCATGTATCATTTCCCTTCCACTTTACAATAATGCGCCGCTTTGTGGTAATATAAAATCCCAATGAAATACATTTACGTTTGTGGTTGTAAATGTGGACAAGTTCAACGGGTATGAATACTTGTGCAAGGCTCTGTGTGTGCCACTGTGAAGGTAAAACAAATAAAATAGCAAATGTTTTTCTTGGAAACTGTCCATTTTTAATGTGGATCATTGTGTTCTACAAGGCTGTGTTACAGATCATCCTGTTCTTTGGTCTGATTTGCGTGTTTGGAAACATGCGCAGTTTAGACCACAGTAGGTATCAGTAAGCGAGGGTCATTGGGTGTGCCAGATAACAGTTGTGTGCGTTGAGTAAAGGCTGAGCACACCCTCAGGGACCCTGCTCACCCTCTGCACAACTGCTTCCAACGAAGATGACGGAGCAGTGGGAGGATTCTGCAGAGGGAAATAACAGCCAGATTTATTAAGTCTTTTGTTCCTTCAGCAAGTAGACTAAGACGGTTAAACGGTTAAATAAGAGGGACAGTAAAAAGAAAACAGGATCTGATGGAATTTTTGTCAGGGCTATGAGAAATGGTACCTGTATGCTATATTTGTATAGTGCAATATTTATATTTATTAAGTATATAAAGTGGGATTATAATGCTGTTGGGGTATACGTGCAGTTTAGTGTCCCAAATTCCCCATACAACGTCCTTAATTAATTATGAATCTGCTAAACCACCTGTGCTACCCTAACCCTAACCTTAACCTGTCTCAAAAAAGACCCTCATCATTTGGGACACTCAGTTTTTGGAAAATAATTTGGGACACTAAACTGCACGTAAGCCTGCTGTTGGACATTCTCAGTGATCATGTAGCCCACTACAGATCGTATTATTTATGAGTTTGTGTGTCAGCGTATGCTAGAGTGAGGGTACCTGAAAGTGCTCTGTGTGTGTGTGTGTGTGTGTGTGTGTGTGTGTGTGTGTGTGTACATACGTGCTTGTGTGTGTTTGTGGGAGCGTATGTCAGAACAAGGGTGTTTGGAAATGCTCTCCTTGTGTCCCTTTACCTTGACCTACATTCCCCAAAAGTTTGCTTTAGATAATACTTAATTTGCATATCCAAACATAGGTTTCAGAAAACTAGTAATATAAAATAAATGGTGATTGTTTAATGGTGATATCTATTAGTTAAAAAGGTTTACCATGTTCATCTGTAGTGTCGTGCAAAATGTATGCAACTTTACAATACATATCTTTAAAGACTTTTCTCAACATGATATTTTTTCATACTCTGAGCCAGAAATCTCAACTTCAGTAGCACTTACATACACCAAACTTTCTGTTCTGGAAATGTATGCAAATAAGTACATATTTAGTAAGGTAATGCCTCATTTGCATTAAAAAAACAACAACTTGTAATGCATAAAAGTATAGCTTTAATGTAAGTGATCCTATTCACCTGTAGTGTCTCCCCTTAAAAATGTCATGGCATTTCATTTAGGAGAGCCAGTTTCAGGGTCCTGGTTTGTGCATGCTGGCTCACTGTCATAGCTTACTGAGCCATCGTTAACATTGTTTCACCTGTGCTTTCCCACCTATGACAAGTCAACATTTCTATCGTGAAGAATGTTTCTTTCTGCACTCCAATTTAGAAAATGTTTAAAAAAATGTTTAAAAACAAAAGTTGTGACAGGAACTTATGAACTAGGATGAAGAGCTGCTACCCCCAGTTCATAAATATCTCTTTAATATTTCCCATTTCAACCAAATTCATGTATTTTTTTCATCTACTCAGTTGTGGGATCTCAACTTAGCCACAGGAGGGAGCCTGCATCTCATGTCTCAATCCAAAATCTTAACCTTTCAGTCTGTTCCAGTAGTTTGCAGCCAAGGGAATGAGTCAGAATATCATGCCACCATTTTATTTTTTACTTCTACTGTAGTACAGCTCTTCCTTTGATAACAAATGATGGGTTTAATGACCTATGGTGTGCTAAATCTTTGTTCACGTGTGGGTGGAAGTGGGAGTATAGAAGTGCTGAGGAGAGTGATACAGATGAGTGTAGTGAAGCTGATGTCTGACAAAATCCCCAGCATTTTAATTTGGAGTTGGATTTTAAGTTCAAAAATACAATTTGCTGCATGGGAGTCAGCTTTCCCGTCTCTAAATCTGTATGCAGCATAAAGATTAGAGATAGAGCCACGGCGCTGAAATGGACATAATGTGTAAGTCTCAGTGATTCCAGATCTCCTTGACAACCGTAACATGGCAACAATCACTCTGTATACAATGCTGTGTTCCCTCTTGCATGCAGAGCTCTGTGAGTCCAGTTTATATCTCTTTTATTCATTCCGGTCTCTCCTTGCTGGCATTTGACTATTTTACTATGTACCATCCCCATGGATACAACAATAGCTGAGATTTAACAAACACAACATGAATCAGCAAAATCTAACCCACGGAGTTCTGAATTCGTGTGGTCATGACTTTGTCCTAGGCTTGTTCAAATTATGCTTTCCTCTTCATTGTAATAATAATAATAATAATAATAATAATAATAATACTAATGATGGGAAGGCTAGTGTAATAAGAGAACCAACAGAGGCAAACATGCAGTGACTCTCAAGACTCAAAAAAGCTATTTATTTAGCTCTCAAACCTGTGAGAGTGGCAGTTAAACATCACTACTACAGTTTATTTACATGTGTTCTACAACAGTATTTTTTATCTTCTCTTTTCTGTTTGGTCTTGTGAACAAAATTTCTATATCATCCTATGGATAAACTAACATCATCATTAAAATTGTTGTCATTCTCCCTGTTTTCCTCTGCTGGACGCACACGATGATCTCTCATAACATTGTCCCACCGGCACTCTGGCACCTTCACACCTCCTCCGTTACTCCCATCGCCCTCCCTTGTCCACTACTTGCTCCCTCTTTTTGTTGGTATACTACATCACCTTCCAGCTACCTCTGTTAACCATCTAAGCATCCAGCTCCCCGCGGCACCCGGTCACAGCGCCCCCAGGTCGTGACACGAGCGGGACTTCTGCCTCATGAACTTGCTCACTTCTCGCTCTCGCGGGTACCGGGGCACAAGGCCCGACAGGAAACGTTTGGCACGGGAGGTGATGCTCTCCCGTTGACTGCCGCTCATGTCCTCCGCACTGGTCCCCGGGGGCCAGGGGGACTGGCCCCTGGTTAGCCGCACCGCGCACTCAAGCAGCTCCTGAGTACGGTGGTCCAGAGAGGCAGAGATCTCCAGATACAGACAGTTGAAGAGAGCAGCGCTGGACATGGCCTCTGAGGGAAGAGAACGGGAGGACGGGGGAGAAGATGAATAAAAGGCAGCTGTCACAGCTTTTAAGATTACATTTAGGGTGACAGCGACCAGTGTTAAGGTGCTCATATTATGCTAATTTTCAGTTTCATAATTGTATTTAGAGGTTGTACCAGAATAGGTTTACATGGTTTAATTTTCAAAAAATACCATATTTGTATTGTACGTCACATTGCTGCAGCTCCTCTTTTCACCCTGTGTGTTGAGCTCTCTGTTTTAGCTACAGAGTGAGACCTCTCACTTCTGTTCCATCTTTGTTGGGAGTCACACATGCTCAGTAGCTAGGTAAGGACTACTAGCCAGTCAGAAGCAGAGTATGAGGGCGTGCCCTGACAGTACCTAGGTAAGGACTACTAGCCAGTCAGAAGCAGAGTATGAGGGCGTGCCCTGACAGTACCTAGGTAAGGACTACTAGCCAGTCAGAAGCAGAGTATGAGGGCGTGCCCTGACAGTACCTAGGTAAGGACTACTAGCCAGTCAGAAGCAGAGTATGAGGGCGTGCCCTGACAGTACCTAGGTAAGGACTACTAGCCAGTCAGGAGCAGAGTATGAGGGCGTGCCCTGACAGTACCTAGGTAAGGACTACTAGCCAGTCAGAAGCAGAGTATGAGGGCGTGTCATGCTAGCAGCTAGGCGAGCATTATAACGTGTGTTACAAAGTGACCACGTTTGTCTCTGAAGTAAAGGCTGGACTACAACAGAGCTGTTTGGAGCAGTTGGTGAACAGTGTTTTCTGTTGGAGATGGTAAGTCCCTTTGGGGTGGACTTTGGGCTTTTCACTTTGTAAATCTATAACGTGCACAAAAAAGATATATAACACAATAAAGGAAAGGGGAAAAGCCAAAAAGCATAATATGAGCACTTGCAGCAAAGTTAGAAATTCACTGAATCTTTGTAGTTACTTTTGCTACATGTGATACCCCTCCTATTATCACCGTGAGTCTAACTCTGATTACACAAACCATGATGTAATCAACAAGCCACAAAGGGGTGAAAAACAGCTAGAGGTACGTAGTTTTGAATGTCTGGATTATTTCTCAATTTTGGTGGGTGGACAAAATAACAGAAACAACTTTTAATATAGAAGAACCGAAGTCAGTCATTGTAAATTTCATTTAATTTAAACAAATAACCCTTGTGTTAACTTCGGGTCACATTGGCCCTTTTAAAAATTTTGTTATTTTAATTTAAAACGTTGGAAAAAGCAAAAACAAACTGTGAAAAAAGGCATCACAAATGTCAGAAAAAAAGTGTTTTTTTCAAGGTTGAAACGAAGACAACACAAGGGATAAACGATGCATAGAACAGTACATAATAACATTTTTTTAAACATTTTTAGCATTGGGAAGTTTTACTTTTATAGTTTGATAGTTGATAGAGTTAGGCAGGAAACAACGGGAGAGAAAGAGAGGGATAACATGCGACAAATGTCCCCAGCTGGAATCAAACCCGGGGATGATGCATGTATGAGCCCCATTACACTGAAGCTGAGATGCTGACATCTACATTTTCACATATTTCACCCTACGTTAGTGTTTACAGACAGCTGAAAAGGTCAACGCCAACGGTGAAGATAAACGCCAAAACGGAGGTAAACCATAAGACAGATGAGGGAAAAGGTAATGATAAGGAAAAGTTCAGGAGCAGCACAACTCATTTCACATACGTGAAGTCCACACAGCATTCTGGGATGGGAGGAAAACATGCTCTGGTTTATTGTTATTTCTTTAAACCAATCACAGTCGTCTTGGGCGGTGCTTAGCGCTGGACGGAGCCACGGTGCCGCTGCAAGGAACTAGTTTTGGTGGAACATGTGTACGTTCAAAGGTTGTTTTAGTCGTGCAACAGAAAACTCAGATTGGACAGATAGTCTAGCTAGCTGTCTGGATTTACCCTGCAGAGATCTGAGGAGCAGATAGCTTAGTGCAGCCCAAGACGAATGTGATTGGTTTAAAAAAATGCCAATTAACCAGAGCATGTTTTCCTCCCATCCCGGAATGCTGTGTGGACTAGCCAGACCTTCCTCCACAGCGCTGTGGAGGAAGGTCTGGCTATGTGAGACTAGTTTGACACTGACCTGAATGACACCTGGGGACCACTGTCTTAACTTACACAGCATAGAATTCATAAGCTGGAAATTCCAGAACAGGTAGTATGGTAAGGATTAAAATATGAAAGGTGCACCATACCTTGAGAGGTGACCTCACGCGTGCGAACGAGGTCACTCTTGTTGCCGACGAGGATGATGGGAGTTTGGGGCTGAGTCTCTCTCAGGAGAAGTCGGAGTTGAGCAGTGCGGTGGAAACTCCGCCTGTCAGTGACTGAAAACACCAGCACACACACCTCACACTGCAGAGCCGACAGGTCCTGAGGAACAGAAGGAGGCAGACACACACACAGTATGTTTCAACATAGTTGAATATAGTACATAGTAGTCGCCATTTAAATATACTATAAGGGAACTGACAGATAAGTCAGTGTATCTCTATGGTATGATATTTGCATTAAAACTGAGTTAGCGCAAACTGAAAGCAATCAAATGGGAGCTCATCATCACACACAAGAACCAACCAAAATCACTGAGAGTGACACTCAACTTATTTCAAATGAGTAGTATATAGCTGACAGGTTTGCGCGTGCACGTATAGGGTACAGGTTTGCGCATGCACGTGAGGTCACGTGATGTCGTCACGTGCACACGCGTGCACGTGTCCCCCGAAGCGTTGTGATTGGTCGGGCGCTCGAGCGGCGCGCGCAGCAAGGGAAAAAATAAAAATATAAAAAAATAAAAAAATAAAAAAAATAAAAAAATAAAAAAATTAAAAAAATTTTTTTTTTTAAACGCCTAAAAATAAATGAAACTGATATCGTCCGGTTTGTAGTGCCCCCCCCCCCCCCCCCCCCCCCCCGAGGGTGAAGGGAAGTCCGTGAGAACCGTAGCCATAACTGCACAGAGTGTCCTGTCGTTGTATGGTGGAGTTTGTATTGTGTATTCCTTAAAGCGTTAGGGTTAGGCTATGTCTCAACATGTCTGAAAAAGTCATGCCGTCTCTCTAGCGGTCGAACCTGGGATCGCCTCTAGCGTTCGTAATGCCGGGAGTACATCTCGCGGGCCGGCTGTCTGCGTGTGTGTGTGAGGACCTCTGGTGACCGAGGGAGCTGTGGCGTCTAGCAGACGGATCGACCGTGCTCACTCGTTCGTACTGTTTGGGTAGTTTGCTCACTTGTTAACAAACCATTTTTAACTAGTCTGTTAGCTATCTCGCTAGCTTGTTACCACGTTTTTTTCTCAACCTTCCACATTTTGCTCTTTTTTTTAACAAACCATTTTAGCTAGGCTGTTAGCTGGCTTGTCTGTTAGCTAGCTAACTTGTTACTACGTTTTTTCTTGACCTTCCACACCCATACCAGCTGGTGTTCTTTTTTTTGATTTTTAATTATTCTTGTGAAAGCAAAGATGATTCGTTTTTCAGCAAAGCACATTACATCGTTTTAATAGCACCCCTTTTTGCATGCTAGCTTGTTCACTTTTTTCAACAAACCATTTAAGCTGTGTTGATAGCTACCTTGCTATCACGTTTTTCCTCTAACAAAGCCCTCCCGGAATGTACTTTTAATTCTATTTTTGTGAAAGCAAAGAGGAATCGTTTTTTCAGCAACATCTACAATTGGTAAGTACATTTTAAAGCAGATCTTGTGTTTAAGCATGTTGTAAGATATTTAATTTATTCAGCCATTCGTAAATTAAAAAAACGTTGACCTCGTGGTCGTCTGTTACGAAGGGGAGGGGGTTTGCTATTGTTGGTTTGTAAAAGCGTCATCCTGGGTGTGTCTTGTAGGACAGAGTGTCCTGTCGTTGTATGGTGGAGTTTGTATTGTGTATTCCTAAAAGCGTTAGGGTTAGGCTATGTCTCAACATGTCTGAAAAAGTCATGTGCCCCCTATGACGGTGATGCTGTTATAGGGGAGGGTTATGGAGGAGTATAAAGGGCTATGTCTCGACCTGTCTCGCCTCTTTTTACCTACTGTTTTTAGTTAGCTAGCTATCCAGTTCGTTTTGTGCCTTCGATCATCTCAAGCAGACCAGCGGTGTATATTTCTTTTTAACTCCTGGGAGAAAGCAAGAGGAAAAAAAAAACATCTTACAGCCATGTCTACACATCGATTTGAATATCAAGTTGGATCAACGGTTGAAGAAGAAGGTACGGTTGATACACACGCTCCCAGTGCATTTGAATTGAGACCCAGTACGTTGAAGATGATCCGGGCACCCCGTAAAGAGTTATGGGGAGGAGGTGAGACTAATACTGGAGCAACATTCGGTCTGAGCCAGGCCCCCAGAAAAAAGAGATTCCGACCCGATATCTTTACGTCAAGCATGTCAGAGTCGTGTACAGCTGATATGGAATATGCGGGGGACAATGGTTACTGTTATTCAATTAGCTACAGTTCCGGATATGTGACATTAGCTGTGTATACTAGTGTTGTGGCCGATTTATCTAGCAATGCTAAAACAGCCTGCACAATGGCGGTGAAAGACTGGAGTCTTTTTCGTAGGGTTGTGTGCCCCGATCTTGACAATCCTGGCTTTCCTGAGCTAGTGTATGTGTCTCAATGGGACACCTGCAATGGGGCCGGTATCTATCGTGTTGAAGCAGACCGCTTCACCAGAACCGCAGAGGATTTTATCTTCCTTCGCGTATGCTCCGAAAGGGAGAAGTTAGTTGCAGCCAGAGGACGTGAAGAATGGCCCTACCCTGTATCTAACGAAGAATATGAGAAATGGTTTAAAAACGTGTTCTTTATACAATGGTGTGACTGGGAGATATTGAAGACACAGTTTGATACCATTGACTATGTCATAAAAAGAGACAAAATAAGGAATTCTTATGAGAACATAAGAAAAAGATTGATATTTGAGGACGATGATCAACAGTCTCAGCCCCTCCCCAAGACCCTCTATAGACCTAAAATCGTCAGACACAAAGACTAACAAAATGGTGGGTCTAATTTGTAGGTGCTAATTATTTGGCAAAAATAGTTAAAATGCTTTTATATTATTGTGTTTGCTACTGTGATTGTAATGTGTGCTTTTTTTCTTCCCAGAGGGTCTAGAGATGTGTCATTCGTCCGGCAGAAAGACACCTAACACCCCTGTGTTATTTGACCCCCTGACGGTCTTCGGCTCTCCTCAATCCCTTTCATCATCATCATCATCAACAACCCCCACTCTAAGCCCGGAACACTTCCTGGCACCGCCGCCTATGACCCCTCCTCTGCCTCCCTCTCTATTGATATGCTCCCCGCCGCGTCAAACACATGCATATCCATCTACCCCCTCAACGTATGCTGTATTACAACAGGATGATGTCGGGGCTTGTTCGGACACTGTGACGCATGATCAGCCGGACGGCGTGGTGTCATCGTTGTTTATAGATAGCGTTAAAACAGCGTCTCTACATCTTCTTAACATTGTTCTTTACCAGTATTTGGAGGAGCGGTGTTATGGCTGTCAGATCAATCATCCGAGCCAGAAACAGCATGACTGTATAGAAGGACTACCAGAACACTTCTACGCTGTCCACTTTGAACAGATTATGAAAAGACTATTGACTGATAAATTCATCGGAGTTGTGCAGCGTTTTCTGTCCTTTAAACATCTCAAGGCCTGTGAGGGTAGAATCCTCGGAGTATCAGAAACAGTTTTGCACGAGTTGAAAACGGTTGAAGATGTCACGACTAAAATCAGTGCTATGTATGACTCTATGATAGGTGATGATGTGGTTAAAATAGCCGAAATTAGAGAGATTAGTGACTATTGGAGGGATTTATATGGTAGAGAGAACTAACAGGGTGAAAAAATGGGGAATTGTTTATGTGTGATGTATAATCATATCAGTGAGCGATATCACATATCACGTATATCTGATATTTTAGATCAAGCCATTGCTAATAACGTGAATGATGTTACAAAATACCAATGTAAGAGTGATGCTGTAGATCGTACAGATGTGTGTAGGTTAGAAAAATTGATGGTGCTTGTAAGAAGACAACATAGCGCCACTCCTTGGGAGGATCTGTTACAGATGTTGTTATCAATGTTAATGACACGAGAGAGTATAGTGGAAACATTTTGTGATGTCATAGCTAACATTACACACGATTTTAAGATGTTAAAAGTTTATCACCTGCTTACTATGTATACAATGCTTGTAGATACAGTGAGTTTGTATGTGAAAGAAAAACACTATACCGACGTCTTACAGGATTTGCAAAAACTACATATATTCATAATCAGTAAAAGCAATGTATCCGTATTAGTCAAGATGCTATCTATGATAGAAGCGGTTTCGCTGTCTTCATGACTTTCGTATGTATGAATGCGTTTGGTTGTTTTGTGAAATAAAAAAAAGGATGACATAACACTATCGTGATCACTTGTGTTTTAACGAATCATGGAGAAGGTTATGCAAAAAATATACTACGATCCTGCCCACCCAGGGGCTCTAGGAGGTGTACACAAACTTCGTGATGTACTGGGTTGTCTCCATCGATCCCCGCTGTTAAAAAGTTTCTCTTGCGGCAGGATGCGTACACTCTACATGCACCTGTCTTGAAACATTTCCCCAGAAACAGGGTGATTGTTAACGGTATCGATAAACAATTTCAGGCTGATTTGGTCGATATGACAGAATATTCTACGGAAAACGATAATGTGCAATATTTATTGACATGCATTGATGTGTTTTCTAAATATGCATGGGTAATATGTCTTAAAAACAAAACGGGTCCCGTTGTCACAAGTGCCTTTAAAGAAATATTGGAACAAGGACGCGTACCTCTGAAACTTCAAACAGATGCCGGAAAAGAGTTTTATAATAAGGTTTTTCAAAAATTGATGACTCTATATAAAATTCACCATTTTTCCACAACGAACGAAACAAAAGCAAGTGTTGTTGAGCGTTTCAACCGGACTTTCAAAACCAGAATGTGGAGATACTTAACGGCTGTTAACTCACGTCGCTATATTGATGTGGTACAAGACATGGTCACTGCTTACAACTCTGCATACCATAGTTCAATAAAAATGGCTCCAACCGCTGTGTGTAAAGACAATGAGAAAACAGTCTTTAACACTCTGTACAAACTGAAACCGCAGGGAATGGTACTGTTTAAATTTCAGACGGGCGACACCGTTAGGATATCAAAGCACAGAGGTGTGTTTCGCAAAGGTTACGAACAATCCTTTACAGATGAGTTTTTTACAATATCAAAACGTATAGGCAGGACTCCTCCCGTTTATATACTAAAAGACAATAGCGGAGAGACCTTGACAGGGACTTTTTACGAAGCAGAGTTACAGGCTGTAATTATAGACAAAAACAAAGTGTTTAAAATTGAGAAAGTGCTGGATAGAAAGAAAACGGGTCGTAAAAATCTAGTACTTGTGAAATGGTTAGGATGGCCCGAGAAATTCAATTCATGGGTCTCTGAAAAAGACATAATTGATGTAAGATAATAGAGCCGGACATGCTCTTAAAACTAGTCATTGTGATTTGTTAGCGAAAGGTGACGGAGCTATGAATAAGAACGGGTTTTTTGTTACGCTGCCTAGTAATGCATCGTCCATAGTGTATCCAAATAATAAGATTTGGCAGTTCAGAACAAAACTAGCAAAACCGCTCATATTACATCAGGCGTATGAAGTCGGCCTTATCGAAATACAATATCCCCGGGTCTGGAATAGTTTCAGTGAGAGCGATGCCAAGATTGAATTCTTCGACACAAAAACAAAACTGCTCAATAAGCTAAGGCTAACAGTTGGCTCTTATAACACGATCGACAGCCTTGTTAAAGAATATAATATGAAATGTGCGTCTAACCCAATCCTTTCACACATAACGATGAGTCACAACCATATCACTAATAAGATATTTTTCACGGGAGGAGATGGATGGCATATTGTGTTTAAGGGACGTCTGGCCGAAATTCTAGGGTTCATTCCAGACACTGTGTTCGAAATCCACGTTGGACCCCATTTAAAATGTATAGCTCCGCACCCTGCCGACATTCACGGCGGCCGTTATAATATATTTATTTATAGTGACATTGTGGACTACCAGCTAGTCGGCGATAGTCATGTACCCCTGCTGCGGTGTATAAATATCTCCGATGAGGTCAAACGTATGCCCACTCTGAGTTACGACAACCCTCACTACACATCGTTGTCACGCTCCGCTATTACAGACATTCAAATAGATCTACGAGACGACCAGAACCAGCACATACCTTTCTCATACGGAAAAGTAATTGTCAAACTACATTTTAGACCTGTGAAACAACATTAAAAATGCGGAAAGCGTACACTGCTGATGATGGAAGGTATATGTCCTACTATATGAACCAAGCCGGTGGAGACCTACCCAGTTTCATAGGAACCCCCTCGCAATACGGGTCTGGTTTAGGGGGCGTGTTCCGAACCCTATTTCGAATGGCTGTCCCTCTTTTAAAAAAGGGTTTTAATCTAGCCAAACCTCACCTGAAAACAGCCGCCACAGGTATTATAGGAGATGTTGTGTCTAATGTCAGGAATGCCGTAGCATCCAGGCAGCAGGGAAAAGGTCTCATGGTGTACAGGCGCAAAGCATTAAAAAGAAGCCCTTCAGGATGTGGGCGTAACCAGGGTGTGAAAAAAAAACACACGCAAAAAACGAAGGGTCCTCAAAAAGAAGACATCTGTCCGTAGTCGCAGAGCTCCGAACCGACGATCATTGTTCCTGACATAAGACATATTTTAGATTAACTTTAAGAAATTAATCATGTCATTCATTCATAATCAGTCGGAAGAGTGTGTGAAGACAGAACTGGACCTATTTACAGTCCCGTACACCCAGACATCTATCGAAAAATCAACATTTCTAGAAGTACCGCCCATGTCCTCTCTAACAGACAGCGGGCCTATAGAGTTTTTCATATCTGCTAGTGGAGAAGACTATCTAGATCTGAACGATTCGTATCTGTACACACGTGTGAGGATTACAAATCCTGACGGCACATTGCTGGCTAATGCCGCTGATGTGGGTTTTATAAACTATCCTGGGTGCAGTCTTTTTTCCCAAGTAGATATAATGTTAGGGGATAGGTTGATTAGCCAATCTTCAAATACGTATCCGTACAGAGGGATTATTGAATGTTTGCTAAACTATGGAAAAGAAACACTGGATACACAGTTCAGCACTGGCCTGTTCTGTAAAGACACCGGTGGAAAAATGGAGGAGACATCTATTACAGGAGATAATTTGGGGTTAGAGCAACGGGGTGCATACACTGGTGAAAGCCGTATTGTGGAATTAATATCACCAATACATGCTGACTTGTTTTTTCAAGAAAAACTTTTGATAAATGGTTTGGACATCTCGCTAAAATTCATCAGGTCAAAAGATGACTTTGTACTAATGACCCCAGGAAATGTTCAATTCACAGTGAAAATAATGTCTGCTAGTCTGTTTGTAAAGAAGATATCAGTGTCTCCTACTGTGAGACTAGCTCATAGTAGAGCTCTACAGCATACTAATGCCAAATATTCTATTGACAGGGTAGCCATAAAAACATTTTCCATTCCGGCAGGTACGAGGGTCTGTAGCCAAGAGAATTTATTTATTGGGCAGATACCAAAATTCGTAGTCTTGGCTTTTGTTGATAACGAAGCATACACAGGCTCATATGCTCGTAACCCTTTTAATTTCGGGCACTATGACACTGAGTTTATAGGCCTATACGCCGACGGACAGCCTCACCCTGCACGGCCTTTTCAACCCCTTTTTCAAAGAGGACAATATGTACGAGAATATTATCAGCTGGTGGAATCAACAGGTCGTCATTTAAAAGATCGATCACTGTCCATAACACGCTCCGATTTCGGGGCTGGGTATACACTCTTTTGTTTCAATTTGGAACCGGATGGTGGTGGGTCAGGAAACGTTTCGCTGATTAAGAACGGCAACGTTCGCTTGGAAGCACGCTTCAGAAACCCACTACCACGTACGGTGACCCTTATCTGCTATTCCGTTTTTTGATTCTGTAATTGAAATATCTAACCAAAGGCAAGTCCTATTGGACCACTACTAAAGATGAATACAATAGAACTCACTAGTGTTCTTAGAAAAAGAACGACTAGAGACACAAATTTCTTAGGAGTAAGGCCGTGTGATCAACTGCCAAAAACCGTCGTTTGTAAATTACCTGCTATGCTAGTTGTAAATACTGACCCTAGCGATAAACCGGGTCAACATTGGCTCGGTATTTACATTACAGAGAACAAGCATGGTTTGTTTTTTGATAGTTTCGGACACCCCCCTAGCTTTTTTCCTCAAGAAATCAACCATTTCCTCTTAAAAAACTGCGTGGAGATGTACCATTCTGCTATCCAAGTGCAAAATAATCATTCTACAACATGTGGTCAGCACTGCGTTTTCTTTTTATGGCATATCCAGAAAAAAATTCCTTATTCAAAAGTTTTGAACATGTATGGTCCTAATCTTGTATGCAACGACACGATGGTCACCCATTTTGTTAGCAGAATACATCCATACGTGTGTCACGATCAGAATTTTAAATGTGTACAATGTTCATGCGCTACCTATAGATAAAAAAAAGTATTGTGTAATGTTTTTCAATAAAGAATGTGGAATATATTGATCTTACAATGTCTTACTGTTTTATTCCTTTTATTACTTTGTAGAGCTATACAGAAAAAATGCATTCATCAGATAAAATTAATATAAAAAAACACATTCATTTAATGTTACAGGTTACATTCAACACTGTCTTTTCACATTCTTGAATAAAGAAAATACCCCTCAATAGAAAATATAAAAATAGGTTAAAAAGGAAAATATAAAATTAAATGTAAACACATTCATTACTGTTACAGGTTACATTCAACACTGTCTTTTCTTGGTTTTGTCACATTCTTGAATAAAGAAAATACCCCTCAATAGAAAAATAATAAAAATAGGTTAAAAAGGAAAATATAAAATTATTGTAATAATAATAGAAAATATAAAAAAAGATTAAAAACTGGCCCAACGAGTCTTAGTAATGGCGGGTGTAATACTAATGGGTCTAGGAGTACTAGTTGCTCGTAAATCAGACGATGTGCTATGTATAAAGGAAGGGGGCATTCTTATTTCTCTACGCATGCGCGGGGTACGTAAATCAGACATTGACGATTGTGTATTAGTTTCATCCCGTTCCCCTGTTTTAAATGCCTCAATAGAGCGGCGTACCATCGTGTTTGGGATTACGGATAGTGGCACATTTAAGCTGGCTAACGTTTTTAAAAATATGTTCCACCCTTGAACGATCTGAAACATTATTATGCGTTGTTACACTTTTCAGTAGATCATACAGATGACTACCTGGCACAGGCTTATCTTCAACAACGATTTCTCCGTTGTTTGACCACGCAATCTTATTATTACGGGATAACGAAGTGATTATGTATTCAGCGTTGCGTTTATTCCTGGAGGGCATATGTGCCAATACTTCTGCTCTTATCATATCGTCTTGTGCGATAGCGTCTTGTGACTCAGACATTGAGGCGTCATCCTTTGAGGATTCGTCAGGCAGTGATAATGTAATCACACTTTTCTCACGCTCCCCCTGTCTCGCCAAGGCTAGGTATCGCTGCAGAATACTTGAATATTTTTTAGCTTTTTCATATACATTGATGTCAGGTTGTTTCAATATTTCACTCATGGCTCGATCCAATTCACTTTGTACAGACTGTCGCAGAGATACATTTGAGGAGTCAGTTGTTTGAGGCGGCTGTAATGTCGCTAATTGATTTTGAGGAACCAGAAACATTTTCTGAGTGTGTTCCATTTCAATTCCTGTTGATAAGACTTGCTATGAACGGGATTGCGGCGCCAAGTAGAGGCAATAGAAACCCACCTGTTTGGTTGATTGTCTTTTTTTTTTTTAAATGTTTGATTTTTTTATCAGCTATTAGTCTAATCACTTTCTTCTTCTTCTTTAACAGCTTGTACTGAATATTAGACAGTGGTATGTTACCTCTTAACACATTCAAAGCTATTTCACAAAGCGCATTAATAAAGTCTGGACTGGCATTGCTCACAATAACACCTCTTGTTCTGGGTGATGCCTTATGTAGCATGTCTAACATTGTAAAATTCCGTCCCATTCGGTTTGACATTATTACACTTTTTTTTTCCTCGGAATGTATACAACCTGCTGAGGCGATAGCAGCGCGGATCTGAGTCTTAAAATATCGGGGGTTGTACAGATATCCGTATGGGGAACTTGTGGCATCGTCGAAAGCCTCTAAAAAATATTTAGTATTTCCGGGGAACATTTGTCGTGCCAGTAAGCTTATCTGATGCTGATCTCTAGCATTTTTGAAAAGAATTATATAATTTGTGTTCAAACTGATTGTACGACTCGCTTTACCTTGAATGAACAGATTCTGCACTAGATATATACAACTAATATTTCTGTGATGGACATACTGTGTAAAAATTTTTTGAACTTCCAAATTATCACTGGCTCGATCCATTAAATCATCAATCACTAACAGATTATTCTTAGCAGGTGGAAGAAGCGCATCGTCACAGAACGATTCAGGGAGTCCTTCCACAAAATTTATATTCACCGTTTTAAGCAATTGATCGTATATTGACTGCCAGCATGAATAGATGTATACAATGTTATCTATTTTTTGTGAAATAACAGAGGCCATGTTTTCAATAATGTCTTTGACAAAACATGTTTTCCCGCAATTAGAGGGCCCACTAATAATGACGCTGAAAGGGTGTTGTAGCCTGCCATCAAATTCTGCAACATGCCTGATGTTATTACTAGTAGCCATAAGGAACCGTTGTATAGTCGCGGAACACGCGTCGCTTGTTGTAAACAACCTGTACTTTCCGCGTCAGCGTGTCGTTTTTGAGATGAAACTGTTTTTTGTCGCGTTTTATTGTGAATGCATTTGTGGTCAGACGGTTAGGAGGCTGCTGATTGGTCACAAATGCTTGAACAAGACCAATTAAAGATTCATGTGTCACCACTTTGGCATTTTCGGCATAAAGGGTCACACCCTTGCATTTAACCTGTGTGTGGCCTTGTGCCGTCCTATAAGCATAGCATTTAGGACCCCCCGAAACAAACTCTGTTATATAGTCCTCTGTAGGGGCCCCGCAGACTTGCGCACTGTTGAGTTCATCAGTTAATTCACCAAGGTAAGGGCCGAGCGGGGGGATCCACTCATCGCCTCGGGTTGTGAAGACAATGCTGTCTGTGTCACAGTACAAAACACGTTCCTGAAGCGTATCCAGCAAATCATATAGTTCCATGCGTGCATAGGCGGTGGTCATAGCTCCTATAAAAACATTCACATCGTTTACTCTGGATACTTGACCATCTGTGTAGCGCCACTGGACAATAGCTACCTCTGGCGAGATAAATGAGAACTGTCGAACATCAAAAGTATCGCTGAACATGAGCTGTGTGAACCGGGACGGATCTGTTATGAGTTCAGCAGTCGTCATATTGTTACGCATAGCAAAGCGTCCCCACAAGTTGTTCAAAATTGATTTATTGGTATTTCTGACTGCTTTGTTAACACATATCTTGGCGGGGTCCAGACGTATGCCTTCGCGTACATAGTAGCCATCTATGTATTTTTTTTTTTCGTCTTCCGTTTTGATATGCCCGGGATATCCTGAAGCCTCTTGCTTGCGTTTAAGAAATGTCTTAACATAGGCTTTAAAAAGCTGGTCCGTTTTTTCTGGGAAATGCCAAACCTCGTCGATTGCAACTATCTTATACCCTTTCGCTACGGCTTTTTGTAATTCAAACGACACCCACACCCCAGACAGCTGTCGCTCTTGGTCGCTATGCGCACACTGGGTTGTCTGATTCATCTGAACGGCACACACAGCACATAGAGGGAACATCAGTTTCCCGTTACAGTGATACGGCAGTACAGGGTGGTACAGTCCTCTGGGGGGCACCACTGTGCATTTCACAATACCAAAGTATGTGTTTATGTCATCAAAATCCTTGTGTATTATCTGAGGATGGCCTATTGGATAATCTCTTTTGGCCTGAACAGTTGGGTACAAACTTGTGAAATCGTAGTAGCGAATTTTCTCACCATTTTCTACCTTGTGGTACAGCTTCATAGCATTCGTTCGGCCTCCAAAGAGGGCTTCTCGAGGATTGAGACGCGCTGGCTTTTCATACGTTAACATGAACTCCTTAACGGCCGGGTTATTGCACACATCCTGTCGCCAATCACACTCCCACTTCACCACAACAGTTAGGCCGTACACATTTTTTAGAGCCGTCACTCTGTTATGGAACTCTATGCGCAGCTCACCCTGTGTTTTGTTTTTGGTGAGAGGGTTGATTTCCGCTTGTGCGTAGCACTTATCACAGCCATGAAAGAAGCATCCGTTAAATTCATAACATGTGTTTGTGGCTTCACAATAGCCATCTACAAAGAACGGGCCAAATGACTTTTCACCTCTGTTCAGAGCGTGCTGTATGTCAATACCCTCGCTGTTTGCAACATACTCTAACCACTGTATTGAAATGTCAGAATACGTCTTGTTTTGCCTAATGTAAGCACCCTCGTACGTCAGAGCAACTGTGTCTTTGGGTAGGAACAGAGTTTTAAACACTCCCATACAGGAGGAGGCCATTGTCGTATATGCAAACGGATCTAGACCGGTGCACTCATGGAAGGCTTCTCTGTATATCTGGCATGCTTTGCGCAAAACTGTCACATCGTTAACACAATAGGTGCGCAGCTCTTTTCGAAAGTCAAAGGGTGTGTCACAGACCGTGGCGTACCACTCGGTGAACGTTTTCTTACACTCGTCAGTCATGGCATCATAACCATATAGAGCAGGAGGCGGATGGGGGCCGATATAATTCTCATTCTCACGTGTGTTGAAGGCGTGGGGGAAGAACCCCTTCAGAAGATCTGAGAATCCCATGGCAGACGGGGTTTTAGACAGAGGCATTGTTATGAAACTGAATGAGTCTATCCAGCGTTGTTTGTAAGTAGAATCGTACATCAGAAGCACCCTAGAACCCCGCATAGTAATAGTTGGACAAAGTTTCTGGCTCACCATATACTCTAAAACTATGTAACTGTCAAAACCGGAGGCATTGTGTGCTATAAAAGTATAGCCTTTGTATTTCTCCCGTCTGTAGTTCTGAATGAATGAAGCGACACAGTTGGACGTTTCGTAACAGTTTTTGGCGCCATTCATATCCATAATGCACACAAAATTAGCTTCATGGCGACCCTCAGTACAACGTGTCTCAAAATCGTAAAAGAGATACTTATCACTACTTTCTTCGCGTTTGAGGGGCTGTATAAAGCATTCGTGCGTTGTGCCGACTACAGGCTCTCTACAATGTAGGCATTTTGGGACTCTACAGACGTGTGGTTTTTTAGCCGTCCGGTACGTCGTGTGACAGGACTCACAATATTTGATCCGCTCGCAGGGTATGAGACGGTGTTTCGCATCGGGTTTTTTATGGTTTTCAAAACACTGTTGCGATTTGCATATGCGTCTACAGTCTGCACATTTAATAGTTTTATTAGGGGTACAAGCAGTGTAACATACATTACAAAGAAAACCACACCGATGCTCCAGGGCAGTGCTGTAGGTCTTGTAACAACCGTCGCAAACGTACGGTGCACCGAAGAAAGACGTCTTATTTACAATGAGATAGTAATGCTCGTTATGCAAATACAACCATGCTGTTTTCACATGTGGCTCGTCGTGTGTTTTGAAGATCTGTGGTTTTTTACAACTGCCAACATGATGGAATATTACAATTTTCATTTTCAGATGTTTCTGAAATCTGTCAACATCAGAGAATGAAACCATATGCGTATCGTCAAAATCCAAATCCCTATGTAGCTGCTTTGCATAATTTATCTTTTCACACGGGGACAAACTACTGTTTACATAATGTGCCAGACAGAGAGCAAAGCAGAGATTGTCATTACCGTCGTTATTCTTGGGATTGTATAAAGCATTACCTTTTACTGACAGTATTTGATCGTAACCGATGCTTCCTAGTTTTCGACGGCCCCCGGGATTACCGCCTGACATATTACGAGCTATAGTCACAATTAATTCCAAAGTGTCATCGGTCAGAGAATTATCGTTACTTTGCATAGCTTGTGAGACTTGCTCCAGAAATGTATCTGTGCTGTAGCCGTCGTCCGAGTTCAACATTGTTTGAATAGGGACATTCACGGCAGGGCCCCTTAACTCAACATTTAAAACACTGTCCTGTGTAGCATTGTCCAAAGCCCTCTCTATTAAAACTGTTAGAGTGTTATAAACCCTTTCAGGCACACTGCCAATATCTGTCAAATCAATATTTCGTAGGTCGACATCTTGACGAAATTCAGTAGCATTAAAAAGGGGAAACTGTCGGGATGCTATGTCAGACGTCGCCTTAGAAACACGACCCTCCCCCTGCTGCACACCCCCGTGAGGATTGTCTGAGGGCGGAGGCGGTGCGCGGAACGTACTCGTGGACGGTTGTGGACTGGAGCGGTCACGGGGGCTGGGACGTTTTGATGACTGCCCACGCTCCTGAGGATTGTCTGAGGGAGGCGTCTGTGCGCGGAACGTACTCGTGGACGGTTGTGGACTGTAGCGGTCACGTGGGCTGGGACGTTTTGATGACTGCCCACGCTCCTGAGGATTGTCTGAGGGAGGCGCCTGTGCGCGGAACGTACTCGTGGACGGTTGTGGACTGGCATAAGAATCTGCACATGAGCGGTTTGTAGACACAGTTTGCCGGAATGACGTGTTCGCACAATATTCAAAAAGCTCTTCACCTTGAAACAAGGTGGTACGGTCGGAAAACCCTTGGGTTGAGCAGGGCTCGAAAAGATTGTTAGTAATATAACTACGCTCTGGTTGATTACCCAGGAATGGATCGACACCCTCGAGTATATTTATAGGAATAGTTACAGGGGTATTACTAATGCTACACCAATCATCTGACACAGTTAACGAGGGCTTGTATGTTGGTCTTTGTCTATGTATGACAGGAGTGTCTGGTATACAGTCGTCTTCGTCATTATAGTCACATTCCTCTCTACAAACGGTGTCAAGGAGTACAGCAGAACTCTGTAAAACACCTACATCATATTCAGGGACCGGCGGCGAAGCTCCCCCATTCGTCTGGTGTGTTGTATGAGACGGCTCCGATAGGTGTGTGTCTTCACGCCCTTCTAAGTCTTCTACGGATATGATCGTCTAGGGATGATAACATATTTTAGTTAAATAAAGACACACACACACACACACACACACACACACACACACACACACACACACACTTCAAACAAAACACAAACCTCAACTGTTGTTTTTGGTAAAGGTGTGGCCCTTTGTCCCCTCTCAATAGAGGCACCCAGTGGTCGTATTGGCGCCTGGGTACTATGTGTGAAATTCTCCTTCGGTGTCAAATGTAGAGACACCAAGTCTGAAACAGCCTTTAGTTGCTGTCACAAAGGAAAATCCATTTTAACAATATATACATTCTATAACAATATTTTATAACACTATATAAATATAGGCTGTTAGATACAAATGGTTTTTCTTACCACTGCATCAGTGCTCAGAGAAGGAGAGTCTTGAACAAAGGATGAGCGGGATCTTTTCGGTGGTAAACCTTCAGGGATTTTCTTAGATCTCTTCTTAGACTTATGGAGACATCCGTTTGTGCTCCATGGGGGTGACTGTGTGAAATCCTCATCAGATGCCAAACGCAAAGACAAGCCTGCTACATCCTTTAGCTGCTGACACAAAGGAAAAATCCTTTTTTATTTTTTATAACAATATATACATTCTATAAAAATATTTTATAACACTATATAATTATAGTCGGTTAGATACAAATGGTTTTTCTTACCTCTGCATCAGTGCTCAGAGAAGGAGAGCCTTGAACAAAGGATGAGCGGGGTCTTTTCGGTGGTAACCCTTCAGGGATTTTCTTAGTCTGAAACACAACATTACATTATTAGAACAGACTTTTTAAAAAAAAAAATACAATACACTATTTTACTGTTTTTCTTTTTCAACCCACCTCAATAGAACTCTTCTTATGTTTAAACCAGAGATCCTTCTTAGACCTAACTGCTTTCACAGATACGCCTAGCGAAGCACATGGGCCCTCTAACACTGTTGATTTCAACAGAATGTCCTATTGAGTAGCTATCTCCACTCTGGATCCTTTGTTCCGGGGTGGGGTGTCTAGACACAGACAGAGAATATATATATATATATATATATATATATATATATATATATTAGTAGTCTAAAAACACCGTGATAAATTAAATAGTAATAAAAATCACATAGTAAAAGAGATAAATACACCACTAAATACCTGTTTACAGCTTTCTTATTGCTTTCAGGATGATAATCAACAGCTACCGTAGCAACATTGTCCTGGCTCTTTGGTAGAATCACCTAATGATGCAAACTACATAAAGTATATGCCGCTTAAACGTTTTAATACACGAATGTCTGAATGAATTAAATATCTTACAGCGTGCTTAAACACGAGATACGCTTTTTATATTTACTCACCAGTTGTAGGCATAGCTGCAAAAAACAACGAAGTCTCTTTTCTTTCAACAAAAATAATTAAAAAAGAAAAACACTTCAGAGGTCTTTTGTTGAGGAAGGCTGGGAAAAACAAGGTAAAAGTTAGCTAGCAGACGAGCTAAAACAGCAGGTACGAAAGTGAGCACCCCACCTTGAAACACCCCGTTTTAAGCCTACAAGACACACACAGGATGACGCTTTTACAAACCAACAATAGCAAACCCCCTCCCCTTCGTAACAGACGACCACGAGGTCAACGTTTTTTTAATTTACGAATGGCTGAATAAATTAAATATCTTACAACATGCTTAAACACAAGATCTGCTTTAAAATGTACTTACCAATTGTAGATGTTGCTGAAAAAACGATTCCTCTTTGCTTTCACAAAAATAGAATTAAAAGTACATTCCGGGAGGGCTTTGTTAGAGGAAAAACGTGATAGCAAGGTAGCTATCAACACAGCTTAAATGGTTTGTTGAAAAAAGTGAACAAGCTAGCATGCAAAAAGGGGTGCTATTAAAACGATGTAATGTGCTTTGCTGAAAAACGAATCATCTTTGCTTTCACAAGAATAATTAAAAATAAAAAAAAAGAACACCAGCTGGTATGGGTGTGGAAGGTCAAGAAAAAACGTAGTAACAAGTTAGCTAGCTAACAGACAAGCCAGCTAACAGCCTAGCTAAAATGGTTTGTTAAAAAAAGAGCAAAATGTGGAAGGTTGAGAAAAAAACGTGGTAACAAGCTAGCGAGATAGCTAACAGACTAGTTAAAAATGGTTTGTTAACAAGTGAGCAAACTACCCAAACAGTACGAACGAGTGAGCACGGTCGATCCGTCTGCTAGACGCCACAGCTCCCTCGGTCACCAGAGGTCCTCACACTCACACGCAGACAGCCGGCCCGCGAGATGTACTCCCGGCATTACGAACGCTAGAGGCGATCCCAGGTTCGACCGCTAGAGAGACGGCATGACTTTTTCAGACATGTTGAGACATAGCCTAACCCTAACGCTTTAAGGAATACACAATACAAACTCCACCATACAACGACAGGACACTCTGTGCAGTTATGGCTACGGTTCTCACGGACTTCCCTTCACCCTGGGGGGGGGGGGGGGGGGGGCACTACAAACCGGACGATATCAGTTTCATTTATTTTTAGGCGTTTAAAAAAAAAATATTTTTTAATTTTTTAATTTTTTAATTTTTTTATATTTTTATTTTTTCCCTTGCTGCGCGCGCCGCTCGAGCGCCCGACCAATCACAACGCTTCGGGGGACACGTGCACGCGTGTGCACGTGACGACATCACGTGAACTCACGTGCACGCGCAAACCTGTACCCTATACGTGCACGCGCAAACCTGTCAGCTATATACTACTCAAATGGACTCGTGAAACACTCTACTTTCCATTGCTCGCATAAATTGCTGTGAAAGCCTCATGTGCAGAATAATAGTAAAAGTGCTGCCTAGAGAAACAGCAGACAATTGAGTGCTCTCTAAAATCCCCTGTGGTTTAGGGGGACATTACTACTGTGGATAGCACCGACTGCAGAACACCTCTAATTCTTTCTGAAAATAAAATAGCACTGAGTGAATCCTTCATACTGTGTAGACAACTGACTAAACCTCAGGCTGTCTTTAGTTGGAGATGCCATGGTCCATTGACTTTTCATTTAATTTGGATGAAGTTCAGAATTGAGCACAGAGCAAAGGCACCTTTTGCACTCTAAAGCCCTATTCGCACCAACCTAGTATTACCTCTAGTAATTTTAAATAATTGCCGAGGTCGTCTGTGATCTTAATCCTGTGCGAATCTGCCATGTCAGTAATTTGTCATGTAAATATTCCACCGCAAATTACCTACCAGATTTCGCCAATAAATGAAAAATAAATGAAAGCTTTGACAGAGCCTTGACATCATATCCGGGGGATAATGTCAGTAAATTTGAGTAAAATACACTTTGCTTATCCTGTGCAAAAGCACCGCATGAAAAACAAACACGGTGGGGTAATTTCTAAATCAAGTCAAGCACTCAAGTAGAACTTTATTTGTCCCCAGAGGTGCAACTGGTTGTGCAGCAGTGATAACACAAGATCAATCAGTAATCAGTGATCAATTAGTAAAAACGTAAAGTAAAAAGCTGTATTTACCAAGTGTGGTTAGGTGGTCAAGCTGATATTACCATTTTCTATTTGAGTTCAGCAGTGAGATGGCTGAGAGTATGAAGGAGTGGTTATATCTGTTGGTTTTGACTAGTGGGTATTTGAAGCGGGAACCAGAAGGTGCAGTGGGTGGTGCTGTCAGACAGGATGGATTCTACTTTCTCTAACAACTGTATCAGACTTTTCTGTTGAGTACCTGTGATACTGCTACAGACCTTGATCACCTTTGTTAATGCATTTTTTATGTTTTAGGTTGAGAGAAGCATATCAACAGATGAAGGAAAAAGTAAAAATGGACTTGATAAAAGATCTATAAAACAAAGTCATCAGAGACCTGTCAACTTCGGACTAAGCCAGCTTCCTCAGACAGAAGAAAGGCGCTGCTGGCTTTTGTTACACAACATATTGGTGTTACATTCAAAGCTCAGCATATTATTAATTATAATGCCCAAGTACTTGTACGATTCAGCAATTTCTACATCATGACCATTGATTGTAGTGTTGGCAGGGTTGGAATGATGACGTCTAAAATCCATACACGAGGTTTCACTTGCGGGATTGCTAGAGTGCCGTTGGAAATTCCACCGTATATCACTTTTTTTGTCCAGATGTCCATTACCTTCCTTTCTTAGTATTGGAATTTTAAACTCGGGTGGATTTATGAGGACTATGGTTAACTGCTCCTCAGATCTCTGCAGGATAAATCCAGACTATCTAAGCCTGGTCCTACCACACTCTGGTACATTTCATTTGTACAGAGAGTCTGGTCTCTCCCCATTGACAAGTGTTAACTTCCTTGAAGGCGGGTACTCTGTTGAAGTTTAAAACTATTGGATCTGCCCAGAGCCACTCTGGATCTGCCGTAACCAATAGCTAACGTTTGGTCGTGATGTCGGCTTAGCATCGCTAGCGTTAGCCTTAGCCAACTCCTTCACCACAAACGGAGCGAGCTGGAAAATCTAACTTTTCCCGAACCCCGTTGGGAGGAGGGCCAGCAACAAAATTCAGCAAAGATTGTTCTTGCTCGGGCTTTAACTTCTGGATATTCAGAAGCGTCGCCACAACGGACCGAATGGCTTCGCTCGCATCTTTCACCGCCGCAATTACGGAACTACAACTCAAACTAGTGCACGACCTCAACGTCATCGTTCTCAGCCACTCCCTCTGTTCGCTGACCGGACCGGTAAGAAATTGGCCGGAGAAAACCCAAGAATATATGGCAAACCCAGACGTAGTACTGAAGGAAAATGAAAATTGAGCGGAAGTACTTAGGAGGGCGAAGCCAGGCTAAGACTATCTGTCCAATCTGAGTTTTCTGTTGCACAACTAAAACAACTTTTGAACGTACACATGTTCCACCAAAACAAGCTCCTTCCTGAGGCTATTTTGCAGCGGCACCGTGGCTCCTTTCACCGGTGAGATTGAAAATCACTACATTGTGAAGTTTGCAGATGATACGGTTATTATAGTAAGTATACGGTTAGTCTCGCTTTGCCAGACCTTCCTTCACAGCGCTGCAGAGGAGTACATTTTCAATCTCGCACAGCCGTTAGTGTACTGGATGTATAGGAGAGGAGAGAGGACAGCCTGTGCGAATAAGACTTAAGTAAAGATACAGACGTAATACTATAATTATAGTATGACAGTTACTTATAAGGTGATTACAGTGTCTCTCACAACAAACACAGCTCAATATCCAAAGAGTAACACATCCAAATCCACACATCAAAAAAGACAGATTGTGTCACGAGTGTGTTTTTCTCACACATCCACCTAAATCAAAAAAACATTAATGTAGTCATCTGGCACATCTGCTCTGTGGGCAGCTCTCTCTCACACACATCCACACACAGATGCCTCTGAACTGCACTCGAGGGAAAAGAGGAAACAGTTTGCAAAACAACCTGATAATGAGCTTTCCTCAACCCGACGCAGCAGATTTATGGTCCTGTTTTTGCCACGGCGTTCCTCTGAGCTTGACATCAATTTTCTCCTATAGTGACGTCAAGTACAATAAACAATCCAATGTGCTGCAGATATACAATATGAACTCATCTAAAATATGCTGCATACACAGTAAGCATCTGTTTATGTACTGTAGTTTCTTTCATTTTCTTTTTGTTTACCCTTTTGGTGTTTTACCTCGTCCAATCAACAATATATGTTCCCTTTAATCTAATTTCTTATGCTATATGTTCAAATTTATGTATGAGGGGATGGATGGTGTTGATTTTTCATCGCTCGGCTATAAATCCAGGTACTAATTTCCCAGCTTATCGCATGATAAAGCACACACATTATCATGTGCAGCACTGAAGTGTAGCTTCAAATAAAGAAAATAAATTTAGGCTGCAGGAAAAGTAAGTTAAGAATCCAAACTGAAACGGTATATTTTGAGCGCCTTCGGAAAAAATTTCCAAGGATTCGCCAGTCCTCTGGCCCTCTGACAAGACCAGATGTATAAATGCCAAAAAGTAACTTATCACACTGTATAGTGAGAGAGGGCTCAGCGGCCTAATGAGGGAGCAGAGAGCAGGGAGTGTGGGGACAGGGAAGTGTTGTTTGGCTCACCTGTCTCCAGTTGTCATAGATAATGATGGTGCTCTCCTCATCATCCACGGTGACTATGCGCACATAACCCTCCCCTAAGCACAGAGAGAGCAGCAGTTAGGTCTCACATGGGACATGGGTGCTGTGATTTATTTACCTGCTGCTCACTGTTGAAAGCACTCTCGCACTCACTGCATTATACTGCTCTGTTGGGCTGAACGATTTATTGTTTTCAAATTGAATAAGATAAATGCTGGAATAATGTTACATTCCACAGATTGTTTACAGAAATGTCCTATTTTCAGTTGATTTTTCTTTCATTTTTAATTTAACATGATCATAGAAGGTGCAATATGTAGCTAAAAAAGAAAAACGCAAATCGAATCTTAATCACAATATCTGGCAGAGAAATTGCAATTAGATTTTTTCCACTCAAATCGTTCAGCCTTACTGCTCTGCATTAGTCCAGTCAAACACACAGCTTTGTACCTTCAGAATCCACAGACGCAGTACTGTCCATGTCCCCAGCGAGGGCGATGGCCATAGAAGACTTCCCCACGCCGTTCTGCCCCAGCAGGGCGATCCTGTAAGGCCCATCAGGTCTGCCCTCCACAGCCACAGTCACAGTGTCATCCAAGGCTGGGCTGAAGCTGATTGGTGAAGCAGAAGGTCCAGCTGCACCTGACGTCCAATCGCAGTCATCGTGGACAGCTTCTTCTCGTCTGAGCTGGTGCTTTATAGGCAGAGGGGTGCTTCCTCTGCGAACGGTCGGGGACCAGGTGCTGGGCAGAGTCATTCTGTCACACTGGAGGAGAGAGGGACATGGAGGGACACTCTCTTCATTGTATAACATGTAAAGCTAGTGTGTGTTCACATATGGTGTTTCTAATGTAATACAAAAAAATCCAGCACACAAAGCCTTTGCATGATATTGTGATACTCCAGCTATTTAGTATTCAGCACCTTTAAAATCAGGGCACTTGCAGCAGAAGCAATGCTATCCTGTCTTTTTGTTGCTTGTATAAAGCTTAAAAAACACTGGATCCTACAATTCCCATAGTACAACGCAATAGTGTCTTTGCCCACTGTCCCTTGCTTCTTAAATCCTACCATCTTTTAAACTTCACGCCCCCTAGTTTTTTTTCTTATCTTATATTTTTAGTAAATATAAATCCCCACTGATGATAGACTTACTGATCTATATGGTAGTCACTAAGATAGCCATCCACAGTGAAACATAAAAAGATGATTTATAAAATCATGCCAAAAATGATTTTATTAGCTTAGTACTCTATGCAAAAAAGCTATGTATAAAGGCTTTAGGCAGCCCTATACATTATTGTAGGCCCAGTTTAATAAGCAACTTTATTTTATACAATATGTAGTAGGGGGTCCTCTCTATTTCAGTTAAGGGGTCCTTGACTTAAAAAAAGTTGAAGACTTCTGTCCTAATTAAATTGACAAAGCTCCTCCACAGACACAGAAAACAATACAACTTTTTTTTGATATGCTAAGTAGTCTCGCATAGCCAGACCTATCTCCACTGCACTGTGTCAGCGCTGGAGTAAGGTCTGACTACACCTGTTTATCATTCTGGGATAGGGGCAAAAACACTCCGGCTTGTTTGCATTTTTTTAAACCAATCAATTCAATTCAATTCTATTTTATTCATAGTATCAAATCATAACAAGAGTTATCACAAGACACTTTACAAATAGAGTAGGTCTAGACCACACTCTATAATTTACGAAGAACAATTCAATTCCAGTAATTCCCCCAAGAGCAATCATTTAGTGTGACGGTGGTGAGGAAAAACTTCCTTTAAGGGAGAAACCTCAGACAGACCCAGGTTCTTGGTAGGCGGTGTCTGACGGTGCCGGTTGGGGGTGTGATGAACAGTGGTAATAATAGTCACGATAAAGATAATGGAACTATGACTAGAAATAGTAGTTGTAGTAGTTGATGGCGTAGCAGGGCACTGCAGGGCATAGCAGGGTGTAGCAGGATGTAGCAGGTCATAGCAGGGCATAGCAGGGTGTAGCAGGGCGTAGCAGGATGTAGCAGGTCATAGCAGGGCATAGCAGGGTGTAGCAGGGCATAGCAGGATATAGCAGGTTGTAGCAGGGCACTGCAGGGCATAGCAAGGTGTAGCAGGGCACTGCAGGGCGTAGCAGGGCGTAGCAGGGCAGGCATAGTAGGGCGGGCGTAGCAGGGCACTGCAGAGCGTAGCAGGGTGTAGCAGGGCACAATCACAATCGTCTTGGGCGGCGCTAAGCCCCGGTTGCAGCGGTGCCCTTGCAAAATAGATAGCAGAGATAGCGAAAGGGGAGGAGAATGCCTGACATCCGACGCATGAGAGATTGCTGGATGTCTTTATCCCAACACTGTACAGCCGGTAGTAAGACTACAGGCTGAGTAGCATCCCTCATGACGAAACTGACCTTGGTGTATATTGGTTGAGTGCCTCATTTAAAAAAAAATAAAATAAAAAAGTGCCCCATTTATTGGCCACTTGGGGGCAGCAACAAGCTGTAAACACAGCACTAACGTTTTAGGCAAACTTGTTAGCAAACAGTTAACTATTTACACACATAACACACATATGGAGCAACATTAGCATTCATTTGGACTCATGTTTGTGTAAATCCAATATGTGCTCTCCTTTTAGCTCCGTTTTAGTGTCCACTAACTCTTGAGGGAAATGTCTTTTTAGCTGCTAAACGGTCCACTTTACAGTGGGGTTTTACACGTTTTTCTAAAAAAGAGCTGCATAGCCTATCTGCATCCGAAAACAATGCTTTGAGACGGGTGAGAGCGAACCCAAAAAGTAGTAGGCTATTGGGTCAAAACCAAATAATTAGTTGAAAGGATGCTAAAAAGCTGCATACAGCTGAGGGGAACAACAGAGTCAGGTGATAGCCTACTTCTGTGTGGGGTTATAACAACACCTTTCACATTACACATCATCATTTAATCCATTGTTATTATACAAATATGGACTAAAGCCGTTTTAATCAAAAATCTATTCAATTAACCAAAAAAGTTGGATTTAGTGATTAAAACGAGAAACTGACTCAAATGCAGGACACTCCTCCCAGCACCACCACTTAGGCTACCTAAAACACACGCACGCACGCACGCACACACTTCATTCGTTTTGCCCCAAAACCGGATTGGCTAATTGAACACTGGATATTAGAGCTGTTAGCCCCGAGCTCGCGCAGCCCGGTGCATCTTACCCATGATCTTACCTTGGGCGCCTCCTCGTCGTGGAGCCTGTCTTCGGGCACATCTGTCTGCATCTGCAAACTGAAATCAAAACGACCGAAATTATAAGGACTCCCAAAACGCACAGCAACGCACCCAACCCCTCACCCCCCCAGCCCCACTCACTTTAAGAACCCCAGCCCGAGCAGCACGGTATGATCTCTCACCTGTCACGCGGCTCTCTCGGCAACCAAAAAGTAAGCACGGTCTCTTTCTCTCTCTTTCTTGTCTCTCTCGCGCGCTCTCTATTCCCTCTCTCCTGCACTCTCTCCCTCGATTGAAATGTGTTTCTACCTCTCTCTACTATATCACTCTGTCTCCTCAGGTTAGGGCCCAGGTCCAGTTCTGCAGTCAGCACCGTCATTCATCACCTCTCTCTCTCTCTCTCTCTCTCTCTCTCTCTCTCTCTCTCTCTCTCTCTCTCTCTCTCTCCAAACTGACAATGACTCACTGACTTGACATGTATGCTTCTCCAGGAGGAGAGATGAAACTAGCGACTCGGAGGACTCCCTGGCACCCGGGGAGGAGTGTTTGCGGCAGAGTGCGTCCAGCTCAGCAGTAAAAGTAGAGCAGTTCTGATGGAAGACAGGCAGGCAGGGAGCAGTAGGCTACTGTGGAAAGATGCTCATTGTCACGAAGCTCTAATTGACCTCTTGAAGAAGGATGCGATATGAAAAGTGGCCGCTAGTGGGCAGCCCAACACAGGTCTTCTCCTCACTAATTGGCCGTGTGTGTGTGTATGTATGTGTGTGTGTGTGTGTGTGTGTGTGTGTGTGTGTGTGTGTGTGTGTGTGTGTGGGGGGGGGGATATATTGATTTGAAACGGGTCATGTTTGGTAGACAGAGGCATGACAACCAACCAACCAACCAACCTACCTACCTGCAGATCTATAAGTCTGTCTATGCTGTTGAGGACACACATGACCTTTTCAGTGGCTCATTTACATTTTATGAAATCAATTAATTTCTAGTCCCTGGTCCAAGGAGTGTGTTTGGACATGTTTTCTGTCAAAATGTGAGTGTGGCCATGAGCTGTGGTGCGTCCCTCCCACACAAAGCCACAATAGACTCCGGCAGTGAGCAGCCAGGGCGCTATTATAGCCCTAATCCCGCACCTATTATACAGGCCAGAGAGAGAGAGCGAGAGACACAGAGAGGGAGGTAGAGCTGAAGATGAGGTCATCCCAAACAGTGCACACCCAGGGTCACTGCCTCACTATAGAGTGACAGAGATAAAGAGAGGGATGGAGCAGGGCATGGGGGCTGCAGGGCGAACTGCAGAGAAAAGGCCTGCAGAAGACTGAAAGTGGCAGATGCCCAGATATGTGAATGGAAAAGAGATAAGGTTAATACCTGAATGGAAGGTGCACAATAACACAGCATGACAGGGATGGTAAAGTACTTTGTTTATTTCATGTGCATATGAAACCACACTACAACAGGAGCAAGAAACCATGATAATGGCCATCATATTTGTAATAATGTTAATTCTAATCACAAATGGGTAAAATAATAAACTGTAGGAAAGTAAAAATACACACTAATGGAATAAAACCAGTAAAGTAAAATAATTAGAATCAGTACATAAATAAACAATAAATACTGAATAAATAAGTGAATAAATAAACAATTTATTTAACCTACACCCAAACAAAATAAATATCTCTAATGCATGAACCCTGGCAAAGAATCCATGGGACAGTTAAGAAGGTGTCTCCACGAAGAGATTTTTTGCATTTAAAAAAAATAAAAAAATGTAATCCCTGCACCGTTAATTTTCTGTTGCATCCGTAGCCCACAGTACCCGAGTCCACAGTGACCAGCTCTGTGGTGCTGCATGTTGCATAAATATGGTGACTGTCCCTGTAACAGAGGTGTTCAATTTGCCCAAAAATAGCCTCTCTTGTCTGGAGAACTGGACACAACCACACAAATCATGCCACACTCTTTTTGCCTGCTGCGATGGGTTGTTTCCTCTCTTTTGTTTCCTCGCTTTAGTTCAGCACACTACCAGCTCTCTGTATGTAAAAAAATACATTTTTGAGAGCAAACGGCAAGTCTTTCCTGTCATTGTTATTGGCTGAAAGTTGCCATTTCTAACTAGCAAAAGGTAGATTTCTTTGGTAAAACACAAGAGAAATATCCCCACTATTCATATAGCACAATCACTGGAAGATCCCCATGGAAGGTATCCTTGTACATTCTTTAATCTATGATTCTTATCTTACAAAGAATAACAAGTCTTGTTGAGCTTATACACTTTGGTAGGCAACTGTGAAATGTTAGCTGGCAAATACAACTGCATGCCGTGGATACTTTATCCAAGCCCATACCACTCCACATCCAGCACCACTGCACTACTCAGACCTCTGCAGCTTTAGCAGCGTATTATAAAAGAAAACAACACACAACTACAGTTTGAGCCTCACACTCATTTGGAGAGTACATTGCAGCTATATAATATTGCATAGATAATATGTTCAGCAGTGTCAGGGACTATGGATATGTTTTAATGCAAGATAAAGATTTTTTGATCCATTTTTCATAGTCTTATTTTTCCGCTGGTGCACTCTCAGCCAGTTTTTGTGCAACTATAATTCACAGTGAAGTAAGAGCAGTCCACAAAGCAGCCTAGAGCTGAGAGTCTAACCCTATCAATTAACAGTCAATTCCCCTTTAATCACTCAAGAGTGGATTTCACAGTTGTATCGCCCCAGAACTGCCTGCCAATGTCTCTCGTTCACTTTCTCTCACAAAAACACACGCACGCACACACACACACACGCACGCACGCACACACACACACACACACACACACACACACACACACACACACACACACACACACACACACACACACACACACACACACACACACATATCCTTGTTTTCTTTCCCAAGTCTGATTACTCATCATTGATTGATTGCTCCACATTGGCTGGTTTCTCATTCCTCTCTTTTCTTTCTTCCTCTCCCTGTGGGTTAAACTCAGAGGAAGTAGTCAGGGGGCGGGGAAGGTGGGTTGCTGGTGCGGGTCGGTGGGGCGTCGCCACCGATGCCGTGGTTCGTACTGAGGAGCTTCTCGTAGCGAGCCTTGTAGGCGTCTCTCTCCCTCAGCACTCGAGTCAGCTCACACTGCAGCTGATCCAACTGAGGAGGAGAAAACAGCTTTTGCTGAGCCACAGTGCAAAGCTGTCCACTTATTATTCATGCCATAAAGTGTCAGATATGTAAGGGAATTTAGGATTGTCTGAATTTCCAAATCAAAGATGAGATTCTGGAAGTTTGGGGTCAGAAAAGCTTGGATGAAATATCAAGCTTGTCAGTGGGAGTCTGTCAACGCGAAACTGTCCTTCCCCCGAAAAAAGCCCACATAAGTTGTTTGTTGAAGCTGCAATTATGACTCATGTTTACGCTTATAATGGCGACGCCGTTTAGTGGCTGTAGTAGTTATGACGGTAGCAAAGCAGAAAAAAAGATGACGAAATATAAGAATGCCAATTTTCGGCATAAGCAGGTAGGTTGGTGTGGTGCGTGGGTCAAACAAACACAGGCCTTTCACCCAGGAGAGCGGGGTCCGTGTCCTGTTTCAAAATAAAAGTACACGGTGAGTTGTTTTAACTTTATGGAACAAACGGAGCTACGTCACGTTCCGCATCACCTGGGTAATTGGAAGTAACTTAATGTCTGATTTTAACCCAAAACCACAATCTTTTTCTAAACATAACCAAGTAGTTTTTTTTGTACCTAAACCTTACCAAACTACGACCGTTTCACAACATTAATGGTGGTTTTAAAACGGCAACTGTTAATAATTAAGTATTTCCTGGCACTGCTAGGGGTGCTTGTTTATGAAACGCTCCTGTGGGTCGTATTCAGGGCTTTAAATTGACACCCGCCAACCCACCAAATGCGGGTAAAATATTACTTTGGCCGGTAACATTTTAAAGTTACTAATTGGGCCGGTGATGAATGAAGCAAAGCGTCTGTTTGAATTGAAACAGAATTTAAAAGCAGGCTGCAGAAATGTTACCAGATTGGTCTGTTTTGCGGCAAGGCATTTGCGCAGTATTGTGTGCATCTTTGGCTTGGAAACATAATCTTTATCTGGCAACACTGCTTGTAGTACTAATCCTACATTTCCCATGAACTCTTTGTCGTGACGTGTCATACAACCGCTAGCTACGTGCGTAGCGATTACAAGCTATGCTGAAACGGAGAAGACAAACAGAACGAAGCCAAACAAATCAGAGGAGCTGAAAAGTAACTAAGTAAAGTTAGTTAGGAAAAAAACAAATGTGGCTAGTGGAAAATCTGATTGGCTGGTAACTTTAAAAATCTACTAGCCGTGTTGGCTGATGATCAAACAAGTTAATTTAAAGCCCTGGTCGTATTAGAGGGTAGGACTAAACGACCGATATGGGCCTATGGTTTGAAGGACTAGTATGGAAAGCCAAACGTGTTGTTTACGTGTGAGAAATCACGTGTATTTGAACTGTATGGCTTTCCATAGAATGTTGACGCAAGCATGTGCGTGTAGGCCTACCTGTTGTGTGAGCACATGTTTCTCTGACTCCAGAGCGTGGCGATGCTGTAGGCGCTTGTAGCGGCAGGACTGGGCATAGCCGCGGTTCTTGAGCGTGCGGCGTTTCTGCTTCAAGCGCACCACCTCATCCTTACTCACTCCCCGCAGGTGTCGGTTCAGCTCCCGCACTGACAGGCTCACCAGCTGCTCATCAGAGAAGCGGTCATTCACCCCACACTGCCGAGCAGATGGAGGAAACACACAGAGATGCTGGAGTTGAATGTTAATTGGCAATTTGCTGGAAATGATTGATGAGTTAGATGAGTGTGAAGTGGATTTAACCATAAATATATGAGATGATTCATGTCATGTCTCATGTTATATGACTGGTGGACATGTGTTATACTGGGTGTGTGTGTGTGTGTGTGTGTGTGTGTGTGTCGGAGCACATTTCGGCACCACGTGTCCATAATCTGTCATGTAATCTGACTAAGTGTGGGCGACAGTTATCAGGATTATGCACAGCAATAATAGCCGATATTATCATAAGCTCACACTGTGCTCTACATAGAGATCCACCCAGACATCTTGATCAACCAGAACACAGATGACAACGTTTATTTAGCTACCTAATTAAAATCACATTCGGCATTTAAGCCTTTTTACTTAAAGCACCTTTGGTCATTTAAAGTGTTAGTTCTTGTGTTATTAATCATTATTTTAATTGGTTTAAAGATTAGGAAATGACTTGTGGAACCGTTTGAAGCTTGTTATAAAAAAATGTCTGTGAAAGAATTATGTGTAAGATCTAAAATTAAAAAAAGACACCAATAACCCCCTTTTTAGCATTTTTAAGCAGAACATAAACATTTAATAAAACGCTATAATGTAGTCGTAAGCAGATATAAGTTTATTATTTGTCGACAACTTTAACTCCTGTCGGCACCAATAAGTGGGGGCAGGTGTATGTAGTAAAACACAGTTAATAATATACAATATTTCTTTTTAGGATAAGAGAAGTGCTGACAAATGCCGTACATTAATAAACACCTAAAAGATGTCCTTTTATATGATTACGACTACATTATAGTGTGTTATAAGCCATGTATTAACAGTTTATATAGTGTTTATGAATGCTCAATGGGGGTTGGGGGTATAATGCAATGTTTTTTTCATGGGAAATGAAGACTTTGCGTCCTCAAAGACAAAGATTTAGCTTCACTTATTGTTGCCATGCAGAGAGCGATCCCTAAAGTGATGCTTCAGATAGACAGAGACATTAATAACCATATTATAATGTCCTAATCCTAATCCTTCATTGCACAATCCCTCTCTCCTTCCGCTCAGCCCTCTAACCCTCTAAGTGTCACTGTTCAATTCTTTCACCTCCAAAAATCTCCTAGGTTGTACTAAAAACCTTTTAATAGTCACGCCTTTTAATAATCAACTTCTTTATTCCTTTTCTTAATCTACTAATGGTCGATTTGTTATTATTATTATTATTATTATTATTATTATTATTATTATTATTATTATTATTATTATTATTATTATTATATCTTCTTTTTTACAAAAAGTTCTTTTTTTTCTACTTAATTATACATATGTATTTTATGAATTGTTTTTAACAATCTACAGGTTATGTACTTATTAGCATCTTTTATTTATTCATATATATATCTTTTGGTTTTTAAGTGTCATGCCTCTTTCCTCACTTATGATGGCGTTTCCTCAGCTCGGTTCCTGTTTTTAGTGAATTCATGTTTCTTCGATTTAGGGGTGGGTGGAGGAATGGGGCTGGAGGGGTATTGTATGTGTGTATATCTGTGTGTGTGTGTGTGTGTGTGTGTGTGTGTGTGTGTGTGTGTGTGTGTGTGTGTGTGTGTGTGTGTGTGGGGTGGGGGGGTGGGGGGTATTATATGAAGCACTTTGTGCCACATTTACATGTATGAAAAGTGCTGTTTAATTAAAGATTGATTGATTGATGAACGCTTCCCGTCTAGCATCCACCTATCTCAACTAATCTGCACTGATGAGCCTGAAGTGTGTACCTGACTCATCTGCGGGTGGTGATGATGGTGATGACTGCCATGCATGGGGTGGTGCGGGTGGTGCTGATGATGGTGATGCTGGTGGTGATGAAGGCGGCCCTGGGGACTGAGGGGTTGTGGGTAGGGAGCTGAGGAAGCGGCGGCGTTGGGGAGCGAAGAAGGGGCCGATGAGAGGAAGACGAGCGGGCGATGGCACATGTCTGTCCCTTTGGGGCAGGAGATGTCAGCTCCGCTGTCGCTGCTGGAGTCTCCCAGGTTGCTGCTCGAACTCTGAGAAAGGCCTGGAAACTGAAGATGGGGGGGGGGGGGGGGGAAGTAGAGTAGTAGAGTGGAGAAGATATAAGTCAACTCTTTTGTGACAACATTCTGTAAGAAAGTAGAAATGACTGTTGATGACTGTGATTGTTACTAGGCCCGTATCCAGGATTTTAGCAATACTGAGTTCCACATTTTTTTCCTGCTCTAAATGTGCACATTTTAAGAGAAGTTTGGAGATCAACTATGGTACAACAGTCGCTTGAGATGCCAGACTAGTTGAAACTATATCCAAAAACCACTGCTTTGACCAAAGATCGCATAGTTACGACAAGATACTTCCACTTCACCGCCTACTCAGTCACCCACAACCCACAGGCAATGACGGTGATGATGATCAGACAGAAGAACAAGTCGTATATTGGCTTTTTTTTTTTTATTTGAGGCAGTTATATCACTTTATTTTTCTTTTGGGGAAAATATAATACTGAGGTCCAGACCTCGGTGTCCTAAATGGTAGATAACGGCCATGATTGTTACCTGTGAGCTGACAGCTGCAGCAGCTGAGTTCAGTAAAGCCTCCACAGCATCCTCACAGCCCAAAAAGCCATTGACGGGCCCCTTCTCTCTGTCACCTCTCTCTGGCACTCCTCCCAGGGCCCCCAACAAAGTGGCGGGCCCTGTCACCTCCCCTCCAAACTGTTGCTGCAGCGCTGCCAGCCAGATGAGGTCCTCCAGCGAGGCCGGGGTGGGACCCTGATGCCCGCCGTGGGCCGGGCTGCCTTCCACGTTCCCCTGAGAGCCGGAGCTGATGCCGGAGGTGAAGCTGTTGGAGATGGAGAGGGGGAAGGAGATGGAGGAGGATGACGAAGAGAGGGAGGAAGAGCCCGAAGGCGGTGGGTGGGCGTCGCTGAGCGTTGGCGAGGGTGGCAGCGAGTTGTAAGGGCTGGAGCTCAAACTGGAGTCCTGGGGAGGGTGGCTGGTGTAGGGAGAGCTGGAGGGGTCTTGGGGGAGGCCAGATTTGGGATACACACATGGTGGAGCGAGCGGAGGAGTGTCAGATTTCACCTCAAACTTGAGGAGGTCAAAGTCGTTTAGGTACTCCATAGCCAGAGGGCTGGGGGGGAGAGGGGGCATGGGGAGGGAGGGAGAGGACATGGTGTCTGCTACTGCTGCCGCTGCTACTGCTGCTGCTAGCGGGAGCTTCAACAGGGTCGTTCCGTGTGTCAGGATTGTTGGAAAGTCCACTCCTCTGCCTCAGTGCAGCTCATAGACAGCAGCAGTGATGGTGTCAGGAAGTAGACGTCTGGGTGAGTCTCCTCTGTGAGAAACTTTACGTCCCCTTGTCCTTGTCTCTGTTTCTTTTGTCCTGAAGGAAAGATGGAATAAAAAGAAAGGGTTTGGGAAACAAGGGCAAGAGAAAGGAATGGCGTTACACATTTTTCAGATATAAATCTATTAAGAAGACTAAAGACTAAAGCCTTTTTGGTACCACTTTCTAATTATGCATCCTTTATTAAGGGTTTATAAGCTGCAACTAATTGACTTTATTAATTATTAAAAGAGTAGTACACCGATTTAGCATAAGATTGTGGGACTCTCGATGGACAGTTAAAAACAATCGCAGCAGCAGAACCAAAACCTGCCGCCTACATTACCCACACTGCAACTTGACCACAGACAGTTCTGTTGCAGACCGGAGGGTATTATGCTATGTTAGTAGCAGCTAACGCAGCCGCTAGCCTCAAGCAGGCTACAGAGGTCTGGTAAGCTCCATTCTTTCTAACTCCCCCCCCCCTCCCATTTTTTTTTTCATTTTCATAGTCTTTAGCACCAACCAATGCTGACTCACTTTTTTTTCCACATATACAGAGGCACTTCATAAACAGACTTTGTTGTGTACAATTGGTGGATTTCCCCTTTAATCATTCACTAATGCTTTACAGATAAGTTATAAGCCTTGCTTTGTCCTTTTGGCTGATTCTTATAATTTAATCATAAACCACCCTTAAAGGTCCAGTGTGTAATGTTTTTAGTTGTTCATTATCAAAATCTGTGTTGCCCGTTCACTAACTTGTCCTTTTTCATGAATATTTACCACCACCATCAATTCCAAGTATTCCTATTGGCTTGAAATTTTGCATTTGCATGAACTGGGTTAGACGCTCCATATTCATGCTCCATCTTGAAATACGTTAGCCTGTAAGGGACATACAGGACATACTGCTCCGCCTTTCACGTTTTCGCTGTCACATGATGAACTCACAGGTGCTGCTAATGCTGCTAATGGGTATCGTAGCTTCCCGGCCCCCGGCAAGTTTGAAGAAGGAAACATGGAGGACCACATGTATTCAAAAATCTGAATTTCAGGAACAGGAGTTTTCTTCTTCGCCCAGAAAAAGAAAAGGATATTGAAAAGAGCAAGAGAAGCGTGAAGGCTACCATAGCTGTAATACGTACTTTGAACTGCGTGGTGAGAGAGAGTTGATTGCGATATATGATCTCAACGCTAGATGGGAGAAATTCCCACACATTGGACCTTTAAATTAACTGTTTGAACAATAGAATCCATTCAACAACAACATGATAACATATTACAGTGAGTTAATTTAAAAGTCCAATTAATTGTACTTCCTAATGAATTAAAGAGCTAGCTAAAAGAAAATGGCTTCTAACTGATCTAAGCAAAACTAAATGATTTATTAGCCATTAACAAAGCCATTATGAAGCCTTATCAGAACGTGGTATCCATTAATTATTCAGGATATTTGTTTGATAAGCTCATCTCATGTTATATGGATTGTAATAGAAAAATCATTATCCAAATCACAACCAGGTTCCAGTTAGTTAGTGGTGTTTCCTCACAGTTTCACTTTCAGAGATGTTCGTATTACAAATGCCTCGACATTCTGACTTTGTTCAACATGAAGTTAGACCGTGAGCGTCAGTGTCAGGCCTATTTGTGTGTTGTATTAAGACACTAAATGAATCCCACACCCCGTACCCCCACCCCCACCTGCCCATCACCTTATACACACCCGTGTAGGACTATAAACGCATACACACTTACATAAATGGGCATGTTTACTTGCACATGCAAAAGTTTGTGACGTGAACAGACAAACCAGAACTTCGTGAGATCACTAAACTTTTGCAGTGCACTTGAAACTTCATCATTTGTGTCCGCGCGTGTTCAACAATTGCAATTTCTGTTGCTTCATTTTTATAAAAGTGACAAACAATAAACCTCACATTGCCTCTCTGCCTTGTGCTCATGTCTATGTAGAAGCAATTGCAGTTTATTGCACTAATGTAATCACAAACACACAATATAGATATAACCTGTAATATTTCCAGAAAAATGTGCCTATACTGGACACATAACCGAATGAAACGCAAGAAGAGGGCCTAATCATTTTCGACAGAATGGGAATGTATACTTAAAAGTGGTATAGTTAAAATAGAATATAGAATAAATATCCTGTTTTCAACATGACAAATTTGTTTAACATTCATCTAACAATTCAAACCATTCACACACAGTTGAACAAAGTGAAAAAACCAAGTATCTCCTGAGAATATCATTGAAAAGTTCAATATTAGGCTATAAGTATTATACAGTGGTCACTACATCAAAGAAAGCCATAGAAGAGCAAAGCTATTTTCTTCCAACAACACTGTAATTAGTTATTAATATAACTGTTGTTAGTATTAAAATTAACATTTCACTAAAAGTCCACCTTTGACAAATGCCTGTGCTGCACAGCTCATTAGATTCGCCTCCCGTGGTTCAAAATGGATTGTAAAAGAAAGCAAACAGTGACATGGCTCTATGGAGGCCTCAATCTGGCTCTGGACCAGAGTCACGGCAAAACGCCAACCAAAAAAGAGGAACACATACAGGCATGAGAGAAAAAAGTAGAAGGAAAGATAAAGGCCTGACATGAGAGACATGAGAGTCAAAGTGAATGAAATGATCTTACCGTCGGTCATAGAGATGAAGGATGGTTTCGAGCTCTTTTTAACATTCCCCCACTACACGCACACACACAAAAATAATCAACTGACTGGTTGACTGACACGTTTGGAAAGAGACACAGAGGAAACAGAGAGTGTGTGTGTGTGTGTGTGCATGTGATTGTGTATAGCACTCTGTCACTGAGTTCCACTGCCCCCTTTCTTTCTTTCTCTCTCTCTCTCTCTCTCTCTCTCCCCTCTGCTGCAAATCCCCATTTGCAACAATCTCTCTCTCTCTCTCTCTCTCTCCCCATATCCCTCTCTCATGGTTCACAGGCATGTTAACACTGGCAATGTCTCTCTCTTGCTCTCTCTCTCTCTCTCTCTCTCTCACGCACACACACACACACACACACACACACACACACACACACACACTTACAAATCCTCTCTCACTCCATCTGATGCCACATGTTATTCCTCTCATGAAAGGTACAAACATTTTACACTTATAGCGCAGAGCTTCAAACACACACGCACACACACACACACACACACACACACACACACACACACACACACACACACACACACACACACACACACACACACACACACACACACACACACACATCATCATCATCATCATCACAGAGTAAAACCTACAGTCTATGAGTAAAACAAAGTCTTGTCAGGTGTGTTGATGCAAGTTGGAATGTAGACTCTGTACTGCCTCGCAGTGGACACTCACAGCTACTGAACTGCAGCCTGATAGCAACTATGTCCATAGTGCTGTTACAGTAATCAATTTATCACCCCATTTTAAACATATGTCAAACCCACCGCTAAGAATCTTGGTATCATCTTTGATCAATGCCTTTTGACCATCATGTCACTAAGCTTATCCAGTCCAGTTTTCTTCAGTTACGAAACATTGCAAAAATCTGATGTATGTTGTCCCCTATCAGATTTGGAACTATTAATTCCTACATTCATTTTCTCTTGTATTACTGTAACTCCCTCTACTCATACCTCAGTCAAACTGCTCTACGTCGTTTACAACTTGTACAAAATGCAGCTGCCAGACTATTAACCACAACAAGTCGCCGGTCTCATATCACACCAATTCTTGCATCCCCTTCATAGGCTTCCAGTCAAACTCAGAATACAGTACAAGATCCTGTTGATTACCTTCAAGCGACCAAAGGTGATTGTGCCTTGGAATCTTCTCCCTCAGTCTATCAGGTCTGCTGAATCTCTGGACAGTCTTAAGCGTCTTTCAAAAACTCACCTTTATACATTAACCTTCGTGTAAAGGGCTGCACCACCTTTATGCTGTATTTTAAATTGAACTTGTATTTTGTAACTCATTTTTATTCTTATTTATTTCTTCAAATGTATTGTGCATGTGTGTGTGAAGCACTTTGTAACTGCGTGTTTTACAAAGTGCTATATAACTAAAGTGTTGCATACTTACTTACTTAGGCTACTCCCATTTGCTCTCTATCTAATAAACCAGTTGACATTAAGTGAAACTGGACCATTGCTCAGTTGACATACATGCCCATGACCTGAAAAAGCTGTATTTTTCTCCTTCAAACAGGTACACATAATTACTGTGGTTTCACTGTATTAAAAGTCCCCAAATTATGAAAACAATCACTTTATCTGGGATTTGGGGTGTTATTTTTTGTCTTTGGTGCTTCCACACGCATACAAACTTAAAAAAAACCATCCATACTGTTTTGAGTGAGATACAGGTTTCTGAATGTATCCCTCCTTCAGTCTCCGGGTGAGCTGGTCAAAATCGGCAGGGCCGTCTACGTCATCGGCCGAAACATTTGGTGTGTGCTAACCACTTAAGCTAATACCACATCAGCTAGCTCTTTCTCCAACTACAGTCAGTACAAGGCAGGATTAGCCGGGAGACTTCTTCTAAACGAGGGCACACTTCCAACTTTGCGTGGAATACCTGCAGAACAGGGACATGTAAGTAGTTCTTTGGTAGATTAGGGTGAACTCGTGTGTGTTGTAGCAGTGTTTTGTCATTGAGTACGAGGTCGCTAACCACTAACCGCTAACTGCTAGCAGTGCTAGCTTCTAGCTAGTAGTCCTTACCTAGCTACTGCGCATGTGTGACTCCCAATAAAGATGGAATGGTGGAAAAGTATGATGTCTCACTCTGTAGCTAAAAAAGAGAGCTCAACACACAGGGTGAAAAGAGGAGCTGCAGCAATGAGCAGTACAACAAATATATGGTGTTTTTTGAACATTTAACCATGTAAACCTATTCTGATATAACCTTTAAATACAATTGTGAACCTGAAAATGAGCATAATATGGGCGCTTTAATCGATCCGGGGTGTAGTTTTGGAATCTCAATCAAAGTATCATTCACTAAGATGAATGTTGAATTTATAACTGGAAATTCATCAGTAAACAGCAGTCTACATAACTTTTGTCCGCAGTGAAACCTTTTCAGCTGCAAAATGTCCAACAAAACAGTGCCGCTGTCTTAAAGATTTCAATATTTCCACAAAGACGTTTGTTTTTGTCCTCACAAATTAGCACCCCCTGTGTCTCCACGCTACCCTGCCTCTTGCAGTTAGGCTCAAAATCTGCGAATTAATTCTGTTTTTTTTTTTTCCTTCTTCAGACCCATTTAAGTCCGCTGAGCAGAGAAATGCATAACAAGCATTTCTCCATGCTCCTTATAAGCTAAACTTGTTAATCCGGAGTCTCTCTGTGTCTTAATAGTGTCTCGTTAAGGAATCAGTGAGTTAATAGTGCCTTCACAAATCTCATTTAGACAGTAAACAAAACCTTTAAGGCAACCAGACATGCTGACTCATGGAAACAGCTCAAGACTCACAAGCAGGATTTAACTATTTTACTTTGCCGTTCGACAAAAATGTGAATCTCTGATGAGCAGGGAATATATTGAGGAATGAGGAAAATATGACAACTATTTAGGAGGAAAAAAAACCCTTATAACAGTTTTTTACTCCATTCAGTTTCTCTTCCTTTCTTTCTCTGTTTTAACCTCTCTATCTGTCCATCATTTGTGTTTCCGGGGAAAGCTTAGCAGCTAAACCAACAGGGCCTCCCATGAGGGTGAGGGACAAAGAGAGGGAGAGACACAGAGGAACTTACCTCATACTTCATGCCAAACACACCACCACCCCTCCTGCATCTGCAGCCATACACACATTTGTCCCACAGCTACTTAGATTCATCTCAGTGCGCCTCAAATTCAGGTGGGACTCTATTTTACTGTTCACAGTTCTTCTGCAGCCTTATTTCCAGAGGTATATTTAGGTAATTAGCCTTTTAAGGATCCAACACTGTGATTATCGTAATGGGAAGAGACAGTAGTAGTTAGTAGTAGATGCTGTAGAGGTTATATTCTAATTGCAGCTTGTATTTTTCCTACTACTGTGTGTTAGATTAAAACAGCTAATTTAACATAAATGCCCTGTGCTCATGTACAGACTTTCAGTTTCTAGAAATAATGAAAACACTTTTGGGTCTTTGGGCAGTGCTTGTTGATGGGATTTTAAAGGACAAGTTCAACATTTTGGAAATAGGCCTATGTGTATTTCCTTCCTAGAGTCCTGTTCACACACAACCAGCAGAGACACCAGGAAGTTACTGTCCCCATCCAAAAAAAAGAAGAACATAATCCCTGTATAGCCACAACATTTTTACACTTTGGTTTACCAAGCTCGCAAATACATTTTTAATTATACATATATACAAAATGTGGAACAGGTGCTTTTATATGTCATATCCCCCCTTTAGTTCAGTGTCCACTGTCCACAGTTTTATTGGCTCTAAGAGAGTTAAGTTTCCAAAAAATACTGTTGGTCAATCAGATTTTTAAATGTCATTTTTTTTAATGCTTTGAACACAATAAACTAAATGTAATCCATCTCCATTATTTTGGGGTGGCAGCAGAAATCTCAAAGACACATATCTGAAAACCACAAATAATAATGTGTGAAACTATTGCTTGGTGATTTGGGTACTCTGACCCTTTAAGCTTACACATCTACCATCATTGCCCAAACACCCCTCAATGGATAGCTCAGCTCTCCGTCACCTTGTAAACCCGGTTTCATATCCTCTAGCTTTTAGCCTCTGAGAGGCTCGAAGGGCCACGTAGGGTCATGGAACCGGACAAACTCGGGACCAGACTGTACCGCAGCAGAGGTGAGGGTTTAAAGAACAAGAGGACAAGAAATAGCACATGAAAAGAAGATGTGAATGAAAGAGTGACAGAGTTGAGGACAGACCTGGACTGTTTGGACAGATGGTGTGAGGTGGAGGCCTGTAGGGTCCCACTACCCTCAGCCTGATCCCACAGATACATGTCCTAATCCCGGCTAACTCTGCTACAAGCAACAGGCTTACACGTCTCACCCCCGCCCTCGCCCTGAGAATCTGTCTCCTTCACTCTCTACACACACACACACACACACACACACACACACACACACACACACACACACACACACACACACACACACACACACAGAGGCTGTTATATCAAGGCAGCTCAAAGACAAGACGAGATTTCTGCCTCCACTCCAATACAATGGAGGTCAATCAAATTTAGTTTGTAGCTGCTCATATGATGTGATATGATAGATGCATTGGACATTGCATTTCATTGCATTTAATAACATTTAAAAAAGGACAATTAGAGAGTAAGTAGTTCTACTAGTTCTAATTTGGTTGAACCAACCCTTGAACTTTGAGGCACTGTAAAACCAAATGTAGTTGTAATTAAACTTTTTAGTGGTCACTACTTATTACATATTCATAACTAAATCACATTAGTTGTTTGTAATAATCAGCTTAAGTATGCAGTGCATAGATAATGTTTGAACTGTTCTGCACTGAAGTGGTGCAAAGGCTCATTGGAAAAGAAATTATGTTCTGAACGGTTTCTGTCCTAGTTAAAGTGTGTTTTAATAATGTTCTGTTAATGTTGGTTGTGCATTTATGTTATCAGGGTTTTAAGGTTGTACGGTTGATTTAGTGTTCATGTTTATCTACATTTATTGTTGTACCATGACCGAGACCCGGATGGGGTCTGATGACGTCTGGGGCAGTGAAACAATGTTCAGTGTCAATTAAACGGAGTGGAAATCAGTAACTCTTACATTTGAGATTTACTTCAATGTTGTATGTTGATTTTTTTTTCCTCTCAGACTTGTGGAACAAGTAACTCATACATTCTTCTTAAAGCCATGCTGTCACAAAGGAAAATTATATATATAAATATATGTTTAACAACTTATTTCTCTAGTATTGATAAGTAATTTTCTATTTGTAATGTTTCTTAGCACGTTTAATTTAACATGCTTATTTTAGACAACATGACTCCAGAAAAAAATAATTTATGATAATAATGATTTTTAGTAATGACTACTAATGTAAACTTGATTTGTCTACAGCAACAACTTACCGCTCTGTGTTAAAGGAGAAATCCGGCGCAAAATGAACCTAGGGGTAGTTTATAATATAGTATATAGTTTATATCCCCGGAACGTGTAGCTCCTATGGCGCCATTGTGATGCTACCAAGCCATCACCTCCCGTTAACATTCCATTGACTGCCATTCATTTTGGTGCCACTTTGACAGAGAATAACTTTACATCTGAAGCGTTTAAAGACTATTTGTCCATTGTTTATTTGTAAAGAAACACGACAATGTATAAAAGGCTCCATTACCTTGTAGCTCACGTTATGGCTCCGTAGCAGACGTTTTTGTAAAAATAGGCTAACGATTGTGTCATAACCACGGGACTTACTGTCGCATAGTAGATAAATTACCGTATAGTACAGGAGAAGCTCTCAGGCAGTTTCGACTTACAGTCACTGTTTAAGTGTAATTACTAATGTTTACTATCATGTTAGTGATCAGTAATTATCCTGTGCCTATGATATATCCTTACATATACCTACGCTCTCCCTCTCTGCTAGATTGGGAATGATTGAGATTTCTCTTGGCACAGCTACCAGAAGACTTCCAACTTTCAGACAGGTTGCTCACGTCACATCTACGTCTTCAAGCTCAGTTGGAGGCTGCTCAGTAACGCTCAGCCATCACCGGAAAAGTGCTTCTAATATCCTTCACTGGTCTCCGTCCAGAGACACGGGATCTGTTGGTCCATTTTATATATGTCTATGATAAAGACAGTACCGGTCGGTATACAGGCGGGCGCCATCTTGGGAAAACAGTCACGATCAGTCGAACGACGAACGCCGTGCAACCAGTAACCAGTAACATAGCTCAAGCACGGCGTTCGTCGTTCGACTGATCGTGACTATTTTCCCAAGATGGCGCCTGCCTGTATACATGAACGGTACTGTCTTTCTTTTTAATAAACTGTCTGTACACTTACAAAGTTCTCAATGCTTCAGTTTACATGTAGGGACCCTCATGATGCTACAGTGGAAGTGTGGTGATATTTTGAGCCTTGTTAGTGGTGTAGAAATAGAGATTTCTTTTTACTTTACCCTCTCCCCCGACGACTAGCGTTATAAGCTAATTAGCGGTTTGCGATAAAACTGGTCACATTTGATTAGCATGAAAACATATCCCAGAGAACGGTCGACTCGGTACACGTGTTATTAACCCCTAGGTTCATTTTGCACCGGATTTCTCCTTTAATACAACTTGACCTGTTAAGTTTCACCTTGTGTAAAAAATCTGACGGTTTAAGGCAACGGGTTTGCATGCAAATTTCTAGTAAAGTCAACTAATTCGGGATAACAGTGAAAACACCATTGCAAGAACAGAAACAATGAGGGGTCATAGTAGTTTTACATGTCAATGGGCCTTTTTCACAGCCGACATTTTGACTAATCAAGTATAACAGCAAAGGTGTTACTATCACTGTAATGTTATAACGATGGTTCAAGTGTCCCAGAAAGCTGTGTGACAGAGTCAGTGTAGCATACCCTCCGAAAGATGGTCTGACACTGATGATTTTAGATTTATTGGAAATCCCAAAACCAACGTAAGAGCTGGTTACAAAAGAAACAATACAAACAACAAATGCATTAGCTACCTTACCATATCGTTTCAGAGCATTAGCATAGTTTAGCATTAGCTCACAAGCCTAGCATTAGCCCATTAAACAGAAAGCTAGCAACAGCTACAATTGTTTAAAACTACATAAAAAAAACACCAACATCTTAATATTACAGTATTATGATAAATATTAACCTTGTGCCTCTTCGAAAGGGTGCTAAAACATTAAATATTTCACCGCATGTTACTGTTTCTCCTCTTTACCATCGCATGTGGCAGAAAAAATAGTTGTCAGCGGGCGACTTTCAAAATAAAAGCCCTTCTATTTAGAACAGGAAATAAGGCACTTGGGCTTAAACCAGGTAAATTCATAATACAAATAACTGTTCAACAAGGTTATTTCTTCTGTAGAGCTAAACATACACTGGATTATTTACAGTCAGCATGCACAGTACAACAATAAGGATCCTTAAATTGAAGCAGCTGAAATAGAATTCAGGTAAGGAGGTAATGTTTTAGGTTTGGTTTGTCCGTTTAGCTGTCTGTCAGCAGGATTATGGAAAAACTATTGGCCCGATTTTCATGGAACTTGCTAGTAGGGTGTAGCATGGGCCATGGAAGAACCCATTACATTTTGGAGCGGATCCGAATCACCGAGCGGACACACAAATAGTTTTTCATGGGCATTAGTAACCAGTGGCTATGGCTTTTTAGGTAGCTCTGTGTATTTTGGCCGTCTCCGTTGTTTAGATGCCAAACACGAGACTCAGTGGCGACGTTCAGATGGTGAGATGTGATTGATTATCTTGTTATATTAATAGTATAAGCTTACACAGCGTCCCCCTCAAAATGTGCATTATGCAATATGTTTTATAGTGGCCCTGACGGCTGGTTCTAATCGTTTTGGAAATACTGTATATCCAGCCATATATTGTGGTTGCGGAGTAGCATATCATAGTGCTTTTACTAATGTGATATTTCAAAATGATTTCTGTGAAACAAGGCTTTTCACCAACCTACCATATGCTATATGTACAGTACACTGCATATGTTTCCATGAAAACTCACAAATCAAAGTGAAAAAGTCAGCTCCATGTTGTATGCCTCTTTCATAGCTAACAAATGCGACTGATTGGCATTTGACCTATGGTGGCTCATTACAGTAAACAACATTTGCTATTCTGATAACGTTATATCAAAGTTAAAGGTATGGTTCGAAAGTTAGATGAGAAGATCAAAACGTGGTATCGATCTTCTCATCTAACTCTCAGCAACAAAGGGAATAAGCACATTCCCCAAAATGTCAAGCTATTCCTTTAAAGTCTTCTGACGTGTTTGCATTATTTTGTCTACCCACTATGACTTGAAACATCACTGTAATATCAGCAGGATGCCTCACAGCTCAATGATTTATTTCCCTTCTGATTGAATTCAGATATAGAAAACGATTGTTGCATGCTGCAACGTTTTCATTATGATCAGACACATTCAGACCCACGCTGTTACATTCTCTTCATCTCTTTGGTAAAATCTGCCCCGAGGAATATTGTTTATCATCTAACTTCCTTGCTCCCCCTTCTCCTGGCTACCTCTAATCTCAGTGTTTTTTGTAACAGGCATCTAATCCATCACTTCAACTGTTAAGATTGAAACTGCCCATTGAAGTCTGATTTAGAGCTTGTGTAGATTACACAATTTGGCATTTTATGCCTTTTAAGATATTTGTTGCTTTTATTGATTTTGATTCCAGGCCATCTGACACCGTGACTGTGTTGTTTGTATTTGTGCATTAAGTGTGTTTACTCATGCTGTCCACACGTCGGGTCTCATTGTGAGTGGATTTATCGGCTAGTCACAGGATTAGCGCTGATTCTCTCCCTGAAACTAGTGTCAGATTAACAGATACCCATGCGTTCATAAGCCATCTGTAATGTAGACATAAGCTGTCAGTCATGATCATAACACTTCCATTCATTCACAGGCGTAATTTACAGGGGGAAGGGGGGGTCAGAACTGGCCTGTGCAATATTCCCCCCCCCCCCCCCCCCCCCCCCAAAAAAAAAATAAATAAAAAAAATAAAAATCTAATAATAAATTCCTTTACAAAGACATTTGCACCATAACTTGATGCAGGTAAGGCACAAATTGTTGCAGAAAATTCACCTAAATGCAGGAAATGAAGTGTTTGATATGCTCAAATTTTTTTTCAAAAGTGGAGATCTCAACCCCCCCAATGTTGAACCCAAAGCAACGCCCTTGCTTCTATTTATTCCGTGGCAGGTGTATGAGTGCTGCTGCTGCTGCAGGAGGTTAATCTGGTCATTTAGGTGTAGAGCTGTAATCGGGCCTTAAAAGTTCAGCCTGACAAGGACCGAGCCCAACAAGTACATTTTGATTGACAGCTTTTTAAAAGCCTGAACCCGTTTACAGCCCGACATTATTCAAATGTGCGCATACACACAGCTCTTTTGCCTTTTGTCAAGAATGAGTCATTTATAAAAAATTTAACATAATTTATTCATGACTAACGTAGGCTTTAGGCCACTTGGAAGTTGGAACAAAGAAATAAAATAAGTCCTCCAGAGGCCAGCCTCTGTTTCACCTCCTCAGCATCCATTTTCGCGCTAATCGAAACGCATCACCTGACCGCTCATTAACGCGCAACCCGGAGCGCAAGCCCGAGCCCGGCCCGAGCCCGTGTAAAATGATAGGTCCCGTAAGAATGATGATCCCGTTTGGTTCAGGCATAGATCTTCAGCTCTATTTAGGTGTTTAATTCTTTGGAGAAGTTTGCCATCAAACGGGTGATAATGTGTTGGGAAAATAATGCATGTCATTACTACATTATTACTTATGTTGATGTGCTGCTGTGTTTTTCTTTCTTTTTTTTTACTTCCTTCTTTGGGGGCTCGTCCGGGGTCCCCCCCCCCCCAAAAGAAAACACAGCAGGCCCTGCTACAAGCAGGAGGGCCATCACACTAGGGATGCAACGATACATGCAAGTCATGATTCGATACGATTCACAATTTTAAGTTCACGATACGTTCTTTTTTTCACTTTTTTTTTAACAGAATGAGCTGCAGACTGACAGAAAAATATTCTTTTATATAAATTGTGCAAAACAACAGATGTGTCCTCTTATCAAAAGTCTAATTAAAATTGTTTTATCTGAATAAATAAATAATAAATAAATAAATAGAATAGAAAATCTCTTCAAATGAATAAACCAAGAAGATGTAGTGACGTCTGAAGTCAAACAAGGCAATGCAAGGCAAGGCAGCTTTATTTGTAGAGCACATTTCAGCAACAGGGCAATTCAAAGTGCTTTACATAAAACATTAAAGAGCAGTTAGAAAACGATTAAAAACAAATTAAAACATTAAAGATCAGGTAAAAATGCTAAAATAAAAAAAAAACAACATTTCTCCGACCACAGGTCCTTTTGTCTCCGGTTACTTGGCGTTTTCGTTACCCATTACAAGATTGCAATAGTTCTACTTTTCACTTCGATGTAGCCGTCGCTACAAAGCTTAGTTTAATCTCGGTAAACCTTGCTAAATCCGGGACAGTTCACAGTCTGTCTCTTGATAAGTTCACAGAAATATCTGACAAGTTCACAGACGTTGTCTTTCTTATTGATAGTTCACAGACTAAATCTGACCAGTTCACAGACGTGGTCCTTGTATGGATAATCTATTGTCACACCCGTGTTTTTTGAGAGGTAATATTTCAGAAATATGTCCGTTATCTGTATTTTCGAGGCTTTAGCATAGCTCTCATAGCCGGAGGAAATTTTTTTCTCTCAGAAATATGTCCGTTATCTGTTCAAAAATACCACTAGATAAAAGACAAGAATAAAATTGACAGTGCAGTATAAGAAATTAAACATTAAAGAGCAGTTATAGAATGTCATACAGTGTCATCAATGCAACTTCAGTGTAACAAATGAACAGTTATTTAAAGAAAGGCAACATCAAAAGATAGGTCTTTAGCTTTGATTTAAAAGAACTGAGAGTTGCAGCAGACCTGCAGTTTTCTGGGAGTTTGTTCCAGATATGTGGAGCATAAAAACTAAACGCTGCTTCCCCTGTTTAGTTCTGATTCTGGGGACAACAAGCAGACCTGTCCCAGACGATCTGAGAGGTCTGGGTGGGTCATAGTGTAGCAGCAGATCAGAAATGTATTTTGGCCCTAAACCATTTAGTACACAAAATTATTTTGAAATCAATTCTTTGAGGCACTGGAAGCCAGTGTAGAGACTTCAGTACTGGAATGATGTGATCCACTTTCTTGGTCTTAGTGAGGACTCGAGCAGCAGTGTTCTGAATCAGCTGCAGCTGTCTGATTGATTTTTTAGGGAGACCTGTAAAGACACCATTACAGTAATCAAGTCTACTGAAGATAAAAGCATGGACAAGTTTTTCCAAATTCTGCTGAGACATAAGTCCTTTAACCCTTGATATATTTTTAAGGCGGTAATAGGCTGAAACAAGTGAAATCCAAAGTAAATGAAGTGCATCGTTACATCCCTAGTTGATGCAAGCTGTTTCACTGTATGCTATTTCCCATGAAAGTGATAACATTTCATTCACAGCACGTTTGGTACGTATCCATGAATAAATAAACTTATTTGCCTTCATAAATGACAAAATGTTGCTCATAAATCATCATCACCCGCAACCGACTTTTTGTATAAATTCAAGTACAGCAACAATAATGTTGCTGGAGGGCTCTAAAGCTAGACAGGCAGCTTAAAATGTCCAACCTAACATCAATACTGACACAACCAAACACGAAGTATTAGACTACTTTAATCTTGAAAAAACACAGATGAACAGAGATGGAAATCGGGGGGGGGGGGGGGGACAGCAGACAGAGAGGTGCGTGAGGACGAGGAAGAGAGGGATGAACGGATTAGGGTTGTCAATACTTTGGCTCCTCTCCCAGACTGAGAGATGACGCTATATCTGTGATTTCATTCCTCGTCCCCCCCCCACCCCCTCCTTCTCCCCTCACTTAGAGCTACTCTGGTTTTTCTCTTCTCCATCATCCTCTCTTACTGGATTTTATATATACTTATACTATATACTTTTTTATACTATATACTTTTTTTATATTACTGGATTTATATATATATATATATATATATATATATATATATATATATATATATATATATATATATATATATCTAACATAGGATATCCTTATGACAAATCACGCATGCACAGCCACACACAGCAAAAACACCGTATATATATATATACCTTTAACTTCAACATCAACTTTATTGATATCACCAGCCGAGAATTTGTGGTGCAGCAAGGCATACATGTAAGACAATCAGACACACAAAAGGCAACAGAAGAAAATCCACATTAGGTGGAGCACTGAATAATTAACACATGGAATACATACATCATATCATTTAAAGTAAAGGTCCTAAAATCTATAATTAATAATCAGAAATTCAGGTGCCCAGATAGCTCACTTGGTAGGGCGGGCACCCATATACGGAGGTTTACTCCTCGACGAACAACAGAATTATAAAATTCCTATGAATGTATTCACAATCAAAACAGCCCATTTTTTTAAATGCAGGATGGTACACTTCCTTCTGACTTTAAATACAAAGTACATTATATAATTACATGATGGTGATTAGCTGTAGCCAGCCGCTGTGCAGGTCCTGGTTCTGGTCCTGGTGACTGATTTGAGCCGCTCTGTCTAACAAACAGGCCGCTGGGCCATAAGGTGACTCCAAAGGCAGCAGTCCCTGTCAGTCATTAGGGAGACGGTTCCCATGACGACCTGGCTGAACAGCTTACTCACAAGTCGTCACGACACGGTTGTAATTACATCAAATTTTACTGCATATTATCATTGTCTGCTTTCATGAGTCATTTCCCATGGAACTGCTGTGGCACGAGTATGATCCAGCAGGCCTGCTGGGAGGAGCCACATGCAAAAACACTTTCACAGCTTGTTCATGCTCTGACAGCACGGAGCAAGATGTTTAACAGCCTCATTCAGGATTAAATACTTATAACAGGCACGTTTAGTAGATTTGCTGTATGTAGAAGGACACTGTTTTATTCTGTTTTATCTACAAGAACTGAGCCTGGACTCACAAGTCATTGAGGCCTTTTTTTCTCACACATGGTGGATCCTCCTTCAGGCCAGAAGGAAGAGGAGAGGATTTGGATTTTGGGAGGTATTGTGTGAGCACAATCATGCACATTGCTGTGGACTGCCTGCATCCTTTCATTTTCACGCATCTTTCTCCTCTACCCACACATGTTCTCTCTCTGGCTCCTCTCTTCCCTTGGCCTTCATGTGATCATGTTGCTTGGTAACTGCAGAAGAACGATGAGAAGAGTAGGATGTGTTCGAGTGCCTCCTATGCGATGTGATGTAAAGAATACGGTGTAGCGTGGCCAAATAACAGCCGTAAGGAAATTCACTGTAAAATATTTAAATTCAGATTTCAGAACCTATAATGAAACCTATAACCTATAAACCACACTTTTTGGTTAGCGTTGATAGGGAAAGGAAAATTGTGCTTTTAGTTTAAAATAATGAAGATCTGCCCTCCTTCAAGAGCATTTGATGAGGTGCCACCGGGCAAGGCACTTAATCCTTAATTGCTGAGCAGCAAACAAACATTATAGTTGCAATAAGGCTCTCTGATCGGAATGAATATCACAGTTTAATGTAAAGCTTAATTGAGAAAAATAAAAGCCCATATGTTTAGCAAAACAACTCTTGCTTGGAAAGTGTAAAAAATTAAAAAAGAAATATAGAAATCAAACAAAATCTGTGTATTTAAAGTGTTGAAGCGGCACTTTCTGCAGCTGCTTTTTAGACAATATTCATCAACAGTGGACCCATTCATTTTGGGGAATGATCCTTACATGAGAGGACTCACCACTGTGGAGTCCACATTCAAGGTGGAGTGGGTGTGAAAGTTCAAACCAGCACTAGAGTTATATTTCACTGCGGGGACTGCCAATGCACTGCCTGTAATCTCACCATAAATCAAAATTTGAGATGTTAAATTGCTTCCAGAGAGACTCAATTGTAGCTCACACACTGGGCTAAGATATTAAATCATCTTTTATTAGGGAAAACGGCAGAGATTAGGATTAATTAACAAGGATATGGCAGCTGAATGAATAAATAGATTCATTAATGTTCACACACAGCACCTCCCTCATCCAAGCAGCTGTAACATCTGGGGGAAACTTTTCTTACAACAGTGCAGAATATACAAGTGTAATATTAAGTGAACACAGCAATTAGTCTCAGTCTGAAAATCTGAAAAAAAAAAAAAAAAACCTGCTTAGCATTTCCCCAGAGGCTGTTTGCTCGTTAAAAAATCCTTTGGTTTAAAAAAAAACAGCATCTTTATCCACATTTCAACAAACTGCAAAGATTTCCTCACTCTGGCAGAAACTCGTGTCTGACTCATTACAGCATCTTCAGAAAAAAAGGTCACGGCATGGTTGCTAATGACAACCTAAGACTGCTGCTCTACTGAAATCATTTGAGTGTGTGTGTGATGTGTGTGTGTGTGTGTGTGTGTGTGTGTGTGTGTGTGTTTCATATGTAGGGATCAGTCGCCCCCTGCTGTTTCTCACATTCTTGGAGTTCTGAATATATGTGGTTGCCATGTCAACCGCAGAGGTGCATAGCATGGTGCAAGTCAGGAAGTAAATTTAGCATCCACCTGTAATCATGGAATCAAACCAGTCAGCTGGATGTGTTTACAGTTTACAGTTGATACCTACTAACCTTCATTTATTTAAGTTTTTTAGATAGTGAACTAATTAGACATTAATTATCAATAATTATAAACACACAAAGACACATTTGACCTCTTTGGCCACTTGGGCGCAACAGAAACAAGCCGAAAAACACTACATTGACATATTATCACCTTGTTGATTTGGCGAACTTGTTGTCTATTAACACATCCAGCTGACATGCAGCAACATTAGCATTCATATAAAGTTGTGTTTCTTCCCACGTAATGAATATCTGTCTATTATTTACTCTCCTTTTAGCTGTTTTCCACCAACTCGTGAGGGAAATACCTGGCTGTATAGCTGCTCAATGCTCCACTACTGTACTGTATGTTCACTAGCTAGCTAGTTGCTAACTTTGTCTGGTGCTAGATAGCATACGGTGGATTTTTATGGCTTTTTTCAGCTCCGTAGAGCTGAATTATGTGTGAGTTCATCACCACAAGCAGCCATGTGATCCATTGTTGAAATAAAAATATTGATTATAGCTGCTATTAGTATATTTAAACTGAAACAATACATTTATTGTGATATGTTTCAGCTAACTGCACAGATACGATAAGATAAGAAACAGGCAAAATGCATTATGGCAGTCAATAATGCGGCTCTGGTGAAGCTGTTGTGGTATCTGAACAGTTCATAACTTTATATACATTTGTACTTAAGATTTCCTTGTAAGGGATTCCTTTGACCCTTACCCTACTTTTACTGAAATACCTGGAAACTGTTAACATGATCAGAAGAGCCCTCTTGGACAGAAGAGTCCTTATTTGGAGATGAGCCAGATAAGAAGGTATCATTGGTCAGTTCTGACCCAATCATGTTAATGCAATGCACAGAATATATACCATATGCACACAAAGAAAAGGCAGAACGACTTATTGGAAGAATTGGGTTGGTTGTTCTCCAAACTCTCTGCAGGAGTTTGTTAAAAAGGATGCTGAAGAAGACTCATACCTTTTTAAACAAAGTCCTTCCTAAGAGGCTCATATCAGTTTAACACTTTCAGAAACGTTCTCTTCAAACAGAGACTCATAGTTTTAGCCATAATGAACAGAATATCTTTCCTCAAAGATAACTAAGACTCCTGTTCTCAACCAAAACATATATATATATATATATATATATATATATATATATATATATATATATATATATATATATATATATATATATATATATATATATATATATCTAACATAGGATATCCTTATGACAAATCACGCATGCACAGCCACACACAGCAAAAACACCGCTCTTCACGCACACAGCTTCACTCTGGATCCTTCATTCATACTATTTTCCCTAAAGGCCCGCTTCTCCGCCGCTCCTTTTCCTTCTTTCCTGTATCATTTCTTGTGCTGGCTTTCTGTTACCTGAGTAGTAGATATCAATGAAAGGCTGCTTCGAGCATAATTCGTCAACCATGAATCGAGTGTGAGCCTACAATGAATTTTATTCTACAAACTCTCAACATCTTGGAACTTCCTAGCTCCTGACGCGTCCTGGAACTTCCTAGCTCCTAACACGTCCTCGAAAGCGCACCTAGTGTCCTGGAACTTCCTAGCTCCAATGTGGACCTCAAAATCGCACCTAATGAATTTCCAGGATTTACTCGGCCCATCTAGAAGGCCCTGACACACCAACGTCCTCACCATGACCTCAAGTTGTTAGTTTCCTTGAGGGCGTTATTCCTCTTCGCTTTATATTAAGCCTTTGCTTTATTTTCCTTTTATTGTTTTCGAGACTTTATTAAGTCTCGAAGGGGGGAATGTGGTATCTGAACAGTTCATAACTTTATATACATTTGTACTTAAGATTTCCTTGTAAGGGATTCCTTTGACCCTTACCCTACTTTTACTGAAATATCTGGAAACTGTTAACATGATCAGAAGAGCCCTCTTGGACAGAAGAGTCCTTATTTGGAGATGAGCCAGATAAGAAGGTATCATTGGTCGGTTCTGACCCAATCATGTTAATGCAATGCACAGAATATATACCATATGCACACAAAGAAAAGGCAGAACGACTTATTGGAAGAATTGGGTTGGTTGTTCTCCAAACTCTCTGCAGGAGTTTGTTAAAAAGGATGCTGAAAATCTTGAATTAGAATAAAACCTTTTATAATCAAGAACAGTGTCGGCGGATTCCTCTTCATACAGCATCACAGCATTAATATTAAAAGTCACCACACTGTCTCTTTGCTTGTTCATAACTCGTTCTGTGATCAATACATTGCAACAGCTGTGGAAAAACAATAGTAGTCAAGTATCAGAATTGCCAGATGTAAAGTGCTGGGATGAAGTTGACATCCAGTGTGTCTCTCACAGTTATTTGCACCCAGTCCCCATCCCCTGGCTGTTTGTAGAGAATGAGGTAGCTCGTCATGGTGGATGAATGGGTCAAACACAGGACTATCACTCAGGGGACTGGGGTTTGCAGCCCATTAGGAACCTCATTTTTACATTAGGCTGACTTGTTGTAGCAACTTCAACGTAACATAACACGTGGTTAAAGTTGTAAATCCAAGCAAAAATACTTGGTTAGTTTTAGGAAAAGATCATGGTTTGGGTCAAAATAAGTAAGTTAATTAATCAATAAATTGACCTATGGCTTCAGACCAGACTTGATACATGCACATACATCCATACATACTTATGCACACATACATACATACTCATACGTTTTGCATGCATGTGCAAGTGAAGTATATATGTATGCACAAGTGGTGTGTGTGTGTGTGTATATATATATATATATATATATATATATATATATATATATATATATATACTGTATATGCAAGTGTTTAGTACCAGCATATATGTATGTGAAAGTGAAGTATATATGTATGCGCAAGTGAAGTATATATGTATGTGCAAATGAAGTATGCATGTATGTGCAAGTGAAGTATATATGTATGTGCAAGTGAAGTATATATGTATGCACAAGTGAAGTATATACAGTATGTATGCGCAAGTGAAGTATATATGTATGTGCAAATGTTTAGTACCAGTATATATGTATATGCAGATAAAGTATATATGTATGTGCAAGTGTTTAGTACTGGTATATACAGTATGTATGTGCAAGTGAGGTATTACATTTTGGCCTAGGCGACTTCTCATATGGTTGAGCTAACATTAGCTAACAATAACAGCCACAGCAGGTCATAGTTGTTTTCCATAAGTGTTTTATTCATACAGTGAGGGTGCTCATACATAATATTTATTTTCTTCTATAAAATATATTACCTTTCAGTTCCTGAAAGCAAAACTAGATATAAATCATCAAGTTTGATCTGATAAGAAGCAACTCATTTTCAAGTGTCAACCAAGGCAATCAACTGTATCAGCAGTCAGAAATGAATGACATTCTAACAAAGACTGGTTTTTTAATGTCTAGCAAAGTCACAATGCTCCACCAGGCGGCTCAGCGTCCACCGACACAAAAGACAATGATCCGAGGGTGTTCTAAAGTAGCAAATACTGTTAAAATACTGTAGCCACAAAAAGAGTTTTCATGTGAGAGGAAAGCAAAGACAGAAACACAGTCAGGGTGAAGAGGGAGGGACGTGACTTTATAAAGAGTGTTTCGACAGATGCAGGTGACTGATGCTTTATGATGTCTGTCAGACAATTTCTCTCTGGCTCTCCCCTTGTCGTAAAAGGGTTTTCTTTGTTTCCTCGTTGGGTTAAATGCTCCACGGTTGTCATGGCATCGCTTCAGCAGGGCAGCGGCGGGTGGATTTCCCAGTCATCACAACAGCTCGCTGTGACCAGAGGCTGAGTTGAGGCTGTCTGTAAAATAAAACAGGATAGGAAACTGATCATTGGCGAGGACTATATCACTGTGGTTGATCATTACACGTATCTATTCAGCTGCAAGCTACAGACACAACCAACTGTCAAATTTCACAACATGTAGAAATGCAAAGTATCTACTATATTTTCTATTTCCCTTTTTATAGAAAGCAATTTAATGATCATATTCCACAACAACAGTAACACATACTGTGGTGTTTAAGTACCACTTGACTCACACACACACACACACACACACACACACACACACACACACACACACACACACACACACACACACACACACACACACACACACACATAAAAAAACAGAGACGTGTACCAGACAAGTCCAGTGACTTATTTCTGTTTTGGGGTAGTCTAGGTTTTTTCACGGGGGGTTTGCGATTTGGGGGCTTCTCAACGTTATTGGGGCTTTCCCTGTCAGTGCCTGAGTTCAGTGAGGATAAAAAAACACAAATGAACAGTTAGATACAGACGCTTTACACACAGATAAACGTATATACATAAATTTCCAACATAAATATACAGTGTAGCCTGTTAAAATAATAATAGGGTAAATAATACGAGTATATACTGTGATGGAAAGACTAATTGTACCTGCGTCGCAAGACATGGCCTTTCTGTGTCTCTGTGGTTTCGCTGGTGCCTGAGGTCTCAATCCTTCTTCACCTGAACAACAGTTATGAAAGAAAAATAAGGAATATGTACCGTTACCATTAGAAGTTAGTAGGTTTAAAGGTCTGAAAAGCATGGGCTGTGTCCATTTTTATATTTTATTGTGCTAATTACTGGAATTGTTGGGTCTTTATTATAGGGTAAATTATAGAGTGTGGTCGAGACCTACTCTGTAAAGCGTCTCGAGATAACTCTTGTTATGATTTGATACTATACATAACATTTTATTTAATTTATATGATGATTTAAAGGTCCCATGGCATGAAAATGTCACTTTATGAGGTTTTTAAACATTAATATGAGTTCCCCAGCCTGCCTATGGTCCCCTAGTGGCTAGATATGGCAATAGATGTAAACCGAGCCCTGGGTATCCTGCTCTGCCTTTGAGAAAATGAAAGCTCAGATGGGCCGATCTGGAATCTTGCTCCTTATGAGCTCATAAGGGGAAAGGTTACCTCCCCTTTCTCTACTTTGCCCGCCCAGAGAATTTGGCCCGCCCATGAGAAAGAGAGAGACATCAAGCAAAGTGGCAGTTGGTCAAGGTCACACCCCCACCCTCCACCTTGCCCCCTCTCTCTCCTCCTCAATAGCATTTAAAGATACAGACACAGAAATGGCACATCCTAAGGAAAGCTCATTGTGGGACTGGCTCTAGTGGCTGGAATTCTGCACCAAGGCTGAATTTCGGGAAAGAGACTTCAGATACAGTATTAGGGGACCACTAAGGCCTATATAAAAGAGACTTCAGATACAGTATTAGGGGACCACTAAGGCCTATATAAAAGAGACTTCAGATACAGTATTAGGGGACCACTAAGGTCTATATAAAAGAGACTTCAGATACAGTATTAGGGGACCACTAAGGCCTATATAAAAGAGACTTCAGATACAGTATTAGGGGACCACTAAGGCCTATATAAAAGAGACTTCAGATACAGTATTAGGGGACCACTAAGGCCTATATAAAAGAGACTTCAGATACAGTATTAGGGGACCACTAAGGTCTATATAAAAGAGACTTCAGATACAGTATTAGGGGACCACTAAGGCCTATATAAAAGAGACTTCAGATACAGTATTAGGGGACCACTAAGGCCTATATAAAAGAGACTTCAGATACAGTATTAGGGGACCACTGAGGCCTATATAAAAGCATCCAAAAAGCAACATGTCATAGGACCTTTAAGGGCTATGACTTCCTTTGGTTCAATACTTATAAAAGACTAAAGTTGTGTTTTAGGATAGGACTCTTCAGGGAGAAGATTTTATGTGTAGAGCTTGCAAGAGGACACTAACTTCTCTGTTTGTAATGTAATGTCCTGCTACTATTGGCTATAATTTGTTGAAAGGAATATTTCAAATGAAATACACGTTCACTTTCTTGTTGAGACGAGAAGATCGATTTTCCACTTTCAGTAAATTTAAGACTACAGCCGTCAGCCAATTAACTTAGCTTAGCATAGCATAGCATAAAGACTAGAAACAGAGGGAAACAGCTAGCCTGAACATATCAAAATCCTCTAATCAGCACATCTAAAGCTCACGAATTTGTTTAATTTGTACAAACAAGATAACACACGAAGAGTTGCAGTTCTAATGGGAGTTATGTGCCAGACCATTTCTTGGCAGTGACTTTGTGGAGTCTCTGCTGGTTGCCTGGCAACATCGCGTTGACGACAAGACTCCAGGAGATCACTGTGCCTGGCCAAGAAGTAATCCAACACACAACCCCACTGCTGCTGTAGCTTCATAAGTGACAGATATGAGAGTGGTATCCATCTTCTCATCTAACTCTCAGCAAGAAAGCCAATACGTGTATTTCCCACCATGTCTACTAACTATTCCTCTGACATTTTCTGCAGGTTGAGCTGTTCATTTACACCTTGAAATTCCAAAATAAGAGTTTGAACAAATGACAAAAAGTAAACCGAGGCAGGCATCTGAAAAAGTATATCTCATAATTGGACTGTGAGTGAACACAACTGAGCTATTTAAGTTATACATGTGTTAACACCACTACGTTGTTTTACTGTATTTTCAGTAGGGATGCACCAAATTCAGATTTTTGGGGTTCGGCCGAATACTGAATCTACTGGTTAAGATTCTGTCGAATCCAAAATCCGTATACCAAATCCTACTCCCATCCTCAGTGTGACTGTCCTTCCTTTGCCGTACCTGAAGTAGCTGTCTGTAGATTCCTTCATGCACAACTCATATTCTTTCGGATGTTTCATACCAAATGTTGTAACAGCGGTGATGTTGTGTATTGTTTAGGGTCCTCGCCACCACCAGACTAATCAGCATTGCAGATTGAACATGTAGCTGGACTTGAATGGCCTTCTTTTGACTGAAAGTACTGCCAAACTACACTTTTTCTGCTCACAAGTTCCATTTCCACTTCCTCACAGCCGGCTGCATTGAACGCTCCACCTACGTAAACACCTTCCCGTAATCAATGGCGGCGTCATGACGTCGACCAGCGTAGCGCGTGTAGTGCAAGCGTAGGGCTCAGTTTCAGTGGAAAAAAATTCTAAGGTTTGGCAGAAACCCAACCCCATCAAAAACGCCAATATACCGAATCCAAAATCGAATCCTGGATTCGGTGCATCCCTGATTTTCAGTGGATTTTACCTTGACTTGCAGCTCTGTCTGGTAATCCATGCACAGGCTTGTTAACAGGAGGCGGCACAGGAGGAGGAGGTAAGTTCCTCTCATTGGCTGATTCTTTTGGAAAAGTCACATACGAGGAAGTCTTTGGCTGTTGTTTGGATGAGAACAGAAAACATTAACAAATCAAAAGGGACTAGCAGCTCTAGATTGAGAATAACCATTGTTTTTTACACAAACTGAACCATGCATGGCTATAAATTGCACACCTTTTCTGGAATCGGAGGCGGTTGACCCTCCGAGTCTCTTCTTTTTTCTCTCTCTTTCTTTTCCATCTTTCCAGGATACTTCTCTACATCTGCTTCCTCCTCTGTACCTACGGATCAAAAACAAGTCACTGACACGTGGGTAAGGGTGGGGAGAAAAAATCGTTTCACGTATGTATCGTGATTTTTAAAATTGATTCGTTCCACTATAATTGATATTTTCTATTTATTTATTTTTTATCAATGATTCATCCAAATATTTTCTGTTTATATGGTACCGCCAACGGCGACTACATCATATCTGTTTCCGGCAAAATAGAGCGAAAGCAGAAAATGTAGAAAATCCATGTTATGTACTTCTTTACAGATGAAATAAATGTCAGACTGACTGACTGACATGTGACGTGCACTCTTTTTAGAAAACAATACGTTTTTTAGAAATGTCTCATGATATATTGCTTTTAGAAGTGTAGTATTCAACTTTACTCAAATCGCAATACTCAATACTATCGAATCGCAATACTTCTAGAATCGCAAAAACTGAAAATCGCAATACAAATTGAATCGGTGCCCATGTATGGTGAAAGAATCGAATGGGGACTAGAGCTGGGCGATATGGAGAAAATCAAACATCCTGATATTATTGACCAAATACCTCGATATCGATATTGTGGCGATATTTTAGATTTGACAATTTGTGCTTTCACAAAATATGCACACAATGAGATTTTTGATAAATAATCATCAGTTATGTTGATATAATAACTATGTGGGTAAAGGCAAATAATTGAACAGCTGGCGATATATTGCCCAGGCTGAATCGGGACCAAAGCATATCGTCCCGGCCCTACATGTAGGTTTGTATACACACTGCTGAAACTTAAAACCTTCCTTTCTAACCTGCAGCACATTAACGCGGCCGACAGTGAAGTACCTCGTAGAGCGTCTGAGCTCTCGAGCCGATGTCTCTGCCTCAGTTTGGACAGGTTGGGTTTGCTGCTCTGCGGCGGGGGATCGGGTTTAGCGCAGGGAGGGGCTCGACCTCCTCCTCCTCCTCCTCCTCCGCCGCCCCTCCATCCCTCCGTGAAGCCTCCGCCAGTGTCGGGACACATCTGTCTGTCTCCCTGCGCGTCCAGCTGATGCCAGTCTGTAGCAGCGGCCTCTGCGCTTTTCAGAGGATCCGTTTCCTGCTTCGGCGAAGGCGTCCTGTCCGACGGGTATGGAGGCAGCGGCCTTTGAGCCAAATGAAGCGCATGCATTTGTCTCTCTGTCTTCCTGCTTCCGTGTCTGTTCTCAGTCCACTGGTTGTCCACCTGTATGTCCGTCGGCCTGTTCTCCGACCACGACCTGTCTATCTGTCTGCCGCCCATCCACTGTCTCTCTATTTTTCTGTCAATCTGCCGCTGAGTGTGTCTGTCAACAGTCCACTGTCTGTCCATGTGTCTGTCCGGGTGTCTACTCTCAGTCCAGTACTTGTCTGTTTGTCTGTCGGCTGTCCTCGCCTCTCCAAGCGATCTTTCTTGCAGCTTGCTATCGAACCGCTGTCTCTCTACGTGATGGTCACCCTGTCTCGCTTCTATCCTCGGCTTGTCTGCATGCAGCGCGTCTGTTGTCCTGTGTTTGTCGTCCACGCAGTACCTGTCTGTCTCCATCGGATGTTCAAACACTGAGTCCACTTCAGATATCTGTCAAAACACAACAAGGAAAGGCAAAAAGAGAAGATCATACCCGAGGTGAACTTCCAACCGAATGAATGCTTTTGGCGGGTCACACTGACTGTACCTCTCTGGGAGAATAAAAGGGGTGTTTGCTTCCTCCCACGCCCGGGTGAGGGATGCCCGGCACTGGTGGCGGACTCAAAACGAGAGTATTTTTACCCTGGTGATCATTCATTCTCCCATCAGCCCCTTCGCCCGGGGATCCGGCTCTGGCAGCGGCTCTCGGCGGCTGAAGGAGCGTGTATACATTCTCTGTGGCTGCCCTAAAAGGTGGCAAGACACTAAAGATGTTCAGCCTGCAGGAACAATTTACTGCTGATATTTTCACAGATTTAAAATACAGGAACAAAAGTAAAAAAGTAACACGCTTTGAGAACAGTGTAGTTAGGAAGTATCTTTTTTTTGGGGGTCAGAAGTCAGCCATCTTGCTATCCTAATCTGTATTTGACATGCAGCATGTTCATCTCTAATCACTTGGCTGACTGTTGGATCTGGAATCGGAGCCACCGGCTGTCATCTACATCTGTGTACACTCGCTGGTATCAGCCTGCCTGCACTTTGGCAGCCATCAGCCATCTCTCGTATCAACCAAGAAAGGAAACGGGGTTTAGAGTGATATTTGTCAGACTATTTATGAAGTTCAGTGCTGCTGACTGTTCTTATAAGAACCAAGAAGAGATACATGTGAAGCTGAACAGTAGAATATAGAAGAATGAGTTGTGTGTGTGTGTGTGTGTGTGTGTGTGTGTGTGATGTTATCTAGTGCATCATATGGGCATTGTGTTGTGTTTTCAAGGTCATACCTTTCTAAATGGAGAGTGTGTGTGCGTGTTGTGTTTGTGCATACACGAACCCTGTGGGTGCTGTAGCAACAACGTGACACCCGTCTCCATAAACCTCTGCTTCAGACTCCGGGCCCTGACTGGACAAAGTTTGGTTGCGGTTCTTACGGAAACCGAAGATGGCCAGCATGTTTCTCCTCTTCTTCCTCCTCAGTGAGTGAGCTTTGTGCAGAGACGAGAGCTGACTGAAAGAGATGAGAGAGGTTGAATGTCACACACACAGTCCAGTCATCTCTGTTAGGATGTCATGGAACTCATCACAGCCATCTACGCCGGCTTTTGTCTGCCTCGCTTCTGGTACATCTGCAATGTGAGCGTTGCTAGGCTACATCTCTGGCTACACAATGATTTATCTAAAGTGCACTTTTTGTATTTTAGGAATGCAATTATATTAAAAGCACTGACCTTACTTGATGATCTGCAGCGTGGAAGGGAGCAACGCTACTCTGATAAGCTGCAGCAGCTGTTCCAGAATTTAGCTCCACCAAAAATTAAAAAGCTTACCAAACTGCTGCATCCATACATCAAAGGTAGGGTGACCAGACGTCCCGATTTGACCAGGACAGTCCCGATTTGACCAGGACAGTCCCGATTTGACCAGGACAGTCCCGATTTGACCGGGACAGTCCCGATTTTGAATTGCGTGTCCCGGGTCCCGACAAAAGCCTGTCGGGGCGCTAAAATGTCCCAGTTTACACCAGGAGCGGCGTCAGCCGATTTTGAATGTTTTGAGCGTAGTCCCTAATGTAACTTTGTCCAGTTTATTTTTCCGAGGCGAATAGAACGGACAGCTACGTGCGGGGTCCGACCGTGCTGTATTTGTTGCTATCACCTAGCAACCATCTCTAAGTGAGGAAAGCTGTGAAAGGTGAAGTTTTCGGAGGAATCATAGCCAAATCAGTCTAATACATTGATGCCCTCAACACAAAGTTTAGGAGGGCAATACTAATGATTTAGTTTGAAGTTCCCGTGATGTGACGTTTCCAGTCTACGGTTCAGACTCAAACACACGGAGCTCTGAAGCAGACCTGTGCGTTGCTTAGTGTCCACTCTCACCGTAAAAAGCTGTGCAGCTTCAGGTTCATGGATGCGCTCTGCTGTCAACACGCTGCGCAGATGTGTTGCGTTTGTGCTCCGTGTATTTCTGCCGTAGATGTAGAGCAGCGTTCAGCCACTTCCCTAAACTTTGTCTCATTCAGAGACCAGAGACCCAAACGGGGCTCTGTGTCTGTCAGAAGGTCTGAGATCTACCATATCAGCCGAGCAATCACGTATTGCACAGCAGGCTATGGTGCAAGTAGATTATTTTCTGAAAAATAGTGACTTTATTCTTGTAATAGCCTATTATAACTTTATTTTTCTCAAAATATCACGACTCCTCCAAATCTCAGAGAGCACAGATGGGATGAGTTATATTTTGAATGTGCACAAAGTTTTGGACATGAGCAGAAATCTTGCTCAAACATCTGAAATATTACAGTCCAGGGGTTTATTAATTCATTAAAATGAATTAATGTATCATTGAGGTGAATAATTGTCATATGCACATTTAAGGAGGTTACTTCCCCAACAAAAGATGCAAAAGAGAAGGGAAGAGTAAATGATGCCTATAGCTACATGTGTTCTGACTCAGATATAATTAGAAAAGTCGATCCAAAGGAGAATAAATAGATGAAAGCAATACAGAATGCCTGAGAGCCTTACTGCAACATTGTGTTTTTATATTTGGATTATAATTTTTTTTCCTCTTTCCATAAAAATATTTGCAGCATACATTGATTCAGAAAAAGGTAGAAATAGGTGCATAAAAATTCACCAGAATGCAGAAAATGAAGTGTTTAATACTCAAAATGTTCAATAAATCATTTGAATTATTTTGGTGTTATTAGAATAAATAACACTTCAAAAAATCTTTTTTAGAAAAAATCTCAACATAAATCTCACACTAAACTGAAAAAGGCTGTTGCTGCAGTTGTGTTAATTTTACCGGAACAAACACAGTTATTATTAGATGAGGAGCCTACGATCAAAATAATGACGTTACTGTCACATGGCACATGTTCACGTTAAAAAGCGTGTGCGTGCACGAGCACTACGGTCACGCGCAAAGTGTGCCGGTTTTAGTTCTGGGAAATCTGGTCACCGTAATCAAAGGGTCACTTTGGTGGTTTTGCATGTTCGAGCACATTGATTTGCATGATTGCTGTCAGACCAAACGTTCACTTCCAAAGCAGACCGATGACAAATTTAACAAAACCAGCTGCATCCTGAATCTCCGAGCCCTTTGATCAACAACATGCAGTCACCGACTAACCAATCACAGCTTGTTACCCAGCCCCAAGTGCTCAAAAACATCATCAGCTCCTCTCATCATCAAAGAGGGACTCAACTTATGTTATGATTGAGCAAAGATGATGGACAGCAGATTGAAATGCCTCTGACTGTACGAGCAGAGCGCAGGATGTGCTAAACAGGCTGCACCTCGCCATGAGAGTAGTTCAAAGACAACACACTGGTCAGAGAAACACTATCTTCTTGAATTATGAGAAATAATAACTGAAACATAAGCCAGTTGAAATTAAGCCTCAGTAAAGAAACTGTCAGAACGCAGCAGAGGAGCTGTTGGATTGTGTGGATGTGATCACAAGCATGGTGTTCATTGAAATGTCACTTTAATTAAGATGTGATATGGAAATTGCAGAAATGTAACAATCTTTGCTCATGTCACGTTCAATAACGTTTTGTTTCTTATGCAAATAATGCACTTCAAGGAATACATAATTACTTTAAATCTACATTGAGCCTGATATAATGGATGGTATGAAAATCAACACTTTTTTCAATTTTTTCGAAACATTTTTTGATGCTTTTTTCAACATTTTTTATGGGTTTTTTTTACGTTTTTGTTGCTTTTTAAAACATTGTTAGTGCCTTGTTTGATGCTTTTCTTTTCTTTTCTTATTATTTTTTTGGGCTTTTCCGCCTTTATTTGACAGGACAGTTAGGTGAGAAAGGGGAGAGAGGGGGGGGGGAAGACATGCAGGAAATCTTCTCAGGTCAGACTCAAACCCTGGACCTCTGCGTCGAGGCATACGCCTCTCAGTATATGTGCGCCTTCTCTACCCACTGAGCCAACCCGGCCACACGTTTGCTTTTTTCAAAGCTTTATTCTGCTGTTTTCTAGGCTTTCAATGGCTTTAGTTGCTTTTTTCAATGTTTTTGCCGCTTTTGTCACTTTTATGTAATTTTAGTCAACAACGTTTTTTTAAAGCGAAGAGCGCTGCGTTGAACCATCCATGTTATTTTTGGGCAATTTTGTTGAAAGAAACACATATCTGATATAGAAAACTTTGAAAAGGGATCAGACAGGTTAAACTTTAAACCAGTTCTGTTGATTGACATGCCACTGAAGGCATCACCCAAGGTTATATCTTTATCTTTTGACAGTTACATTTCCATTGAAGCTTCACTTTTCACAGTCACTTGTTTTTACTGCGATATTGTAGTTTGTGTCTTTTGTTGTGTGCCTCTCTTGGTTAGCTACTGACACAGTTTCCCCCTGCTGTAATACACTCACATAGGCACTATAATATCAATGGATGAATGGTCTGTTATTCCCATACGCTACCTTTGGTAATGATTTGAATTTAGTACACTGCAGACTTTTCCCAAAGCTCACCATACATTTTAGAATGATTTCCTGTCAATGATTACAGTGATTTCAATCACAGATGTCCAATTTTTTCAGTACACTTTGAAAATAGTGTGTTTTATTGACAAGCTATATTATTGGACAATCAAACCCAGAAAACAAACGATAAGTAAACATGTCTTCTTGTATTGTACTGTAAAAGGATGCTGTTCAGCAGCTAACTCTCTCAGAAGTCCTTAAACAAGTAGTTTTTGCATTACCATGCGACAATAACTTAAAGGTCCCATATTGTAAAAAAAGTGAGACCTCCATGTCTTTTTTTATTATAAAGCAGGTCGAGGTGCTTTACAAATATTGTTAACACAGCCCATAATCAGAAACAGTGCCTTTATGAAACGAGCTGTCAGGACGTCTGTACGGCTGTGATGTCACAACTATATTATTTATAGGTAGAACGTGCTGCTACAGTGCGGTTACAGTCATTCCCCGGCTGCAATGACAGTGCAGAGACACCGAGAGATGCAGAAGACCCGGAAACAGCGACCAATCAGAGCAGACTGGGCTTTTCGGAACAGAGGGCGAATACAGATACATTCAGACAAACGGTATGAAAAATATACGTGTTTTTGGAACCTTAAAGCATGTGAACATGTTCTAGTAGAAACCCAAAATACAAGTAGGAACCTGGAAATTAGCACAATATCAGACTTTTAAACGTGATAAAATGCTCACTGTGATGGGTTACACAGTATCTCAAGCAAGTTTGAAGACTCCGTGAATTGATTCAAAGCGTGGTAGAATAAATGAAAAATAATGACTGCTTAAAAAATAAATAGTAGGAACTCAATCTAAAAACTTAGGGCGTGCTTCGGGAAACACTAGTCATTTCAAGTATATGTGATTTGTAGTAAATCGAAGACGAGATAATAGTAAAGAAAGTCTTACCTGTCGGGGAGCACTCTTTTAGTGTAGAAATCTGGGAGTCCATCATCAAGAGGGCTTATTCCTCCATTTTCACTGCAATGCTGCAAACACACACACACACACACACACACACACACACACACACACACACACACACACACACACACACACACACACACACAGAAACTCTTTTTTAGAGAGGTCCATTTACTTGCACTGGGTTTGATTTGTAAATGCTCTGTATGCAATAAAACAAATGGATTACACTGGCTTCAGTGAGATGACATAATCCAATTGCAGCCATCCACTTTGTATGGATTACCTCTGACAAAGACAGGAGTCACTGCCAGCAGGTGTGAACATTTGGAAATGGGAGAATTATGCATAGATAGATAGATAGATAGAGAGGTAGATATATAGATAGATAGATAGATATGATAGATAGATGTTTACTGGACCAATGTACAAAATTCACATTACTTTACATGTTACAATGTGTCAAACCCGCCTTACAGTCTCAGCAGGGATGTGCCCTCCTTTGTGCCTCCGCGGAGGCCTCGGCCGAACCCGGGTCACATGATGGAGAGGCAGACCCTGCGTAGGCAGCGCTGACAGGCCCTCCCAGGACGCCGAGCGGGATAGCGGCGAGGAATACGATGGCACGGAGGGGGGTGGAGAGGAGCTGGAGTCATCACACAGACCTGATGGCAGGTGAAGAGATTATAAGAGGATGTGTGGGCAAGAAACGGAGAAGACACCGTAGATGGGAGAAGTGGGAACCGCAGGGAGCCGCCGTTTCCTCTTCAAAGTCGACCAATTCAAAAAACAATCGGCGAGAGCTCTGAGATGTACTGACTGAGACTTGGCTCAGGCCGGATTACAGTAAGACAGCCATTAACAGACTTGTCAGATGAGAGAGACAGGAAAGGGAGGGGGGGGAAGAGTCAACAGAAAAAGCATTAATGGAGCCTTGAAAGAGACAGGACGGGGTCAGAGCGAGACAGGAAAGAGGGGAGAGAGGAGGATAAGAGGAAATAGCGGTACTCACTCAGCCTGGTGGAGACAGGTCGTATTCGTCTTGTTCTCGAGCTGCGCTTCTTAATGGCTATTGTGTCCTGGGAGAAAAAGAAAAGAAAAAAACAATACTGAGATGCTGAGGGATAGTATCAGGGTAAGCCACACAAGCAGCAACGAGTAAACATGTCAAGTAGCACAAATGATACAAGGCCTCCTTTAGGCCAATCAGTGCTTTTGTCAGTGGAGTTTTGTCATTCAGGCTATGTTTAGACGGAAACGTGGCGTTGCGTTCTCACTTTTTATTCCGCGTTTAGACGAGCGTTATGGGGGGGGAAATCTGCGTGCATATGGTGACGTAAAAGTGTGTGAAATGCGATCCACCAAATCCGCGCGCCTGTGTAGAACCTTCCTTCTACTTGTCTCCCTCTCCTCCTCCTCTCTCCCTCTCCTCTCCCTAGTTGCGCGAAGCTGACAATTTTGTCTGGACAGACGAGGAGGTGGAGTTATTGCTCCGAACAATGCACACACAGACACACACATGGCACACACACACACACACACACACACACACACACACACACACACACGCAGCGCGCGCACACACACACACACACACACACACACACACACACACACACACACACACACACACACACACACACACACACACACAGACAGACAGACAGACAGACAGACAGACAGACACACACACACACACACACACACACACACACACACACACACACACACACGTTTTTACCCTTTAGACGGGAATGCGACGGTGGAGTGTTTTTAAGATTTCCACTCTGGAGGGTGGTTTCACTTTTTTGCGTTTTTAAGCCCCAAAAATTCCGTCGCCGTCTAAACGAAAGGCACATCTGATCAAATATTTTGTCGTTTTTACCCCGAGTGTATTCGTGTAAACAGAGCCTCAGAGTTCTGAATGACAAAACTGTCTGCTCTACCAAGTGAGCCAACCAGGCGCCCATGATTCATCCCTTTTAGATTACTTGATTTGTACCAGTTTAATGCCAGTCAGGCTTAATTCAATTCAATTCAATTTTATTAATAGTATCAAATCATAACAAGAGTTATCTCAAGACACTTTACAGATAGAGTAGGTCTAGACCACACTCCATCTCTAATTTACAAAGACCCAACAATTCCAGTAATTGCCTTACAGTCTAGGAATTATAGGCCTTTTTGAAATTTAGACTTTCAGTACTGTGCTCCAATCAAGCCAATCAGTGAAACGCTTCTAAAGGCCAACACACAATTGAATTGACACTACATCATCAATCCAAGTATTGTTGAAACGTCTCCAGTAGAGGAGTTAGGGCTTTTCAAATTTTGACCTTTAGTGCTTGTGTCAAGTAAGTCAGTGTAATGTTTGAAATGCCAGAACCCAGAGGAACATCCATCACTCCATCTGTCCATCACTGAAGCCAGCTTCTTTGGTTAGAAGTGGGGCCCAACTTTATTTCTATAGTCAACAAGCAGAGGCAAGTGACCGTGTGTTAGTTGACGTATTCATTGATTTATATAAGATTAAAGACAACAAAGGTCTAATATCACGATTATACAATAGAATAAACTCCATAAACTGCTCAACTGTTCATGTCAGACAGGAATGGGAGATATAATGGGAAATAGAATCAGGAGATAACTGAGGAGGAATGGAATAAGATATGAGAAAGTCACACTGATACTGCCTCAGGGTCTTGGCGAGAGTTGGAAGAACATAATATGATATTTTGTGACTCCAAAGTTGGAATTCACACAAAAGGGGACTAAACAAATGCTGGAGGCAGTGTGGTAAGAAATAGTGGCTGACAATTTTCTTATGTTTTGGGCTTGTCCTTTAATTTTTTAGATACTGGCAAGAGATTGCTTAAGAGATAATACTATACCTGGGCAAAATACTTTAAGCCACTTTAAAAATGGGCTTTTTCGGGATGGGGGCTTAAAGAGACAGACACCAAAATGGAGCGTTTCAAACAGAGGGTGAATAGTATATAGGTATATCCAGACTAGTCTATATCCAAGACGTTCCACTTCCAGGATTAGTCCGGTGCCACAAGAAATTCCGCCGGATGCATGTCTTTTCGCCGATGTCCGCTTCCTTCCGCGTCCTTTGTGTTGGCGTTCTAAACTCCGGCTGATTTCTGAGGACTATGGTTAACTGCTCCTTAGATCTCTGCAGGGTAAATCCAGACAGCTAGCTAGACTATCTGTCCAATCTGAGTTTTCTGTTGCACGACTAAAACTACTTTTGAACGCACACATGTTCCACCAAAACAAGTTCCCGCCCAAGGCTATTTTGCAGCGGCTCCGTGCGGAGCTTAGTGCCGCCCATGACGGTTGTGATTGGTTTAAAGAAATGCCAATAAATCAGAACACAATTTTATCCTATCCCGGAATTCTGTGGACTAGTCAGACCCTCCTCCGCAGCGCTGTGGATGAAGGTCTGGCAAAGGGAGACTAATTCAGACAGATAGTATGAGAAAAAATTATGTTTTTTGAACATTAAAGCATGTAAACATGTTCTAGGAAAAACCCAAATGACAAGTATGAACCTGAAAATGAGCATAATATGGGACTTTTAACTTTGAAAATATTAAGAAAAACAAAGTTGCAAAAAAACCTCCGTAACAACCATGAATTTTTCAAGAATCTATATATATATATATATATATATATATATATATATATATAGTCTGGAAGGAACAATATTTGATGGTGACTAAGCTGAGTTAAAATCTGAATAATGTGAAAAAGTGACACAGTAGCACCTGAGATACAAGAGGACAAATGGAAAGATGGATACCAGCCCATAAAAACACAACATTTGTCTGTATATTCATACTCACTATGCTGGTGCTGAGCTCCTCGTCGGTGATGTCCAGAGAGTCTCTGTGTCTGTTGAACCTCCAGCCTGTCCCGTCTTTACATGTCCCCTCCCAGTGCTTCACATGAGACACCTGCCGAGTCTGAGACAGACAGAGCTCTTCAGTCCCCTTTACGCCCACCAGTGGTGGAAGAAGTATTCAGATCCTTTACTTAAAAGGTGCTGTAGGTAGGATTGTGAAGATCCAGGACTTAGCCAAAAAATGTGAACATCAACAACTTCTCAGTCCCTCCCCCCTTTCCGCTAAAGCCCAAAACGGTCTCCTAAGCCCCTCCCCCCACAAGGGAGAATGGATGCGTGTGCATGAGCAGTGATTGACACACAGTTAGACACCCCCCCCTGGCCTTGATTGGTGCATCTGAACAGGGAGCTGTGGATTTGTGCAAATCACACTACAGGCTGTAGGTGGAGCCAGAGGAGCTGGATTAATTTTTTTTAGATTACCTGCTTCATGTAGTTCTACTGGAACATAGTCAGTTTCAGAAAATATGACAGAAAGTTAGTTTTATAAGGCTTACCTACTGCACCTTTAAGTAAAACTACTAATACCACACTGTAGAAAATACTCTGTTACAAGTAAAAGTCCTGCATTGGAAATGTTACTTAAAGTATGTAAGCCTCACCAGGAAAAGTATTAAAAGTAAAAGTATTCAATGCAGAAAAGTCCTCATATTTCAGAAACTGGAAACGATCCAAACAGTTCTATCAATCAACTAAGTGTTTAATGGTCTAATCGTTTCGACTGGACTTAAAACATCGTATTTTATAAACTACATGCGTTTTGTGTGCAAAAATTCATTTGTAAAGTAACTAGTAACTAAAGCTGTACAATATTTCCCTCGGAAATGTAGCGGAGTAGAAGTAGAAAGTGGCATGAAATGAAAAGACGCAACTTAAGTACAAGTACCTCAAATTTGTACTTAAGTACAGTACTTGAGTAAATGTACTTAGTTACATTCCACCACTGCCCCCCACCCAATCACTTTGTCTTAGACACTTTTACAACAAGTGTATTGAGCACAACCTGTGCCTATTTCATCTTTTTATTACTGCTTGTTGCTGCTTTGCATGGTTGAACGGTGCAAGAAGATGGCTCGGGTCTGTGTTGCTTGGCTGTGTTTCGATGCTTGCATGGCTTCTTATACTGAATGGGGATACTGTTGATGTGTAACTGTGCTTATGTCTTGCTGCTTCCTGTAGCTCTGCGTGGCTTACTGAGAAAAGCTTATTTGTTGCTCTAGCTGTCTGTATGGTGTCTTGTTGACTTCTGTCTGTATAGTTTAACCTGTTCTAATGTCTTGCTGTTTCCTGTTGCTCTGGTCTAAAATCAGCTGGCCAAAGGACTACAGTTGAAAATTAGCCGGCTGGCTAACACTGGCACATTTACAGAAATGTTGATTAATGTGAGTTGTCCTTTATAAAATAAAGAAAGAAAGAATTTACCAGGGTCTTATGGGTGGCGTAGAGCTCCTGCAAGATCTGGTCCACGATGGAGTTGGTGAGATAGGAAACCACCGACAGCTTCACTTCTCTGCAGAAGATTGGGTTAGGGGAACGGGAGAGACGGACGGGAAGAGGTTTGGTAAAAGTGAGAGGAAATCAATAACCTGCTTATCAAATCCAAGCCTTTACTGCTGCTCTACCCTTTTCTACATGTGTCTCTTACTCCAAGGCTCGGTGGATGTCCTGCGCTGCTCTTTCCATCAGAGCGGTCCGAATGGCCGAGCGAGGGATGGACACGCGCTCGGAGACGGATGAGAGTGGAGGACTCAACCTCTCCGCCGCAGAAGACGACAAAGGGCAGAGCTCGCGACAGAGAGACACCATAGAGTCCACGATCACCTGCAACGGATGCCAGCGATCAGTAACTCGGCCATCTGTGACGGACCGCGGTGTGAAAAGAGGCTGTTAGTTCTACCTGAAGCTCCTTGTCCGCAGCTTTGGCGAGTTCACCAGCCAGAGAGTCCAGTCTCTGTCGCACTGGCCCGTCCACAGACAGCACATGAGCCAGCTCGCACAGGGAAGGGTACAGCTTGAAAGAAAGGAAAAGAATCGGATTCAAATTTCTGTTTTTATTAGAGATGGTCCAAAACCATTTTTTGCTTCCCGATACGGATCCCGATACGAGTACTGATCCGATGCCAGTATGTTAAAAAAACCAACATATATTTTATTATGTTTTAACAGCTGTATACTACTATCCCTGTATGGGTGTGATATGATTGCTATCTTTATTGTACGGTCTGGCTCAGGTTAAACATGAACAAACACAAACAATGAACACCACAGAACTTCCTTGTATTACTCAGTTTGACAGCATGTCATAATGGGGAAAAAAAAACACATAATTAAACTACTTTAACCCTTGTGTTGTTTTCGTTTCAACCTTGAAAAAAACACATTTTTTTCTGACATTTGTGACGCCTTTTTTTCACAATTTGTTTAAAATTTTTCTTCTACACATTTTCAGCGCTTATTTCTACGTCCAATATTTTCTGATATAAAACAAAAATTTAAAACGGGTCAATGTGACCCGAAGTCAACACAAGGGTTAAAGTAGATTTTATTTGGGGTTAAATTACGTGGTATCAGATTGTTGCATAAACTCCAGTACTTACCGATACCGATAGCAGCATTTTAGGCGGTATTGGAGGCTTTTTCCGATACTGGTATCGGTATCAGAACATCTCTAGTTTTTATTTATTTTTTAAGATTATTTTTGGGGCTTTTATGGTCTTTAATCCTTTAGGATAGCTTACAGAAAGGAAAGAGGAGGGAGAGGGGGGTACAACATGCAGCAAAGGGCCATGGGTTTGACTCGAACATGCGGCCGCTGCAAAGGACTCAGTCTACGTGGGGCGCACACTCTACCACTTTACCATACCACCCTCACACATGTTCCGATCACTCACAGCGCGGGAGTTCCTGGCCTCTTTTAAGACTTGTTTAGCAGCTTGAATCTCCTCCATCTCTCCGACACCTCGCAGCACACACACCTGCTGCTGGACGCGCACGCAGAGGCGCTCCATCACCTTGGAAACAGACAGGCGGGGGAGTGTTAAGAGCGCAATTACACATAAAACACTCCTAAACATACGACGAGGTGGGCGGATGAGTGCTACCTGCTCGGCAGTGCTGGTGACCAGTCCTTGGTGCAGGCGCAGAGCCTGCCTCTGAGAGAAGCGCTGTGTCTGGTTGTTCCTCACCAGAGAGCGCTGGATCTGCGCAGCAGAGAGGCAGAAGATAAGTTATAAACTGGACCATGAAAACACGAGGAGGACGGACAGGAAAGATGAGGCAGTGATGCAACGGGCAGATTGTTGAGGAAACAAAGTGCAATGGAGCGGAGTGAGAGGATGCAGGGCAGAGGCTATCATTTTAGATTTCACATTCCTGGCTACCGTTTGCTAAAAGCATCTTAAGGCTGAGATGATCGTAGGATCCATCTTACAAACCCTCTTAACCCTCCTGTTGTCCTCGGGTCAAATTTGACCCGTTTACAAAAACTTTCTCTATCAGAACTATGACAAAAGAACATTGATAAAAGTGACAATTGTTGGAAAAAGCTACAAAAACGCAGGAAAGAAATCAACAAAAACATTTATTTTTTTAAACGCTGAAAAAGTGACAAAAAAACCATCAAAAACATCACCAAAGGTGACGAAAACTTGTTTAAAGAAGTGACAAAAAAATGGAAAAAAGTGGGGAGAAAAAACATAAAAAAGCGACCAAAAACTTGTTAAAAATTGACAAAAACATAATAATAAAAAAAACAAAAAGTGACAAAAAAATTGGAATAAAATCGACAAAAACGTTGAGAAAAGTGTAGAAAAAGAACAAAATGTTGAAATTTCAACCCAGAAAAACAGAAAGTTGCATGGTCGACAGGAAGACAACACAAGGGTTAAAACCTCTCTATGAGATGAACATATCAACAAATAAGAGGCCACGAGCAGCCTCTAGAAAATGCAAACTACAGTACATGTTCTTTTTAATGTTTTTGTTCATTTACTTTTATACTGACCACTGATGTTCTTTGAGGTAAAATTAGTCATTTTCAAATTAGATATTAATTATTAAAATTAGACTATATATTTATTTGCGGCAGCATTAATTAAAAGAATGGTTGCCTGAAGCCTAACCTCCTCTGGGAGAAATGCTACTTTCCTGATTTTTTTAGTTTCTTCTTTTTTCTTTTCTTTTTATTTTTTTTTTTATAAATAATGCATGTTTCAAGTTAAATGTGTACACTAACTTCTGCCTCCAGCCACAGCTAAATTGATCAAAGTTTACTTTATTTAACTTACTTTCACGCAGTAACATAAATCATAAAGTGCAGCAAGCTGAAAGTTCTGACTGTTTATTGCACATTAAGCGTCCCTTTCATACTGAACATATGTAATAGCAATTATAATAAACTATCCGGCTGCAACTTTACTGTTTCGGTTCACTCTCACTGCTTTCAGTGTTGTTTTCAGGTCGCAGCAGGCGGCTGTTTTCAGAAGAAAAGCTCTAAGAGCTATAAAGCCACTGCACACTAACAGCTCAGTAGCAAACAGCACACAGACACAGTTAGTCTAGCTGGTGAACACAGAGAAGCATTTACTGTAGCAGCTACAGAACCAGCTATTTCCCTCAGGGGTTGGTAGAGACCAAAAACAGAGCTAAAAGAGAGTGAATATGGGACACGATGTCATTGTTGATACATTGGTGTTATAAAAATAATTATTATGCAGTAGCAGGCTTAAAGTGCTGCTTTGGGAAAATGAAGAGCCCTTGTAGAAAACGTTTAAGAAACAACCTGAACTCACAGAATTCCGTGAAATGAACAGGGCCCCTTAACTCAAAATCTGTTGCAGTTTCACGGAATCGCAAAAAATTCCGTGATGGGCCCACGGAAGAATTTAAGGAAAAGGTCGTGGGTGGGCTTACGTTTCCATGACATGTGAGACAACAACGGGACGGTTGGGTTTAGGAAAACAATAACGGGACACGGGACAAGAAAGCGACGGTTGGGTTTAGTAAAAAAAGAAAGCGACGGTTGGGTTTAGGAAACGTGACACGCGGGACACGATCCCCGGTCTCCTGGGTGAAAGTCCTGTGTTGTTTGACCCATCCACCACCCCGACCAACCTCCCTGGTTGCGGATTTTCGGGTTTTCATACTACTCGCTACCGCAGTTGCTCTTAATGCTACGTCATCTTCTCATTGACTTTACATTGGCATTGTTTTCCGTGGTGGCCACACGGAATTTTCACACATTCAGTGCCACCACCACGTAATGCAGTGTTAACGGTTCGTGATCATTTCACGGAATTCTGTAAGACCAGGCTGGAAGAAAACACTTCCCTGGGCCTCGTTTCCCAGAAGAAGCTGAGAACTTGTTAGCCCATAGACTAACAAAGGGACTACAATATTCTTTCTTCATTTGGTGAATCAGACAATTCCACCATTATGTGTAGACTATATTAATTTCTTCAGCACTAGGATATTTATGATAATCATCACACAAATTGGGCGATCTAGCCATAGACTAACCCAACACATACACAACTCATCCTCAGATTTGATCTGTTGAAAAATAAAAAATCTTTTTGGATACAGTTTCTCGGTCTGAAACCCTAAAATGTCTGCTCAATTCTGATCCAAAGCCTCTCGATGAATTATTGGCTGAAATGCAAGGTACAAGTTAAACATCATGCTAAAGATGTTGAAAACCCGAAAAACGTCATCAAATCTGGCAGATTGAGTCTGGCAGGTTTGTATTTCTGACATTAACTGTGTCAGTGGCTCTCCGATGCCAACCTTGGTCAGCGCCTGCTCTGTCCTCTCAGGGGCGCTGCGGTAGGCCTGGCTGATGTCACTGAGCGGTAGAGGCATGTACTGCAATGTGAAATTACTGAGAGAGAAAGAGAGCGAAGAGCAGAAGAGGAAGGAACAGAGGAAGGGTCGAGTTATTGAAGGAGACAGTAACAGGCGAAAGAGAGAAAGTGGGTTACAGATTCAAGGGTTAGTTAGGGTTAATATCCCCAATGGACAAAGCTCATCCCAAAATATCCCTCCCTGTGCCATGCAACGAGTGAGTAATACTTTGATCTTTGCAACCATGTCATCCTTAGCCTAAGGATAAGTCTGGACCATTTATGATGAAAAGGAAAGCAACAATTTGCTCAGCTCACGTTGCAAATTTCAACATGTTTAAAAGCTCTTAAATAGAAGGTAACTCTATCACGCTTGCTGAAAGTCATCAGTTATTGCAGCAGATATCTAATATATCCTCTTATTTGTGGACAGAATTCTAGCAAGTACATAAAATAATACATGTCGATGATGCTTTAACAGGCTTACTGTTCAAGTGCTCGGGCCACATCTAGAAATCCTGCCGCGGAGGTGTTGTTGCGATCCCATGTCACGCTCCTGCAGGACAAAGTGGTGCGTTGCACTGAATACAAGCCTCCATGTGGAGCACATTTTATACTGCAAAAACAAAGGAATATCCTCTCTCTACATTTCCTTTTCCTTCACCTGAGCGTGGTGTTGATCTGCAGGGCTTTGCTCAGCATCTTGGCTCCGATGTCGTCCATGTTGTTCCCACTCAGGTCCACTTTTCTCAGGCAGGTGTTGCTGCCCAGGGCGTTGACCAGCACGGTGCCCCGAGAGCGCAGGCGCGAGTCAGCCAGGGACAGAGACTGCAGGGCCTGGAGAGGCAGACGGGCAACAATGGAGGGAGAGGCATGTGTGTTAAAGTGTGTGTGTGTTTTGGGGGGATATTTAGGAATAAATCAAGTCGAGAAAACATTGAGCGCTGGAAAGAGAGGAGGGGATGGGGAGCCGTGAGGATAAAGTGCAGTGGTGAAATTTACTGCGGAGTGATGTGACTGCTCGCCAACATAACTTTACATGCTGTATGAATGAATTATTTACAATATGTGTGTTTAGCGATATAGACACTGCGCCCGCAAGGGTAACAGAGACAGTAATAATTAATGATACAATGACACGTCTGTCCAGGAATCCAACCTTAAATCAAACAATTTTATTGTCTTTATTTTTTCTCTCTAGTGAAACTAGAATATGTCACATTTTCCATGTCTTTGCAGATGATCCTTTTTTTTTTAGAGGATTTCGGATAGGAAAAAATAAGCCTTGGGCTTTAGCCTTTTCCTTTTTCGGTTGTTAATTGTGTGAGTCATACTGTGTGAAATGGACCGTTGTAAACATGTATTAGATATTCACACAAATTGCCATGCTATTTATTCATAGTCATTCATTCATTCATCATGAAGCAACGCTTTTTGTTATCACTCACACATTCCTCCTCCTGTATGAGATGAACCAGCTTCTGCAGGACTTCATCCAGAACCCTGCAGACAGACACAGAGACGAGGCTGAGTGAGCGGGCGCGAGTCATTTCCTGCTGCCGGCAGCGAGCTGTCTGCCTGAGGAGCAGCAGCCGCTTATGAAAACGGAAGTCAAATCATAAACACGTATATTCGAGCTGGCATATGTAGCAGCGCACATGACTCCTTGTGTTCACGTACACACACATGCACACACATAGATCGAGGGAAGCAGGACATGGAGCACTGGCAGCACCTGTTTTTGATGTTGAAGTTCTTGCCCAGATAAAGGTGTTTGAGGGAGGGGTGTCTGGAGAGGGCCGGCAGTACTGTGAGCAGGTCTGCATCCAGACCTGTCAAAACACACACACACACACACAATCAATTTTCATTTGAATGATCCAATATCGATTCCTAAAATCAAGAATCGATTTTTTCACTGACTGTAGAGTCTGTAGAGCTGCACTTTATTGTGTGTTCATGTTAAATAAAAAAAGTACATTGATGTAACTACTTAGGGGTGAATTCTTAATGTAATCATTCATACTTTTAGTAATGCTGCAGTTTAGACGGAACATTTGTACAATTGGGGAATCTCTTTTTATATCCAAGCAAAATTGGTTTTGCAACTGAAACGTCCCAAATCGACATTGAATTCGGAAATGTAAATTGGAAATGTAATCAAATTGGGACCTTGTGAATCACACACAAATCAAATTGATTCAAGAAATCAGTGCCGATACCTAGGCCTACTTGGTTCATTAACAGCCCTCTCAATCCTGCCCGAGGACAGAGAGTCACGGTAACAGAGTGATGTGTTGCAGCGTACCACCGTACCGTTGTCTGATATATCCAGAGTGCCGATAGCGGAGACTCTGGGGAAGAGTTCCTGGAATACAGCAGCTCCTGCAGACCTTAGCTGCAGACAGAGAGAGAGAGAGATATAGAGACAAGGAAAACCAACATTCATTTTAGGTTTAGTCTATGGGGAATTGTTCTATTTTTTTCCACAAAGAGGCAGATTTATGAATGCCTTTTTCATGTCTCTGCAAGCAGTCTGAAAGGTTTGTTGTTGAACGCTGAGCTTTGCCTTGCTTGTGATCTGCCGCAGCTCTGCTTAGTGGTAGGAAAAACATTCAGAGCCCTATTTTAACGATCTAAGTGCACGGCGTGAGGCACATGGCGCAGGTGCGTTTAGGGCGTGTCCAAATCCACTTTTGCTAGTTTGACGGCGGAAAAAGGGGTCCATGCACCGGGCGCATGGTTCAAAAGGTTGTCCTTAGTGTCTTTATTAATTCATAAGTGTGTTTTGGGCGTAACATGCAATCAACCAATCAGAGATCATCTCCCATTCCCTTTAAAAGCCAGGCGCGTTTGGACCTTGGAGCATTGCTATTATGATGGAGGATTTGCACCGTAATATTTTTATTTGTAATCTTTTGCATGTTTGTGTGCTGCTGCACTTCCCTGTGTGTGTAACAAGCATAGTGTGTGCGCGCGCTGTGCACGAGCCTAGATGCAGTTTACTAATTTGCTGTTAAAATAACAATGAAATGACTTTAGACCAGGTTTTTGTTGGTCAATGGTGCGATCACTTCCCGCTGCCTCAAGATATCAATACGCCAAGAATGCACCTGAACACACCTCCCTGTAAGACCAGCACGCCCATGGGCGCACAGATGGGCGCAGGTGCATTTGCTATTTAAACGACGTGGGCGCTGGACGGGAAACTGACAACTGTGTCGGTCTTAAACTAGCAAAGACACTTGCGTCGGGCTTTGCGCTGCGCAAGATAGGGCCCCTAGGCTAATTGTCACTTGTTTTTCACTTAAACATGTGAATATATAAATATCCTAATAACCTGTGAGAGCTGTTTCCATTATCAACGCTGTGGGTGCACATTAACAGGAACCGATTGGAAGTTTGATATAATTTAATTGACCCACTTAGTAGTAAAAAAGCAACTTCATAAAGATGCAAACTAAAAAGTATGGGGCAGTTAAACCAGTCATTTCTTGATGGACCTTTTTCACAGCAGACATGTTGACTTGTCATAGTAGGAAAAGCACAGCTGAAATTGATAACCTTAACGACGGCTCAGTTCCATCTAGTGTCCCAGTAAGCTAGTTCAGTGAGTCAGCATGACAATACCAGGGTCTCTCCTAAGTGGAATGCAGCCATCATTAATGGGTTTGAATACACCTGTGCTGTTCCTACTATGACATGTCAACATGTCTGCTGTGAAAAAGGTCTATAAACTAACTAAGTATTTACTCAAATACAATTTTTAGCTACTTGTGCTCTATGGGGAAATTCGATTTTATGCAGCACTTCCTTTTTTATTTGTAGTATTTTTTTATTTATGTTTATTTGAAGACTGCAGTTTCTTGTTAGTATACAGATGAATATTTAACATACAGTACAAAACTTACTGAATATTAAAAACAAGTGTACATAAAGTAATTGAAAGCTCCACCTCAATCAGCTGCAATATTAAAATGCTGCTTACACATTAATGCATCAGTAAAAACTAAAATAATCCATTATTAGCTATGTAGTATAACACAGGGATTAGAGCTGCAAAGATTAATCGATTAATGATTAGTTGTCAACTTTTAAATTAATCGGCAATTATTTTGATAATCGATTAGTCGGTTTGAGTAATTTATTTAAGACAAAAGTAAAGATTATTTGATTCCAGCTTGTTGAATATGTTCTAGTTTCTTCTCTCCTCTGTGACAGTAAACTGAATATCTTTGAGTTGTGGACAAGACAAGACATTTGAGGACGTCATCTTGGGCATTTGGGAAACACCAATCCACATTTTTCACCATTTTCTGACATTTTACCAAACAACTAATCGATAAATCAAGAAAATAATCAACAGATTAATCGACTATGAAAATTATTGTTAGTTGCAGCCCTAACAGGGATGCATGGTCAGTACTTTAACTTGAAGTGAATTTAGCTGATCCTTTCCGTGTACTTTTGCATTTTGAATACAGAAGTTTACTTCAGTATTTTTGCATTGGAGTATTGCTGCTTTTACCTCTCCAACTGCCAGTGAGTTAAGCTAATATGGGATCAAATAAAGTGTATGAATACATTTCAAAGCATATGGAATCACACTTTGTAAAGCTGTGAAAAAAGAGCAAATTATGAATGCTGTAGATTTAATTAAACAAATTGTCAAGTGAGTTTTTTTGGCCTTCAGCTGTAAAAGCAGGGCCAATAGTTGTACTTGTGACTTGAATGTGTCTGTTTATGTGTGACTGTAGTGTCACTCACAGCGTGGGAACTTTGTGTTTCTGCTCTGAGCTGGTACTCAGATGTTCACGAAAGCTGCAGTGTTTGTGGAACTTCGCAGTTTCATTCAGACATTTTAATCATTTCTTTCTATGACTACAAATTTTTTCTACACATTCACAAACCTAAATTAGTCAAGCACTTGTTTCTATGGTTTTACAATGGGTGACATACCACCAGCTTTGAAATGATATCTGCACATTATTCCACAAGATCACAATCTTATTGACCCTTATTTAACCCTCTGAAGTCTAAATGCATTTTCACATATCTTCTTAAATTGACCGTTTTTTTTTGTAAGATTCTTTTTTTGGGCTTTTCCACCTTTAATTTTTGACAGGACAGCTAGGTGAGAAAGGGGAGAGAGAGGGGGAAGACATGCAGGAGATTGTCAGAGGTCAGATTCGAACCCTGGACCTCTGCGTCGAGGCATAAAACTCTCAGTATATGTGCGCCTGCTCTACCCACTGAGGCAACCCGGCATTTGCATATACCACGGGGAAACAGCGGACCTGGCAACCCTGCTCGTGAATCAAGATACCTTTGAAGAAAATCCCCCACTCTGTGTGAGAAAAAAAAACTGAACTATCCCTTTAACTAGGAGAGTAGAGATGAACTCTTACCTCACAGCCACTGATATCCAGATGTAGATCATTGATATGAGGATTGGAGGTTAACCCTGTTAGCAGAGCCCTGTGGAGACAGGACGCATACAAGTGAGTGATAAATCTATGCGCTTCACTGTAGAGGAGTTTGGATAAAAGGGAGCAGATTTGGATAGAGAGTAAGAGTACCTCAGAACATCGGGGGGCAGCTTCATAGAGGCCAGGCTCACATAAGTGAGGCTGAAGGCTGAGCTGAAGAACTGACGGAACAGCGGCAGCGTGTCCTTCACTTTCCTATTGGATCGGGGGGGGGGGGGGGAAGAAAAGACGAAAGGTGAAAGAGAGGAGATGATAGAGAGTGGGAGGGGATGGGACTGGTCATACAGAAGTGATGAAGTGACACTGTTGACATGCCGGGCAAATATGAGTGCAGTACTGAGAGAGTACTGACACAATGAGAAACAGAGTGAATATTGCTTTGTTGTAAGAGGAGGGGAGCGAGTGGGGTCAAATGAGAGATAGCTTCTGCTTAAATATTCATGAGTCTTATCTATGCAGACTGCGCCGGGAGTTCTGGTTTTAAAGACACACCCACAGAGAGGAAGCACAATGGGCCAGTGGTTCACACCAAACTCATTTCCCATTAAGCAAGAGATGAAGATCATGACAAAAAAAGAAAAAACGTGGTAGAACGGATGACAAGAGAGGAGAGATTAGGCTTTTTAAGGTGAAATATGGAGGATTTAATCCCAGATTTATATTTGCAGCTGCCTTTATGGTTTAGGGAATTTTAAAGATATGACTAACCTGTGCGAGAGAGAATTTTTGGAAAGATTCAGAAAGGAAAGATCAGCGCAACACCCCCTCAGAAGAGCCCCAAATAGCTGCATGAGACACAGGGTGCAAACAGTTAATCTGGGCTGAGCATTGTGCAGAGAGAGAAATGTATTTCTTTTCAACGTTGCACGTAAACATTTGTCTCCAGACATTAAATACTCACTGAGTCCACGGAGCAGTCTGTGCCCGACAGATCCAAATGGACCAGGCAGTTGGGCTGAGACAAGAAGAGATACAGATTCTGGAAACGGAAAGAGGGAAATATTAAGCTGGAAAAGTTGCGTATAAATGGAGCAGTGTGTGTGTTTTTGTTTCCAGATGGGTTGTGCTTTCTGACCGAGGCATCCTCCCCTGAGAGGACTCCGGGGTTCTTGCTCAGGTCCAGGTGCAGGAGAGAGTTGGAGTACTCATCACTGGAGCACAGAGCCTGAGAGAGAGACACCACTCCTGAGAGAGAGAGAGAGAGAGAGAGAGAGACAGAGAGACAGAGAGAGAGAGAGGCAGACGGATGAAAGGAAAAAAGAGAGAGACAGAAAGAGGAGAGAGGGGAAAGTTGTACAATATTAAAAGATGGAGCACATTCTCCAAACATTTTGTGTCCTTGCATTATTCATATACATCTGCAGCAGCAGGTATCAGTGGATGTAATGGAAAGCAACGCATCGTATCTGCCTGCTTCCATGTAATATTTAAATTCTCCACTGGGTACACGGTGAAATGAGACGGTAGCAGGAGGCATGCTGCCTGCAGGGCAGCACAAAGTCAATATGGAGCTGTAGCGAGGGGCAAAACACGAAACAAAGCTCTTCAGGAGGGAGAAACTAACATCTGGGGCTTCGGAGGCTTTACTCTCCCTAAACCATGATCTAACCTGAGCTCAGAGAGCTGTTCAATCATCTGCACCTTAAAGGCAGGGTTGGTAATGTTAAAAAGCTAGGGGCTCGGGCCTCTGGGCCCCGTCTAACCCCTCCCCCTGCCCTCGGGGCTCCGACCCACTAACAGACGTGCGTCATCCCTGAAAAGTTATGTCAATGTTTACTATAATTTGTCCTCTCTGTATTTGCAGACTTTTTATAGCCGCCGCCTTTCTTTTCTTTGCCTTTTCAGCAGGGCGCACGGTTGCAAGTAACCGTGGCAGTGGAAGCGTTTGCTGAGTTTTCTCCTCCATTCTGCGGTAGACTTGCAGTAACTCTGGCGCCGACAGCGCACATTGAGCTTACACAAGGGGGGGGGTAGAGTACGCGCAGCGGGGCAAGGAGGCATTTCATTGGTTCTTTCCAAGCGGACTGCGAGGCAATGATTGGTGGGCATTTTTACAGGATGACAGCAGCTAGAGATGACAGATCTGTTTTGCTCCTTTTTCAGAGCTCATAAGTTATTTATTGCTGTCGGGGTGTAAGGACCATTTCAAACAATAGATATAACGTAAGAAAGCTTTTTTGCACACCTCTTTTGTCGGGCAGGTGTGTAGGATATGATCAAAAGTAGCAGATCAAAAACTTAGAGAAAAGTCCCGCACACTGTAAATTTACCTGATGAAGGTCTGAGACCGAAACATTGTATTTTTCTAAATAAATTATTGCTTGCGTAATGGTCAGTGTGCGGGACTTTTCTCTAAACAATAGATATAAAAAAGTGTTTATTGGAAATAGTTTCCAATGCTGCCTTTAACTGTTGAGGGCCTAATCTAACCCAATTCCACCTGATCGTTGTGAGTTCGTTGTTGAATTGTGACCACATTTTCTCGACATTACCGAACCATGGATAGGGACAGCAAGGCAGGAAAATAAAGAGGGACGGGCCCAAACCTTTAGAGGTGAGCGAGGTCTTGGAGAGGTTGAGGAGACGAAGTCCCTTGCTGAGGCGACACACCTGCTGAATTAGGTTGGACACACCTGCAGCGTGCACACAAGAGGTATGCAAAATGAAGTTACAGAAAGAGACTATTTAGATCACAGAAGTGGATTTAAAACAAATGAATATAGTTTACGTAATAAGACAACCAAAGAGAAGTTGGTGTACCTTGGTTGTCCAGTGAGTTGTGGGCCAAGTTGAGCGAGTGGATGACAGAGGCAGGGTTCTCTGAAAGAGCAGCCGACATCTTCTGGGGAAAGTCTCTGTAAAGAGGGTCCATAGTTAAGTACAGACAAGCAGATGTAAATACACACACAAGCATTCAAAGGGGCACTGAAGCCATTAAGCATCGCACTTTCATTAAGACTCACAAGGGATAGATTTAAAAAAGGTGGAGGGTCTGGCTAGTCCACACAGCATCCCGGGATGGGAGAAAAACCTGCTCTGGTTTATTGGCATTTCTTTAAACCAATCACAATCATCTTGGGTGGTGCTAAGTGCCGGACAGAGCCACGGTGCTGCTGCTAAATAGCCTCGGGAAGGAACTTGTTTTGTCATGTGTACGTTCAAAAGTTGTTTCCAACAGAAAACTCAGATTGGACAGATAGTCTAGATAGCTGTCTGGATTTACCCTGCAGAGATCTGAGCAGTTAATCATAGTCCTCACAAATCTACCGGAGTTTAAAATTACAACACAAAGAAAGGGAAAGGCAACGGACATCAGGCCAAAATGAGAGACATCTGGTGGAATTTCAGGCGGCACCTGAACAATCCTTGAACTCAAACATCGCTGACATAGACTAGGCTTTGAGTAACGCGTTTGTGTGTGAGCTACCAGGTGACCGAACCAATCAGCTTCCGGTGAGGAGCTACTGGCAGCTTTTGGCGTGGTTAGGTGTGTGTGACGAACGCGACTGTTCGTTCAAAACAAAAATAGCAGACGTGATAGACAGATGGTTCTTCCAATCACCTGCCAGGTATTTTAAGGCGCCTGCCCTTTTTTCAAACAGTTTCATATAATGGCTTCTCCCTGACGTTTAGTCTGAGAGAAAGTATAGGACAAGTTAAAAAAAAACTGGAGCCTGCACTTCATAATGCAGATAAATATTGTTGTTCATCAGACCCTCCTGACTGGTAAATGTCCTTCAAAGTCTCAAGCCCAATGTGAGATTTTTCAGAGGACATCATACAGCTGCTTTCACAGGCGAGGCGTGTGAGTTTATTTTTAGATTGAATGGATGAAAAGTGAAAGAGAGGTCAAAACTCACGATTTTAACCCAGCGTTCTCCAGCGTGATCTCCTCCAGGCTGGAGGATTTGCTGACAGTGTGCAGGACCTGCTCGGTGACCTCTGACCCCTGAAGGAAAAAAGGAAAAACAATTAAACTAGACCTGTTGTTTTGCTTAAAGACTCTTTTAATACCACAGTGGAAAGCCAGCTACGTTTATACTTACTATCCGCAGGTCTTTGCAGTACAGTTTAGTAAACCAGGTGTTGTATGCCATTGATGCAACAATCACCGCCAAATCCCTGGAAAAGATAGAACTGAGGTAAATGATATATTTTTATATTATGTTTTATGTCTTAAATGATTCATGTTTTTAGCTATTTATTGTCTATCTTGTTTTGTTTTTTATCTCTAATGCACCTTCTGTTGTGGCACTCACAATTTCATTGTATGGGTCTCTGTGCAATGGCAATAAAGGTTTATCATATCTTATACGAGGTACCATATTTTGGAGGTAACAGTGTTTTGAGCGCTCCTCGTCCCTCACCTGCTCTCCAGGTGGCTGAAGTCCAGCAGGTTAAACTCTCGGCTGTCCTGGGAGTGATAGATGGTGTCCACATCCTAGGAGCAACATTACCCATGAGTGTGTTTGCTGCAGTACAGAATATGACCCCCGCGCATTTTGAGCACAGTGCTGTGCGTAACACTCAAAAGCACTCAAAGCGACACAGGCACAGTCCCACAGCTCTTACCCACTGCACTTCCTCCTTGCAGCTGATGCCATTATAGTCGCACAGAGCGGCGTATGTCTCCGAGAAGCCTCCTGAGAGAGGCAGGCGGGAGGAAAAAGAAACGAGAGAGAGAGAGAGAGAGAGAGAGAGAGAAATGAATCTGAGATGATGTGAACAGCTGCTTCCTTCAGAGAGAACAGAAGAGAATGGGGAGCAAAATGCACACATAAACATTTGTTCAAATTATCAATCTTTTATTTATGTGCACTTTTAAAAGAACATCTGGGAGAGCATTGTGAAGTGTGTGAGCCAACATCCTCTCGTCTTGAGGCTGCCAAGTGGTGTGCATGTGCCTCTGTGTGTGTGTGTGTGTGTGTCTTTGATAATAATGTCTCTTTTACCACAGGCCCTCTGGGTTTCCACTGACGTCTCTGAGCTGGGTGAATACTTCCTGCTGCCCTCAGAAAGGTCACTGTCTGAATGACAGATGGACGGGCTGCAGAGATAAAAGAAACAAAGATGTGGGAATAATTTATCTTTAGATAATTGTAAAAAATATAGATCATTTTTTTTAAACTTTCTGTTTATCATCCACTGCACAGATACAGTATGTGATTTATTCCGATGTTCTTTCTTGTGAGAGAGAGAGAGACACTTACGCAAAAATGGAGTTGTTGAATATTCGAGACAGAGCCAAATTAATATGGCTGACCACATGATTAAGGTTTTCACGTGACTCAAACCTCAGGGAGTAGCTGGACTTGTCAGTGTCGATAATAACCTGCACAGGAAATGGAAATTATTATGGTGGAGAGGGCGGTTAAATGTTATTTTACACTTCATGAAATAGCAATTACTAATTTTTGATTTGGAACCTCCCCTTGACTCTTTTTTTTCACAAAACTCCCTGTCCAAATATCTCAAAATATAGTACTGAGTTTGTTTGTTTCACCATAAATGACTACAAGAGTAAAAAGTTAAGACAATGTAATACTGTAAGTAAGACTATGTATGTGAATGGAATACTAATTTTCACAATAGCCAGAATTAGCAGCATTAAAAGTATAGTTACCCTAAAATTATGATTATTCCAGCAACTCTCTATTTTACAATAAAGAGATACGAAATAAAAGGCTAACCTTACATTAGTAACTTTAACTTATAAAACAAATAGAGATAGCATTTGTTTGTGTTTCTCATGACTGACATAGTGGTGGTGTTAGCTAGTTGAGTGTTATGCTAAACATTAAAACAGTGAGAAGATTGTTGTCCTCTGCATATGGTAAAGTGCACCTTTATGACCTGTGGCACACACTAAAGCCATCATTTCTGACTACTACTGGTCTACTTTTTTCTATAATTAATCCCGCAAGCAAAGGCTGAAATATAATTTTTCTTTTTAGGAAGAGTAAGAATTAAAAGACTATCCCATGCTCTTCCAAAAACAAAAACATACTATTCTATAATTAAATTATTTAAAAAAAACACAATATAAAGTCCCTCTTTTCTGACCTCCCCTACTACCTTAATCATTTTCATACAGTCCCTAAGCAGTTTAGATTGTCGCCATCACCGTCAACAGAAGAGAACAAGTAAATAAGAGAGCGTTGGCTGTCACTGTAGCTGCTTCGATAAATGTTTGAAATGCTTTTTGTCATTCCTTAAAGGCCAGGGTGATGTAACCACTGCATCATATACAACAGTACAGACAAACAGTTAGCTGTGACAGTGGAGCAGAGTGCAGACAGAGTTTGGTAATAATGTTTTAAAGTTCCCATGTGTGGGAATTTCTCCCATCTAGCGTTGAGATCATATATCGCAATCAACTCTCTCGCGCCGCGCAGTTCAAAGTACGTATCACAGCTACGGTAGCCGATCGACGTCTCTTTCGATCCCCTTTTCCTTCATCAGGTCTTTCCATCTTTGGAAGGCAGCTCCAATGTTCACTCTGTTTTTTATGATGACGCCGGTCTCTTGCTCTTTTCAGTATCCTTTTTCTTTTTCTGGGCGAAGAAGAAGACTCCTGTTCCTAAAATTTGGATTTTGAATACGTGTGGTCCTCCATGTTTCCTTCTTCAAACTTGCCGGGAAGCTACGATACACATTAGCAGCATTAGCAGCACCTGTGAGTTCATCATGTGACAGCGAAAATGCGAAAGGCGGAGCAGTATGTCTTGTATGTCCCTTACAGGCTAACGTATTTCAAGATGGCGCATGAATATGAGCGTCTACCAAAGGGGGTAAGCCTCTCTCCACAACGCGTAGCTCCTATGGCGCCATTTTGATGCTAACAAGCCATCACCCGACGTTAGCATTCCATTGACTGCCATCCATTTTGGCGTCACTTTGACAGAGAATAACTTTACATCTGAAGCGTTTAAAGATTTTATTTGTCCATTGTTTATTTATAAAGAAACATTGTATAATAATATAACACAATGTATAAAAGGCTCCATTACCTTGTATCTCACGTTATGGCTCCGTAGCAGACGTTTTTGTAAAAATAGGCTAACGATTGTGTCATAACCACGAGACTTACTGTCTCATAGTAGAGAAATTACCGTATAGTACAGGAGAAGCTCGCAGGCAGTTTGGACTTCCATTAGCCGTTTAAGTTTAATTACTAATGTTAACTAGCTTTTTAGTTAGCAATAATTAGCCTGTGCCTATGTTATCTCCTTACATATACCTACGCTCTCCGTCTCTGCTAGATTGGGAATGATTGAGATTTCTCTTGGCACAGCTACCAGAAGACTTCCAACTTTCAGACAGGTTGCTCACGTCACATCTACGTCTTCAAGCTCAGTTGGAGGCTGCTCAGTAACGCTCAGCCATCTCCGGAAAAGTGCTTCTAATATCCTTCACTGGTCTCCGTCCAGAGACACGGGACCTGTTGGTCCATTTATTTTACTGTCTATGCGTCTACCCCAATTCATGCAAATGCAAATGTTAAATTGCAAGCCAAAAGGAATACTTGGAATTGATGGTGGTGGTAAATATTCATGAAAAAGGACAAGTTTGTGAAACGGGCAACACAGATTTTGATAATGAACAACTCAACACGTTACACACTGGACCTTTAAACTCACCTGGTGCTCAGGGTGGGAATTCAAAGCTCGAATCTCCAAGAAGTTGAACGTGGTTTCTACCTATTGTTACGGAAACAGTCGACAAAGTCAAGATTTCAGCTGGCATTGTGAAAAAAAAAAGCTTCATACTGTACATCAACTGGAGACAGAGAGCGCTAACAAGTACCTTAGCGGGAATCTTTGGCGCCAGGAAATAGAGACGCCATGTTGCAAGGACCTAAAAAAAAAAAAGGGGGGGGGGGATAAAGCAAATTGAATCAAGGTTGCGGAAAGGTTCACTGCACAGTCACACACAGAAAATAGTCCCAGGAGTTTCCATGGTAATGAGGAGCGGGAAATGAAGAGTCCTTTGTGTATTTATGTATTGATCCAGCTAAAAGCTCTCTGTGTCACAGACACAGTGTCTAACATTTATAGATTGACATACAGGCTGAGAGATGACGGCATGTTGCAACGTTTTAATCACACTCTCACAAATAAGAATTAGCGTTACATTACGTCCGCTGTAGGCAAACATGACAGTGGCTCATATATTACATTTGAGACAGGCAGTGTGACTTTGGGCTCAATGGGCAATCATTTCTGGTCATTCAGCATCTCCCCAGATCTTTAATATGTGAATTTAAAGGAAACAACCACCCATTTTTTGTAGTGAATTATCTTTTCTTCCGCATTTCCCATCATGGGATCTGTTCCAGAACTAGAACTGCCGGTCATGCTGGGTCAGGATGCCAAATTAGCATTTTTGCTCCACTCCCTCTACTACTATTTGCCGTCTGCAGTCTGTAGTGCCTGGGATCATTTTTAGTGCTTTGCAAAGTTGATGGGAGTTTTGACATTTTTGGCAATTTGAAAGCAAACTTATGCTTAGCTGCTTAGCTTATTTGTGGATCTCCTTCTGATGGAGCACACGCAGCACTTCTGTGCCTGTACCCACTTATTCTCGGCATGGAAGCATTGGTGTCACGCAGCTGTTGGATAAATCTGATTCAGCCCCTGATTCTTGCTCATGAGCAGCAATTTCTTCCTGTTTTTTTTTTTTTTGCAGGCACACCCTAAAAAAATAGTCAGTGTCTCTCTGCATCAAAGCAAACAAAGAGCAGAGTGATTCTTTGGCATTTCGCTGCTCTCCAGCAGCCCTACTGCCCTCTGCTCCTTTTCTTCTCATCTTATGCTTCGTCGCTTCCGATCATTTACTCCATTCTCTACGATGGCCCTGCTAACACTCCCTCAGGACAAAGCCCCCCCCCCCATGTGCCTCTCCCCAATGAAAACAGATAATTAAATTACAGCTCTCCCACTTCACTGTTGTGTTTTTCAGAGAGAGGAGCTTGACAGAAGAGTGTGTGGCCTGTCAGAACCACACACTGACAGCCTCGTACACCCACGCAGCAAGCGAGGTGTCAGGAATGTAGTCACTCAAAATGTGCATGCAAAATGGAGAGAGAGAGAGAGAGAGAGAGCGAGAGAGAGAGAGAGAGACAGACAGAGAGGGAGAGAGAGAGAGAGAGGGAGAGAGAGAGAGAGAGAGGGAGAGAGAGAGAGAGGGAGGGAGGGAGAGAGAGAGAGAGAGGGAGGGAGAGAGAGAGAGAGAGAGAGAGAGGAGAGAGAGAGAGAGAGAGAGAGAGAGAGAGAGAGAGAGAGAGAGAGAGAGGGAGAGAGAGAGGGAGGGTGATCTGTGTTTCACTTCAAAGAGTGTCTGAGGGAGTTGATTAAGAAGACCAGATTGTATCACATTACGGTGATGAGTCAGGATTACGGGTTAGTTAAGAGAGAGTGTAAATCTGCAGGAGAGACAGAGAGAGAGAGAGAGAGAGAGAGAGAGAGACAAAGAGAGAGAGAGAGACAGAGAGAGAGAGAGACACAGAGAGAGATAAAGAGAGAGAGAGAGTATTCCACATCAAAGACGGACCACGCTGTGGTGTAGAATTATGCAGCAGGGCTGCTACAGGACATATATCCTAATCTTCTGACACTTTGGGTGAGGCCTCTGTAAGAAATCAAGATAAATGCATGTAACCTGCAGTGAAACATCACAACCTTAAATAAGCTTTGACTCCACACCTTAACACGTTTAAGCTGCCCCCCCTCCCCCAAAAAAAAGCTAACCCAGTGCGTTTGATCGAACTCCAATTTACTTTTCTGTCTTCTATTCGCCCCCAGCCGGAGTGAGAACTTTTTCCAGTTCCGCTTTTAAACAGAAGCTGTAAATAAGAGATGAATTGGAAGGTGATTATTGGAAAGATGTTTCTGGCAGACAGACATACCAAAGTGTCTGAATATCAAAAGACTGAATGCAAAAACTCTCCCATGCTCGCCACAAGACGGATCATTAAAGCATCCATTGAGTGGAAGCGCTGATCCGCCGAGGCAAAGCAGATCAACAGAAGAGGCAACGGTAGTCACTTGTCTTTTAAACTGTGTAAAAAATAGGGATCGACCAAATCTGGCCAATTATCGGGGCTGATATTTGGCAGTTTGCAGATGATCTGTATCTGTGTTTTATTTTACAGATAACCGATAAATAATTAATTAAATTTATTGAAAAGTGCGCTACTTTGGCTCCGCTGCAGCTCTGTGTCTCTCCCTCTGTTCCAGTTGTACTTAAATCTATGACTTAAAATCAATTAAAATGAGCTCCATCTTTACCAGCCGCAACATTTCAGTTTTGAATGGATAATGCGTCAATATTTGATATATATATATATATATATATATATATATATATATATATATATATATATATATATATATATATATATATATACTCTGTATTATGTTGAAAGATTTATTAAACAATTGCTTAAAGCATTCAAACTAAGTTTTGTGTTGGAGTTTGTAACAATCAAAAATCTTAATTTTGACTAAAAGATTTTCATTTTCACTGTAAATGCATATCAGTTCCAAATATCTAAATAATATTTCATTAACTACTAATAATCTGTATCGGTATCGGCCCTGAAAAACCAGTATTGGTCGACCCCTAGTAAAAACTACACTGACTTCACTGCAGTTGGGAATTGTATACGATCTTGCTTACTGTATACAGACGTGGTTTAGTGGCTGCACTCCATCTATAAAAGCTGCTCTGTATATACTGTATTGCCTGTATTGTTATCTGTGTGTGGGTTCTTTCATGCACATATATAAGTCCACTGCATTCAGCAAATACAGGCTTCCTTCCAGGGACCAGTCTAAGTTCTGGTCCATAAAGAAAGCGCTGATTGCCTCAGATTTGATCCAGATAGCTGGCTGAGCTTCACTCGCTCAAATTGAGATTTCACATCTCTGTCCCATATTTTCTGATGAAAGCGCCCCAGAATCAAAGGCTGCGAGCTGCTCAGCCCCCCCACGCACCCCACTGCCTCCACAGAGAAATCCACAGCCGCTCCCACAGATACTGTCTATCCAATATTCATCCTACCAAGCAGGTAAATGACGTTTACTCTCACTGTTAAATCCCGGAGCGTTTCTACAGCTGCTGTCACGGAAGTCGACACTGTGGCAGAGATCCATTAACGCTGCAGTGGGAGTTAACATCTAAGATACTCTACATACATGATAGAGGTGTGAATCACCACTGATCTCCCGATTCGATTTGATTACGATTATCATGTCAGCGATTCGATTCAATATCTCGATGCATCACGATGCGTCAATACATATATATACAACACATTTTTCTATTAAAGCCATATAGGATATTTAATTCATAGCTTTTCAAGCTTCAAAAACAAAACATTCTGCTCTAATACTAAATACATTGGATAAATAAAACTACAGCACTGAGCACATGGCACTTCCTGAATGTGCAAAACATAACAGAATATGTAAACAGAAAGGTTGTTAGGCATACATTAAATTGTAAACAGAAATAATCGATTATGGCCCGTCCGATTATCGATGCAGCATCGTCCATATCCACGATTCGATGCATCCATTATTGGATTAATTTCAACACCTCTAATACATGATGCACGCATCCGGCTGCTTATGTTGCAGGATTAAGAAGTTCTTCAACATCAGCAACCTAGTGTTAGTGTAACACAGAGGCCCGTTAAAAAGAGCAGACTCAAAGCAGCAACTTACCAGTATTCTGTCCTCTGTTTTGCCATTTTTGGTGTCAAGCTTAATTCCATGAATAAACTTGATTGACGATTTATCGATAATCTTCCTGATGCTTTCTGCAGATGACAAACACAACACATACACATATAATGTTAGAAAAACACACACAAACAGGACACTCTTTCTCTCTGTTCCAGTCCTTTAAAGGACCAAAACGGCATTAGTGCATGTTTCAAAGGATTCTATAAAAAAACACATTATTGCTGAGCATTTTTTAAAGCATGCTGTAGTCTTTCCGGTTTGTTTGTGTTGTCCTACATTCCAAATTGACGCAGGTTGGAGTCATTTCCGCACAATGTAAAAAAATCAACCCACAAGAGACAGAAAACTTTAGTAGTATATCACAGTGAAAATGATGTCTGCATGTATTTCTCTTTAAGTCACATTAATGTTGCATGTGCAGTGACTCCAGGCTGATTTGAAAAGTCTAGACTGCATTACCATACAACAATAACATCAGTTTGACAAAAATATAAAGGGATATGTTGACTGTAGATGATCTATCTGCTGTCTCTGCAAGTTCATTTTCATATCTTATCACAATTGCCCTCCAGGTATAACAAAAACACATTTAAAAAACACTTTGGAACATAGTGTACGTTCACATAGTTCGTAGTATACATAGTTCATAGTAAATGGTGTAAAATAGGGACACCGCAGTGTTCTAGGGATTAACTGCAATGTTCCTGGTGTCATTGCCTCATTTCCTGCAGTCAAATCTCTTAAAAAAGTCATAAAAATTCTCAAAAATGCTTTTACCAAAACAACGGTATGGTAATTTAAGATCAAGTAAAACTGTGCATTAAATCACGCTGACCTTTGGGTGGACAGGCCTTGTTCCTGTCTTCATCTAATAACTGAAGGATACGTCAGGCTTGTCATTTGAACCGACCTGTCGTGGCATTTAGAGATGAAAAAATAATCCAATGATCTCTGAGTCTGTATGTTATCTGATTAGGGCTTGGTATCGTTTAAATATTTTACTGATACTGATACTGGTACAGATACTGTGAATTTGATACCGGTCTCTGAACCATACTTTTTTCCATACCATTGTTTTAAAATCCATTTTAACAACAAAAAAATAACAACATTTTATGTTGCGTTCCAGGCAACCCGTAACTCATGTTTTCACAACCTTTTACCGGTGAAAGAGCCCTAGAACGGCAGTCAAACCCGTAACTTACTACTCGTGAACTCGTACCAGATGGTTGTACTCCCAGTTAGAGTTTTTGACGTCTCACACACATAAACAACAATGGGGACCCCTGTTGATGCTGTACAGACACCGGTGATTAACGGTGAGAAATATAAATAAATAGGCAACGTAAAGTAATTCCGCACATTGTAATCAAAACAATACACATACGATTTTGTACTCCTACAGGTTATGTTTATTAAATGAAGCCCAAAACAATAGTATCAGCTAGCGCTAGCTAACACCAACGTTAGGTAGCCGCTAGCTAGAAGGGTTTGTCGTGACTTTGCCTGGAACGCTACCAAGTCGTGAGTCATGACTTGAAGTCGTAACTTACGGGCTAAAAATTGTGTCTGGAACGCAGCATTACATTGCAGTAATTTTTTTTTGCTCGTTTACACCGATGTGACGCACACTAAGGCTGGGCAATATATCAATATTATATCGATATCGAAATATGAGACTAAATATCATCTTAGATTGTGGATATGAACTTACAAAACTGTTCTAGCTGTGCTATTATTTGCTTTTACCCACTTAGCCATTATATCCACATTATTGATGATTACTTATCTAAAAACTAATTGTAAAAAATATTTTGTGAAAGCAATAAGAGTCAACCCTACAGTTTCGTCGCAATATCAACATTGATGTATTTGGTCAAAAATATCGTGATATTTGATTTCTCGTTTCTCCATATGGCCCAGCCCTAACGCACACTGTAGTCAAGTCTCTCAAAACATAATAACACACGTGAGCCCCGTCTCTGTATGTAATGTAGAGTTTTAGTAATTTGACTGATTGGAGTAGACAGCCAATCACCAGCATTATTAGAGCTTGATACAAGTATGTAACATGTTTACTGGCTCACTAACGCTGATGAGATTTACTCCTTAGGTATTGGAATTAGGTATTGAATGACAAGGCATTTTTCAATATTCGGTACTAAGTTTGGTACCCAGCTCTAATAGTGATAATTTTAAATAAGTTACAAACCACTTCCCTGCAAAACGATTCAATCAGCATGTAACACTGAAGCAAAAACTGACATTTAGTGGGAAGTAGTATGGATTCATCACGGTAATACAACAAAAATGTTCTTCTGTATCGCTAAATGAGTTCACCCCGATGCAATCACCAGGCTACTCTATCGTTATATATATATTACTCATTGAATTACTCATTGAATATGATCACCACTATTGGGCAATATTCAAATAATGTGCAATAACCCACACTGCATATCACACTGTCTATAAAACCATATCTTTTTTATGTATATAGCGTCTCAGAACGTTGCACCTTACCCCCCTTTTTTTGCACTACTTATTTTATTCCATGTTGTTATATTTATTTTACGTACATGTTGGCACTGGAAAAGGAATTGCTTTTAATCTCACTGTACATGTGTATAGTGACAATAAAAGGCATTCTATTCTATTATTCTATTGTGGTACCGTGATGGTACCACAATAGAATAATAGAATAGAATGCCTTTTTTTAATAGAATAGAAAGGAAATGACACTGAAGCATATTGTGAAACCATTGTGATAATGGTTTCACAATATGCTTCAGTGTCATTTCCTTCCTTACATGAGCCACATGACACATCGGAGCATCAGTGTTTATGATTCACTTGGAACCGTTCCTGTCAAACAGCATCACTGTCAATGCTTTGACCCCTGACTTGTAAACGGCATCACAACCTGCCAGATGGGGAGTCTCACTCACTGGAACATACAGCCGCTGGCAGGAATTACATGATTCAGCCTCTCCATTACTGTGGCTGCGCACCATCTCCACTGACGGGTTTATGAGCAAATCAATATTAAAGCAGGGACGCTGGGATTTGTCAGCAGAGTTGGTACAGTCACTCCGGATAGCAAAGCAAGTTTTTCTCTTCATGCAGGTGCGCTTATTCATATCTTCAAGTGCACATATATTGTTGTACTTTTTACTTCACTCCATTTGTCTGATAGCACTAGTTACTTTACTGAATATGATTAATTAGTAAAAAATGATGAATTTATTGAATAAACTAATGATAATCCAATAAAATATTATGATGACGCTGACTGTTGTGTACAAAATATGTACTTTTTTGACGCTTTAGGTAGGCTACATTTAGCTGATAACACTTTTGCACTTTTGAACTTTTAAATATGTTTAAATTTTGCTACCTTTACTTCATTTAAAGGATAAGAATACGTCTACTGTTCGAATGTATAATTGTTGGTATGTTAAAAGAAAGATTGGGCATCCAAGCCTAAAAATAATACATACATGCTTTTCTAAAAACAAACTGGCACTAGTTTTGTGTACGACGATCATCACCTCGACAACGTATCACTTCTGGGAATGTTCACCGGAAATTCCGCCAGATGTCCGTTACCTTCCTCTTTCTTTGTGTTGGAATTTTAAACTACAGTCGATTTCTAAGGACTCTGGTTAACTGCTCCTCAGATCTGTGCAGGGTAAATCCAGACAGCTAGCTAGACTATCTGTCCAATCTGAGTTTTCTGTTGCACGACTAAAACAACCTTTGAACGCACACGTTCCACCAAAACAAGTTCCTTCCCGAGGCTATTTTGCAGCGGCACCATTGCTCTGTCCGGCGCTTAGCGCCGCCCAAGACGATTGTGATTGTTTTAAAGAAATGCCAATAAACCAGAGCACGTTTTTCTCCCATCCCGGAATGCTCAATGGTGTCTTAAAACACCAAACACCTCCCGGAATGTGTGGACTAGCCAGACCCTCCTCCGCATTACTGTGGAGGAGGGTCTGACAATGCAAGACTAATGAAACACTGATAAACTGAATAATCTTAGTCATTCAAAGAATAGATGAAGTCTCATTCAGGTGACCTTCTGCAGGCCTACAGACCACCAGGACCCCGGTGCCCCTGGGTGCTCCTCCTGTCAGTCAGTCAGTGCAGGCAAAGGCAGGAGGAGGCGGTGCAGGTGCCCAGCAGGTGACTGAATGAGGAGGCAGGGATTCCACTGGTTTAATCATCACAGTGTGCCTAATAGAGCCATTAGGAGTAATTAACGCAGCAGCTACCCTGAGCATGTTTGGAGTGTGTGTGTGTGTGTGTGTGTGTGTGTGTGTGTGTGTGTGTGTGTGTGTGTGTGTGTGTGTGTGTGTGCGTGCGTGCGTGCGTGCCTTTGTGCACGGACTCACTTCAAGGCTGTGCTGTGACTTTGATGTAAGCTGTTGCTGTTTGTGGAAAAAAAGGAATACATATTTGTGCATTCTGTCGCGGGTTAGCTTATGCATTTTGTTGGCAAGATACAGTGAACATCTGTCTTTATCAGTCCCTCTCTTTTCACTTTCGCACGCACACGCGGCAATCACTATAGCGCTCTAGCAGGTTATAGGCAGGAAAAAAACAGATAAAATACAAGGGTTCAGGTTTAGAGAGGAAACCATACTCTGAAACAGGTTTGTTGGTAAAAACGTGCCGAGAAAAACGCTCTCAGACCCACAAATACACACTATTATTTCCACAACGCCCCTTTTCCTCTCTGGCCTAAGGCTGGGGGTTGTACCTGATTCTCCCCGAAGGGCAGCTTTGAAGCAAGGTATATTTCTCTGCACTGTACATAATACATCTGCACAGTAACTGATTCACATGCACTGAGAAGAAAAAAGGTACCCCGGAAAGCTTCAGGACGAAATGTAAAGGTGTAGCTCATAACCATCATCCAATACGTCTGTTCGGTCGCAGCCTCCGCCAGACGCGCGGAGGAAAAGCATCCCGAGCCTGAACGCATGCACGCCGGGGGTTGACCGCGGTTACAACCCGCAACGAGACATAGGCTAACGCGGAGCAAAATAACGGAGCGACTGTCTTTACCCACCTGTGATATCCTTGCTCACACTTAGGAAACAAGAGGTAGGGATCTCTTTAGAAGCCATGTCTGTTCCTCTCTCCTGTCGCCACCCCTCCTCCTCTCCTCCTCTCCTTCACCTCCTCCCCACTGGCTCTCTCTCTCTCTCTCTCTCTCTCTCTCTCTCTCTCTCTCTCTCTCTCTCTCTCTCTCTCTCTCTCAAATGGACAACAGGGATGGTCTCTCTCTCTCTCTCTCTCTCTCTCTCTCTCTCTCTCTCTCTCTCTCTCTCTCTCTCTCTCTCTCTCTCTCTCTCTCAAATGGACAACAGGGATGGTCTCTATCCCAAGCATTCCAGCAGAGCATCCGACTGCCCGATGCGCTTCCTGGAAGAAACCCTGTGGATGTTGGGCTGGCTGTGGGAGCGACGGGAGGCGGAGATGGTGGAGGGATGGGTGATGAGGAGAAGGCGGGGATCACGCAGGGATAATGAGGCAGCTGTAGTTACCTGGGAAAGCACAAAGCACACACATAAGTTAGAAATTCACTGGAAATGCACTGTTGTTTGGCTGCAAAAAGTTCAAGGAGGAGCGAAAACCCAAACTAGACTGATGGTATTTTACTACAGTATATTTAAAAAATATTGAATTAAGATTATAATGAGCAATTATCGCTTTCTATTGGGGCTTGTATTACTCTTCATAAAAAAGTAAGTAAAACACTAACGTCTACATGCTAGCAGCTATGAGGCTGCACTTTTGCTTTGAGCTAAATGCTAAATTCAGCATGCTAACATACAACCGTCTGGCTCATTATGAAAATGCTAACATGCTAATGTAGTCTTCCCTTTTTGTAGTGAAAATTAATGGCATGTATCTAAGCAGGTGTAATGTTCACCACGTAGCTAGACCATGGTAGACAACAGTCTCTGGTTTAGCATGTTAGCATGCTAAACATTTGCTAAAAAGCACTAAAAACTAAATTGGACACGTTTCAATTTTGAACTGATGGTGGCGCTAGATTAGATGAAACCGTTTTTAGTACCCTACAACATTTTGTTGAGACTCACTCAAAACCACATTATGTAACCTCATCACCAGGAAATCCAAAAAGGTAATAGGATGCATCATCTGACTAGGAACCAAATCTGCACAATCTGGTAGCGCCAGAAGAAAATTCAGACAATCACCAAAGTCATTATGATTCATCCTGTGGAAACCATGAATGTCTGTATAACATTTCATGACAATCCATCCAACAGTGAGATATTAGTCCGAACCAAAGTGGTGGACATATACATGCTGCTAGCGTATTATTCCCCTCATTTAATTTACAAAAACCTTATCTGATTGGATTGAGTAAAATGAAAATGTTCCCAAAAGCGGAAATCAGTATCAACGTCAGCAAGTACTGAAAAGAAAAGTAGGATAAAAAATGAGCAAACAAGGGCCAACAAAAAGCAACCAACAACCTCAATAAGAAGGTATGAACAAATAAAAATTGTGAAAAGCAGAAATTGATTTCAGCATTGGCAACCGCAGCATAGTTTGAGACTAGTAATTAAGAAATATTATGTGGAAAAATATACTATAACATCTGCAGCAAGTTTGGTAGGTTACATACAGTATGTGCAATAAACGATGCTGGTGATTACGATGACATGGGAGAGATTTTACAGAGCAACTGAATGTATAGTAAAGTGGTTGTATTGTGGTTCAGGATCTCTGCCTTCCTGTCTGTCCCTGGATTCTGCTGTCTGATGGCTCTGCCTGATAACTGCCTGACAGAGGAAGGAAATGTCTCCACCAAGATGACCATCTTTGTCTGTGGTTGTGCTGTGATAGTCAGTCGAATCTCCTCCTAAGAAAGACCACTATTCTCTGTCTTCTAGCTTCAAAAATAAAAAAAAAACAGGCTGTGGAAAAACTAACAATGGACTTCTTAATTCTCATTTTACTGTATGTGGTGGAAATCATAAAATCATAACTATTGTCGCTTTCTTTTCTTTTTTTTATAAAGAATCACAGAGGAGCTACCCATCATTTTGGACATTTGACAGAATGAACACCATCCTTATCTCCTCACTGCTGGGTGAGTACTACAGATAGACCTGACTGACTGACTGACACACACTTGCCTCTTTTTAAACCAGTGAACGGCTACATTCAGGACTGGCATCTTCCGGGAAGACTTAGAAGAAATATCTGTCTTTCCATTAAAGAAACTCTCCTACTGGTGGATAAAACATGTGGAAGCATCAGTGCAGTGCTGACTTACAGCCAACGCTGTACTCTCTTATTTGATGCAGATATCAGTATATCCGTTCGGTATGCAGGGTTATAAATTTGACTGGGCTCTTAGCCTGCAGCTGGGAGTTTCAGGCAGTGCTAAATTAAAATGATGTGCACCAGCCAGAATCTCAATTGGGCTAATGCAAATTGATTTGGACAGGGCTGCAAATTCGTTGTGTTGGCTATGCCATCTTTGACGGCCATGAGTTATGTTCAAAACTGTATGACTATAGTAGTAGTACCATGTTACACTACTGTGTGTATGGTATGTGTGTCTAACAGTAAAATACAGCACATGTGTGTACATTCCTCCTGTTCCCATGGGGATGAATACTGTCTAAACAGTCCAGTAATTATTCCAGTAATTAAGGACTAGGAAGCTCTCCTCTCCGTCACAATGTGTGTGTGTGTGTGTGTGTGTGTGTGTGTGTGTGTGTGTGTGTGTGTGTGTGTGTGTGTGTGTGTGTGTGTGTGTGTGTGTGTGTGTGTGTGTGTGTGTGTGTGTTACGTGAGAAATGTTTGTGTGGTTTATGTCTTCATGGCAACGTCTCAGCGGCATTAAATATTGTTATGTCTTACCGAGACAAGTTTGCTGCTGTAAGATGTATTGAATCTGTCCGAAGAGAGAAACTCTTTTGAAATTGACTTAACATTGTCTTGGTTATATAATCCAAAATCAGCAGTGGACCATAATAACTGACTATCTGGCCTGCTGTCATTTGGGAACAAACCATCGTAGCTGCCTGTGACGTACGTGTTAATACATTTTACTCCTGATTGGCAGTGCAGACTGTTGACTAAACATACTGTACCCAAAACAAGCTGTGGTAGTGTATGAGGACATATGGAGGTGTGTGTGTGTGTGTGTGTGTGTGTGTGTGTGTGTGTGTGTGTGTGTGTGTGTGTGTGTGTGTGTGTGTGTGTGTGTGTGTGTGTGTGTGTGTGTGTGTGTGTGTGTGTGTGTGTGCGCGCTACAGCCTGGTAGAATGCATCTCTCCTTGTTCTTATACAAGGTTATTGTTTAATTGTGCATTGTCGCTGTTTAAATAAAATTACATTAAATCACATTGCAGTTGGTGTCTCCTAATTTTCCCATTACACACACACACACACACACACACACACACACACACACACACACACAGTCACACACCGACTCACAAGGCAAAGACAATACTGTAATAACAGGGATGTTGTGGCTTTTAAGAACAATTTGTCTTAACTCTTGGTATGCATTTACCGAAAACAACAGCGAATGTATGCATGCTTATGTGCATGCATGTTAGTGTGTGAGGGAGAGAATGTTTAATTGTCTAATCATTTCAGCTGTACTTGTAGGCCTGTATATTGTTGGGTAGTTTAATTAATAATAAAACATTGTATTTCATAAACTATTTTATTTGTAAAGTAAGTAAAGCTGTCAGATTAATGTAGTGGAGTAGAAAGTACAATATTTCTCTCTGAAATGTAGTGGAGTGGAAGTAGAAATTGGCCTGAAAAGAAAAGACTCAATACCTAAAATTTGTACTTAAGTACAGTACTTGAGTAAATGTGCTTTGTTACATTTCACCACTGGCGTGTGGAATATTTTCTGTGTTTCAGGTGTAGCTGCATTTGTTCTCCAAGTTGCTACATCTAAAGGTACTGGCAAATACATTGAACACAGACAGAAGGAGCGTGCACCTGTCACACACACTAACAGCATATTTGGCACAAGCGTGAAAATGAAAAAAAAAAACATAATGGAGTTTCCGTCTTCCTGCAGAGACTCTAGAGGCCAGTGTGTCTGTGTGGCCTCCGGGGTCGAACATCTACCTCGGTGAGTGCGTGTTGCTGCAGTGCTCAGTGGAGTCAAACTCCACTTTTGTGTGGCGCTACCAGTGGTTAAAGCACGAACACCGCGCTGCTCTTGCCTCGACCTCCGAGCCCAGGCACCTGGTCTCAGGTGACAGCTACTCCATCACCATGGTAACGAGAGAGGACGCAGGCAGTTACTGGTGCCAAGCCGAGCGGTGGGAGATCAACAGCAGCTCTGTGGTGCTCCTCAGCCAGCCGGCCACACTCATCGTGTCAGGTGAGCAGCAGCTACAACCTCTGCAGCGAGGCGTCAGGTTTCTCCCGCATGCACACAGCAGTACACAAGAATGGAAAGGGAACGTGTGTACATTCAAAAGTTGTTTTAGTCGTGCAACAGAAAACTCAGATTGGACAGATAGTCTAGCTAGCTGTCTGGATTTACCCTGCAGAGATCTGAGGAGCAGTTAACCATAGTCCTCAGAAAACCGGCTGAAAAGAGTGAAATCCGGTGGAAGTGGAACGTCGTGGATATAGAGTAGGGCATCACTAATGTCAGATGGACTGATCCTCTGGGGACCATGAATGTCTGTAGAAACTTTACGGCAATGCATCCATTAGTTGTTGAAATATTTCAGTCTGGACCAAAGTGGTGCACAGACCGATTGATTGACCTGGCCTCGCATGAGTAGAAATTGCAAAAAAATCTGCCTAAATATAATTATTTTGCCTTATTTTAAAACAGATAAATAACAAAAGAATAGCGTAAGAGAGTTAAGTTTCGTTCAAGGTGAAAGGGGCATTACATCCTTTGCAATGAAATCAGTCGAGCAGCATTGTTCAGTACCTGATATCTCACACTGTACAATCTCTTTTCAAGTGTTGCTGCTGCTGAGTGAGTGTCCGAGTACTCTGTGCTTTTTATCTCTCATTATTGCACGTTGCTGCAATTAAGACAGCGATAATATACTGTATATATACATATACTGTTGTGTTTAGGGCTGAGCGATTAATTGCATTTGCAAATAAAATCGCAATATGTTAAAATGAGATTTTCAAATCGCAAAGCCTGCGATTAGACTCTGGTCACGTGACACGCCAGAGTAAAGCATTCGGCAGAGAAAGTATTAACTCACCAAGTTGCTGCGTAGCATCAGGTATTATTGTGCAAAACCTGCCCTGCTAACATTGCTACCTCATGGGGCAACACTACTAACACTAACCTGTAGCACCACTTAAAAACCCATCACAAAGCCACGTACACATAGCTAAAAAGCCGAACACCAGTATGTTAAGTAAGCAAATACCACCCGACAGGGATCACTGACCACATAAGCATAACTTCATATGACTGTACTGTACTTCAGAACAGAATGTGGAAATTACTCAAGGAGTAACATAGTTTATCGTGAAAGATATGATGCACCTCAGTACCGTGACCAAGCCTGGTCTCACGGCTTTGATAAATACACTGGATAAGCGGTACATGTACACTTAATTTCATCAGTATAGTAACATACAGGCCTGGCCTACAGGAAAGAACAGTTCATGTTTACTCTATCTAATATTGTGTTGGTCATACGATACAATGATTTATTGTTTGTCTTTGTTGAATAATACAGCAGATAAAGAGCTTAAAAAAGAATCGCATTTTAAATCGCAATTGCAATATTGGTTAAAAAAAATCGCAATTAGATTATTTTCCAAAATTGTTCAGCTCTAGTTGTGTTGTGGGAATTGTAATGTAGTATTTTACATAGATGTGTAGTTATAATGATGATAGCTTGGAGCTTGTATTGCAAGACAAATTTCCGTGTACACGGACAATAAAGTGCTATCTATCTATCTATCTATCTATCTATAGTGCCATGTGGGACATAACAGAACTGCCGGTGTATTTCTGGCAATCATGGGTAAAACAAGTCATGCAAATCCGTCTGTACGAAACAACTGCATCTTTGATTGTCTGCTTCCCTTCTTCCGCTCCCTCTGTCCATCTCTCTCCTCCAGAGCTGCCTCCTCCCTCGCTCCTGACTCTGACTCCCAGCACCAGGCAGATGCTCAGAGGGGAGCGTTTCACTGTGAAGTGCCCCGGCTCTCAGACCAACTCCTCGGGCTGGACGCTGAGGCGGTTCCCCGAGGGCCGTGGAGTGAAGAACACGGTCGTATACACTGACCGATGTTCACCACTAGGGGGTGCTGTAAGCGCAGGCATGTCTGACACGTGTGTGTTCACCGCTGCCAGCGGGAACAGTGGACTGTACTGGTGTGAGGGCGCCGAGGGCCGCAGCAACGCAGTCAACATCACAGTCAACATCACAGTAAGCTGTGAGTCTTGTGTAACAGAGACAAACTGGTTGAGGCGCATAAGAAAGCTAAACATGGTCCAAACGGACAGTGTTGTACAACAGTGTATCAACAATCACAGACGAAGGTCCCTATTTTAACGATCTAAGTGCACGGCGTGAAGCGCATGGCGCAGGTGCGTTTAGGGCGTGTCCAAATCCACTTTTGCTAGTTTGAGAGCTGAAAAAAAGGGTCCGGGCGCATGGTTCAAAAGGGTTGTACTTAGTGTCTTCATTAATCAGAGGTGTGTTTTTGGCATAACATGCAATAAACCAATCAGAGATCATCTCCCATTCCCTTTAAAAGCCAGGCGCGTTTGGACCTTGGAGCATTACATTGATGGAGGATTAGCACCGTAATATTTTTATTTGTAATCTTTTGCATGTGTGTGTGCTGCTGCACTTCCCTGTGTGTGTAACAAGCATAGTGTGCGCGCTCTGTGCACAAGTCTTGCCGCATTTTACTAATTTGCTGTTAAAATAACAATGAAGCCATCACTTCCCGCTGAACACACCTCCCTGTAAGACCAGCACGCCCATGGGCGCACAGATGGGCGCAGGTGCATTTGCTATTTAAACGACATGGGCGCTGGACGGAAACTGACAACAGCGTCGGTCTTAAACTAGCAAAGACACTTGCGTCGAGCTTTGCGCTGCGCTGCACCGGGTACAAGATAGGACCCCTAATGGTTTAAATGTGGTATGTGAGTGACTGCATTTACAACAAACATACATGATAATGAGTGAGGTGTTTTAGTGAGGCAATTTTGTCTGTTAACCATGTCTACTGTCTTTGTCCCACAGATGGTGCCATCATCTTGAAGACTCCATCCTTCCCTGTATTTGAGGGTGATAAAGTGGTCTTGTATTGTCAGTACTGGACAGGCAATCACAGTAAAATCACCTTCTTTAAAGACGGAGCAGAGATCGTCACTTCCAGTTCCTCCGGTTCAGACAGAGTAACAAAGATGACTATAGAGAATGTGACACAGGAAGATGAAGGCTTTTACAAGTGTGCATCCCAGGACAGAAAGCTGGAGAGTCCAGAGAGCTGGTTATCAGTGAGACCTGATCGAGGTCAGCCATATGACTTTGTTGCATTTGATAATATTCATCATTCTGCTTAGTCAAAGTGGATCAGTGAAAGATGTCAATTGTTGTCTTTTAGGCAACTTCACATCAACAGATTGGACAGCAGCCTCCAGTAGTGGTAACATGATTTTGTATTGTCAAAACATTCATTTACTAATGATAATAATTACTAGGGGTTGGGAATGTCTCAGGATACACTGTCTCTAGAAGTGTATTATTTAACTTGTGTTTTTGTTAAAGAAGGAAAAGAAAATCGCAATACTATTGAATCGCAATACTTCTAGTTCGCAATAAATGCAAATCGCAATACAAATTAAATCGGCGTGTATGGTGAAAGAATTGAATCGTGACAAAAGTATCTCGTCTCATCCCTAATAATTACTGGGTAAACGTTCTAATAAGTAATTCTTTAAAAGGACAGTTTGCCCCAAAGTCATAAACACATATTTTTCCTCTTACCCGTAGTGGTATTAATCAATCTAGATTGTTTTGGTGTAAGTTGCCCAGTGTCTGAGATATCGGCCGTAGAGATGTCTGCCTTCTCTTGATGAGAATGAAACTACATGGCACTCAGCTTGTGGTGCTCAAAGTGCCACAAGAAAACATTTGAAAAACTCAACAGCAATGTATTTTTCCAGAAATCATGGCCCGGTTATTCAAGATAACCGACAGACCTGGTTGTAAACAGTTTTTATGGGGGAACTATTTTCTTTCTATCAAACTACACCTGCCAACCGTATCACTGTGCAGAAGGAAGCATACTCATGGACGAGAGGCTCGTGGTCCAACATTGGTAGCTTGTGGAGATTAGTTTATAGCTTGCCGATACCAGAGAATGTCTAATAAGGGGAGAAGTTCCACTCTCGGGATACTTCTAGCTTCTGAACTGGTTGCAGTTCCACTCTTGATCCATATATGGGATGCTCACAGGCGAGTGCAGAATGAATGGTGGTCTATGGAGCTATACCCCTCAAAATCCACTTTTCTCAGGATATAATTTTTTATCTATTAATTTGAATGTTGCATTCGAAAGGGGAGGCTAAGAAAATACACACTGCTGGGTGTTAGATTTTTTAAAGTCGTTCTTTTGTTCTGAAAAGCCTTTTAAAATGTCAATGATGTCACACACATATACGGCCAGAGATACTGCTTCACAGCAAGCTCTGAGTCACTTCCTTTGTTTTCTCGAGGCATCGACGACACAGCTGACAGGTTAGACTGTCCCTGTCAATACAATACAGCTGACAGGTTAGACTCTCCCTGTCAATACAACACAGCTGACAGGTTAGACTCTCCCTTTCAATACAACACAGCTGACAGGTTAGACTCTCCCTGTCAACACAACACAGCTGACAGGTTAAACTCTCCCTGTCAATACAACACAGCTGACAGGTTAGACTCTCCCTGTCAACACAACACAGCTGACAGGTTAGACTTTCCCTGTCAATACAACACAGCTGACAGGTTAGACTCTTCCTGTCAATACAACACAGCTGACAGGTTAGGCTCTTCCTGTCAATACAACACAGCTGACAGGTTAGACTCTCCCTGTCAATACACGTGCTAGAAAGAGTTTCGGTTTGCTTATGTTTTAGACGGGCTCTGACATTCTGGTTCTGCATCGGATGCCGTCAAGCAGGATCTCTGGTCGTAATCAGTCCTTCACTGACCAATCAGCATTCATTAGCAGAATGCTAGCGTGTTATGGGCAACAACGACTCAACCTATAAGATATCGAAGGGACATAAGTACACGTTCATTTGACTTTCGACCTATAATCCATGTTGAACTTGCAAAAACTAAAGTCACGTTACAGCTCAGCTGACATGAGCATGAGCCTCCCTTCATTAATATGCTTCCTTCTGCATGGTGATACGGTTAGCAGGTGAAGCTCAATCTAGGGTTGATAAATAGCACTATAGGTAAGAGAACAAATATGTAGTTTTGATTTTGGGGTTAACTGTCCCTTTAAAAAGGGTTTAATGGTTGACAAATAATTTATAAATCTGTATTATAACCTAAGCATCTAATCCTATAAAGCAGTGTAGTAGTGTCTGACACATTTACATGTATATTATTTGCATTCTTCATCAGGCTCCTGGAAATGGATTGTTCCATGTGCAATTGTACCTCTGTTCCTCATCCCTGTGACTGTTTGGCTAGTTCGTCACTACAGGTCAGTCACAGCAGCTTTAAAGGAGAAATCTGGCGCAAAATGAACCTAGGGGTTAATAACACGTGTACCCAGTCGACCGTTCTCTGGGATATGTTTTCATGCTAATTGAATGTGACCAGTTTTAGCGCAAACCGCTAATTAGCTTATAACGCTAGTCATCGGGGCACTGGTAAAGTAAAAAGAAATCTCTATTTCTATACCACTCAAAATATCACCACACTTCCATGGTAGCATCATGAGTGTCCCTACGTTTAAACCGAAGCACGGCGAACGCCGTGCAGCGTGAGCTGAACTGTCACTTGAAATCTCCCATGTTTCGTGGTTTCCCAATGGGTCGATAGGAATTACGTTTGTGAAATGTAATTACATGGAAATGCATGAATTATATCTGTTTATTATAATATATGGCACGGCGTTCGCCTGGTCATGACTGTTTTCCCAAGATGGCGCCTGCCTGTATAGTGAACGGTACAGTTTTTCTAAACTATCTTTTTAATAAACTGTCTGTACACTTACAAAGTTGTCAGTGCTTCAGTTTACATGTAGGGACTCTCATTATGCTACCGTGGAAGTGTGGTGATATTTTGAGCCTTGTTAGTGGTATATAAATAGCGATTTCTTTTTACTTTACCCTCTCCCCCGACGACTAGCGTTATAAGCTAATTAGCGGTTTGCGATGAAACTGGTCACATTCGATCAGCATGAAAACATATCCCAGAGAACGGTCGACTTGGTACACGTGTTATTAACCCCTAGGTTCATTTTGCACCGGATTTATCCTTTAAAATCTTCTCACTTACTTTCTACTGTAATCATGTTGTTAGACCAGTATCTTCCTGGCATGAATCACAAGTCAAACAAACGGTCGGGCAAATTCTTCACTGATTATTGTATTTGTATGAAGTTATCAGACGCTCGGCAGCCGTAGGTGTTGGTCATTTTCCAAAGAGGAGCTCCCAGCGGTGGAGATTCCTGCGACTAAGCAGGACGTGACAGAAGTACAGTGGGACCTGTCCTGGATGGAGATGTCCAATCTGTTGGATAAACAGTTATATCCTGGCACTTAAAGGAGGTTCACTCTCACCTGGAGCATACAGAAAATAGTGACAGCTATCAGGTAGTTCAGTCAGCGCTGCTTCTGACATGATGTAGGACCAGTTTGTAGTCATTGATGGTCACATGTCAAAACAGTCCAAGCTTAACCCTCATGTTGTCATCGGGTCAAATTTGACCCATTCTCAAAACTTCTATATCAGAAATATGGGTTTCCTTTTAACCAAATTACTCAAAATATTAAGTGCAATTGCAAGTACTTGATTACTACTTTCATTGAATTGTGGGTATTCGATTTGATAGCATTTGAAAAAATCTAAATGGTTTCAAAACCTGACTAAACTTTGACATACACACACGTCTGTGATTCTCCACCAACATATACGTTCCTCTAATATTAGTCAAAATCATTAATTTCAAAATTAGGTATAATCTCCTATAAATTAGATTTATTGACCATGAATTCCAAAAATCTGTATCAAACTATTGGTAATAAGTTGGTGTTAGTGAAAAATAGCATCGAAAACGTGGAGAAAAAAAAGTGACAAAAACATTGAAAAAAGTGACAAAAACGTCAGAAAATGTGTCAAAAATATATTTAAAAAAAACAGTCAAAAGTGTTAATTTTGACCCAGAAGGACAACAAGTGTGTGGTCGACCAGAAGACAACACAAGGGTTAAGGGGTTCAGCAAGAGTCAGCACGTATATCAATGAATCATCTTAAAATCATGCAAGTCTCTTTTACAAGTTGAGTCTTTAAAGGTCCTATTACATGCTGCTTTTTGGATGCTTTTATATAGGCCTTAGTGGTCCCCTAATACTGTATCTGAAGTCTCTTTTATATAGACCTTAGTGTTCCCCTAATACTGTATCTGAAGTCTCTTTTATATAGACCTTAGTGGTCCCCTAATACTGTATCTGAAGTCTCTTTTATATAGACCTTAGTGGTCCTCTAATACTGTATCTGAAGTCTCATTTATATAGGCCTTAGTGGTCCCCTAATACTGTATCTGAAGTCTCTTTTATATAGGCCTTAGTGGTCCCCTAATACTGTATCTGAAGTCTCTTTTATATAGACCTTAGTGGTCCCCTAATACTGTATCTGAAGTCTCTTTTATATAGACCTTAGTGGTCCCCTAATACTGTATCTGAAGTCTCTTTTATATAGGCCTTAGTGGTCCCCTAATACTGTATCTGAAGTCTCTTTTATATAGACCTTAGTGGTCCCCTAATACTGTATCTTATGACGTCATAAAGAGGAGATTCCAGATCGGCCCATCTGAGCTTTCATTTCCTCAAAGGCTCGGTTTACACCTATCATCATTTCTAGCCACTGGGAGACCATAGTCAGGCTGGGGAACTCATATTAATGTTAAAAAACCTCAAAGTGAAATTTTCATGCCATGGGACCTAAATAAAAAAATCTTACTTGGAAAATCCACAATGAAAATATTTGTAATAAGTTAATGAACAGCTTGAATATTGAGGGAAGTGTTAACTGACCTATCATACTTGTAATTTAACTATATTACCATTTAATGTATGCAATATATTAACTGTTGTAAATTGTTTGGAGTGCTACTTACTTATCCTAGAATAACAAGATATTTAGAATAAAATGAAATGGTAATCAGTTATGACTCATCTGTTCCACTGTTTAAGAAATGTATTATACATTTATAACATTAATATTTTTAACATGTTCATGTATTTGATTGTACCTAATAACCACCCTGACATTTTACATGTTTACAGTGCCAAATAAAATAAAATAACTTGTTTTTTTTATTTAAAAAAACAATTATGTTTCTTAAAGCGGTTCCAGTTTTTTTGTTTGCTTTGTTTTGTTTTCTGATGGTTATGATTATACTCATACTTGATGGTCATGATTATACTCAATTTAATTGTTCTGTAGTAGTTTTAGAGACTGAAAACGGGTACAAATAAGGGTATAACGACCATAAAGAAACAAACGAGCAAAAAGAGACACAAAAGAACCACAAGGAGATGCAAAAAGACAAAGAGATGCAAAACGTATACAAAGAGACAAAAGCCACCGCAAAGAGACAAAACACAACTACATGAAACACAAATGGGAACAGATACACAAAATAACCGGAGATTTCTTTTTAGTTGTTTTGTGTCTCTTTCAGGAGCCATCCACACGGAAACGCTTTTTGGTCTATAGGATGATATTTTGTGGCCCCCCTACTTGACATCAAAATTTAGTGTCAGTGCGGGCCGCGCATTGTTCTGAAACGCACCTTTTTGCTGAGTCATTGCGTGTGCCGCGCTTGCCACGCTTTTATTTTTGTATCACTTACGGGCTACCATAGCTAGTCTCCTGACAGCTTCCTGTGGCGTTTGCTGTCAACAGTTGTCAAGCTAGCCAACCGCGAAGTACCTGGTGTAGTATCAACGTTAGTCACTTGGTTGAAACGTGTTCCGGAGTGACGGAAAATATATATTTTATATAAAATATATGCCATCACCCAGTCCCAGTCATGTCTCTCTTAAAACACGCCCTGAAGAGAAAGGTTGGCGACGAGCTCAGGCAATTTCAATGAAAGTGGGAGATGGAATATTTTGTTATCGAGCACAGAGGCACCCCTACATGTCTCATGTGCACAGAGAAAGTTGAGGTGTATAAGGAATATAACATCAGACGTCATTACTCAACTAGACATGCTGAGGAGTATACAAAATACCAGGGAGATGAGAGAGAGAACCGGGTCTCAAATCTTAAAAAATGTCGAGCCAACAAGATTTATTTAAGAACTTTTGTTGAATACTTGATGCGGCCCAACCTGACCCACACTCTACCTCGAGCGGCCCCCAGGTAAATGGAGTTTGAGACCCCTGGTGTAAACGCACTGTTTAGCATCGTTTTGGCCAATCGTCCAAACGAATCCTGTAAACGCACTGCTTGAAGACACACTTAGTTTAAACGTGGTCCCAGGGTGAAAACATTTGAAAACACCGCCCTTGCGTCTTCGTTTGGACGGCGAAGCCGCATACTTGCGTATCGATGATGTCATTGCCACACCCCCCGACCTCTAGCCTTCGACCTTTTATCCCGTGACAACGTCTCATAACAACAACAACGACAATGGCGGACTACATGCTTGTGTTCCTGCTGAAGAAGATATTGAGACGATTAGGGTTACTAGGGCAACATATACGGTCTGTTTGTATACAGCGCGCAAGCTGTATGCGCATGCTCCGCCTCTTCTTCTCCATTTTTGGTGAATTACTGTAGCAGAAACAGCGCCACCTATAGGCCTGGAATATGAAGTAGCGTGTTGAGTCATTAACAAATGGATCTGTTCCGGTGCAAATATTCTTGAAACGATGCCAGGGAAAACGGGGGGGAGGAGATCGTTTTAGTACGTGTGGACGTGGCCTCAGTCTGGGGGTCTTGCCCTTAATGTAAAAGGGGTCTTTTATATATCTGTATCCAGAGGCCAGTTGTCTCATAACATGGCCACTCCCCAGTTCCTGCTTTACTGGTCTTATTGGGGAGTGAGGAAGTCAGAGCCAAGACATCAAATATCAACTCTTCATATCCTGCATGCACATAATAATCTATTGAAAGACTGAAAGTCAGGTTTATAATTTCACAATCCACCGGATTCTAATTTAGGCTCTGGATTGGAATGATGCCATTTGTTATAGAGACCCAGAACCATTATGTATCTGTCTTTCAGGATAATTATGATGGCATGAAGCACTGCATGACTCATCTTTGAATATACCACATTTTTGTCATTGAAATGAAGTATACTGTAAAATAAATATGCATACCACATGCAGTATATCTTTGGTTTTGATTGAATTCATTCCAAAGCGTTTTATTTATTTTTTAGTTCCTGAAAGTGAATGTCATTAAAGTGGATTGGTTCACTTTCTTTACCTACATATCAATTTGTATATCTTGGATGTGTCAGTGAGCACATGAGGACTTTACTAGAGGGATTCTTATAATTAGCAGTGCAGTAAGTCAGGGAGCAAAGAGTATGGAAAACAAAAGAACAAGATCAGCCAGTGCCATCTGAATTATGCATGCACACATAGTGTGTCAAAATCATGTAGAATGTCTTACAGGTTTAAGGAGAATTTTTGGTCTCAGTTCCCAAAGATATACTCTGGCACAGAGGTGACAGGGCCATGGTTAGGAAAGAGATTACGTGAATACAGCAGTCCTTCAGCGTAACAAGACGAGCTGCTGCCCTCTGCAAAAACATCACTATGGAAACCCAGTCTGTTCAAAATTAATGAAAAGTTGGCTCGCTTAAGAGAATGGCGTTGTGTTGACGTGAGCTTGAACTCTGCTACAAAGAAATACAGGAGCAAAGGTTACTTCGACTGCACTCATTTTGGCTCTGGACTTCTGTTCCATAATGCAAATATCACTTTTTTTGACTCACTTTCATTCTTTGTCCAAAAATAGAAATACAAGTCAACAAAGGTTTCAAAAGTATGTGATCTTCTGTAGACTTTTTGTTATTCTTTGTAACTGATGTCTTTGTGTTGTGAGATCACATGTTGAAAACACTCTCAGGTGTTACACAACCCAAGAAAAACCAGTTAGGCTGCAATGTCAGACTGCCCTATGTTAACTGTGTACTCATAGAGACGTGTTTGTGACTGCATAGAGACAAGGCTATGCGGACGGGCTGCCAAATATCTCCAGAATACCTATTTTCTTTTTTCTGTGGACAGACTTCATCCATTGACCTCTGCAGAGCCCTCGGGGGTGTTGAGTTCATACTAACTCGGCTATGAAAAAAGAAGACCAGTAAGAATGGAAAACAATCTCGGTGAGTTAACCTAGCCGTCATTTTAAAGATAAATGGGTAGTGTGTGTGTGTGTGTGTGTGTGTGTGTGTGTGTGTGTGTGCTACAGCCTGGTAGAATGCATATCTCATTGTTCTTTTACAAGGTTTAATTGTGCATTGTCCCTGTTTAAATAAAATTACATTAAATCCCATTACAGTTGGTGTCTCCAAATTTTCCCATGACACACACACAGTCACAGACAGACAAGGCAAAGACAATAACTGGCTGTTAAGAACAGTTTATCTATTCTTGTATGCATTTACCGAAAACAACAGTGAATGTAGTTGAATGTAACCTGCAGACCAATTCCAAAGGAAACCAGTTAGACCTGATCATTGTTTGCCAGTAAAGACACACTCCACTTTTGATTCCCATCAGGAATCAAAATAACTACCTTCATTGAACATATAACTCCACCCCCAACGGTTTCAAGATATTTTGATCTCAACTACACACCTGTTAAGTTTTATGAGTGACTGCATGCTGCACAGTTGCGACGTTGTCGTAGCGATAAAATCTGGCTGCAGACATATGAACACCTGACAAGGTACTTCAAACTGCCTCTGTGGTAGCTACCACTATTGTAGATGCTTCCAGGACCATATTTTGTAAGAACGACATCAGATAGTTAGTACCCTCAAAAAAGAACATTTAAAAAAAATGAAGTCTTTGGTTATTGTGTTACACTGCACTACGTCCAACAACTCTTTTGATTTCATCTAGTCGCTCCTTGTACTCTCCGTATTGGTTGCGTGTTTTTGTTATCACAAGTGACAAAGGGAGGTGATGAGTCATTCTCAGCAAACATGATGTGTTTGGGTTCAGGGTCATTCTAAAAATGTTTTGTCTCACTTTCTTCAGACGCCGTCACCGAAATGAAATGGATAATTAAATTCAAAAATAACTCTCTCTTAAAGTCCCTGTGGAACAACACAGGCATACGTGATCCAGAGTATTCTCCTTCTGTCAGTCATATATAGCAGCAGAGACACCTGCTGCGATAAACCTGTCCTTCTAGTTTTGCTTATTTGCTTATCTCACCTGACTTATGTTCTCCTGCTCAGTATAAGGAAATCTGCAGACGTCCTTTTATGAAAGCCAATTTGATTATAACAAAATGAATTATCATTAAGCCAAGGAAACTGTTTATAGAAAACATCCTGCGTTTCCAGACCTTCCTCCACAGCACTGCAAAGGAAGGTCTGGCTAGTCCACAGCGCATCAGCGCACACGGGGCAACAAGCGCATGTCAACACAGGTGCGCACAAGAGGCCCAATAATAAGCTGTTTTAAGGTGCTCTGGTTTATTGGCATTTCTTTAAACCAATCACAATTGTCTTGGGCGGCTCTAGGTGCCGGAAGGAGCAACAGTGCCGCTGCAAAATAGCCTCTGGAAGCAATTTGTTTTGGTGGAACGTGTTCATGTCGTACAACAGAAAACTCAGATTGGACAGATAGTCTAGCTAGCTGTCTGGATTTACCCTGCAGAGATCTGAGGAGCAGTTAACCATAGTCCTCAGAAATCCACCAGAGTTTAAAATGCCAACACAAAAAAAGAGGAAGGTAACGGGACATCCGGCCGAAATAAGTGACATCCAGCAGAATTTCCAGCGGCACCGGAACAATCCCGAAATTGACTAGTAAACGTGACATTTTTGTAACTGTCTTTTGTGTTCTTGTGTGTTTTCTTTTGTCTACCAGGGGAGAACGAGAGCATCACACTGCCGGAGGTCAGACTCGTCCTGATTGGTGGGAGATGGGCTGGCAAAAGCTCCTCTGGCAACACCATTCTGGGAGAGGAAAGGTTCAAGTGTGGCCGAATCAGATCAGCTCAGTCTGAAAAGAGGCACGCCGTGGTCGGGGGCAGGCTGCTCATCGTGGTCGACACTCCGGGATGGCGCAGCTCCCTCTCCCTCACTGAGTTTCCAGAGGTGGACAAGCAACAGTTGAAACTCAACGTGTCCATGTGTATGCCGGGGCCAAATGTCTTTCTCCTGGTTGTTCCCATAGACACAGCCTTCTCTGCGGAGAGCAGGAGGATGGTGGAGGAGCACATAAAGCTCCTGGGGGAGCGGGTTTGGAGGTACACCATGGTGCTGTTCACCTACGGCGACTTCCTTGGGGAGAAGACCATAGAGCAGCACATTGAGAGTGAGGGAGACTCACTCAAGTGGTTGATGGAAAGATGCAGGAACAGGTACCACGTGTTTAATAACCATGAGCAGAGTCCGTCTAATCAGGTGACCCGGCTGCTGAAGGAGATAGATGAGATGGTGTGGCGCAACAACAGCAGCTACTACGAGGTGGATGAACAGACACTTGACATCATCAAAAAGAAGCAACAGGAAGTGGCTGACAGGGCAGAAGAGAGAAGGAGGAGGTCTGAAGAACAAAGTCATCAAATGAAAGCACTCATTGCAGGTGAATGTCACAGTAGGGCGCACTCAAACAAACACTTCCTGTATTACATATTCCTGTAACAGCTTTAAAGGTGCCCTGCCACACGTATTTCATTACTTTGTGGTAATGTCTGTTCTACCATGGAAAACATGCCTTGGTTACCTTGTTTCAAGCCATTCTAGCGTGGTATAGAAAGCCTGCAGGAAGACTCAGCTTGATTTGTGCCAGTTCTCATTAATATTCAACAAGCTAAGCTGCTTGACTCTGATTGGCTAACAGCTAGCCAATGAGAGCCTGGCTATCAGCATCCTTTACCCAACGCAACTGGGCGAGCTCATGAATAGTAATGAGCTCAGGCAACACCACGTCAGACTGACCAGCTTTTGTAATTGGCCTGATTTCTCCACTTATTTCTTTTCAGTAGCTAGAGCTGACCGAGGAGGTAGCAGTTCATTTTCACATTCACGACATAACACAAACACAAGTAAAATACAAGTAAAAACGGTTTTGTGTGGCAGGGCACCTTTAAAGGAATTGTTGGACTTTTTTGGAAATGCCACTATTTGTGTTCTTGCCGAGAGTTTGATGAACAGACGATTAGCTTAGCATAAAGAAAAATAAATAGCTACTTTGGCTCTGTCTGGTGGCAACAAACTCAACCTATAAGCACATTTAAAGTGGCTATTTGTGTCAGAAAAGCCTCCGATACTGCCTAAAATGCTGGTATCAGTACCGGAAAGTACTGGAGTTTATGTACCGATCCAATACCACCTAATTAAGCCCTGAAGAAAATCTACTTTAAAGTAGTTTATTTATGTTCTTCTTCCGTTATGACTGGCTGTCAAACTGGATAATAAAATAAAGTTCTGTAGCGTTCATTGTTTGCGTTTGTTCACAAAAAGTTTAACCTGAGTACCACAAAGATAGCAATCATATCACATCCATACTGGGATAGTAGTATACAGCAGTTAAAACATAACTAAATATATGACACACTCGGATAGGTACTCGGTATCGGCCAATTCGCAAGTTCAGGTATCGGAATCGGTATCTGGAAGCAAAAAATGGTATCGGACCATTGCTATTTACAATAAGAGAATATGTTATGGATGCATCGTTGCATTTCAAGTGTTACATACGTTAACTCAGCCTACTTTGGATGTCTTGTGAGCTAAACCGGGTATGACTGTCACTGTGTCACGAGCCAAAGCAATAAGAGTTTATTGTAGAAACCAACGTAATAATAATAACTTAGATTTAAACTCTCGCCAAAATGCAACCTAGGGTCTTTTTGTGAATGTACTCTAGTCAAACTTTCGTTTAAAAGCATATTTAGGACGGAATCGCCACTTTTAAAATTTTCCGTATTTTCGTTTTTCAGTCAAATGGCCTTTTGAATGGGAGTGCTAGGGGCACTTTGATGCTAGCCTTACAATAGCTATTTTTAAAACGCTAAGAAGGCTCGACATAACATGAGACTTTGCTCCAAGTCTCACCAGGGGCTCTACACCTTAACGAAAGCGTTGACAACATTGTTTGTGTTCACAGAGTTTACTAAAAAGAAAGGTTTTGAACAACTCACCGTAGCTCTTGTTGTTTCCGACCGCTACCACTTCAGCAGTAAAAACGAGTCGATATCAAAACAAGTAGCCACAGATTTAGTATATCCCTTGTGTACCCGTGTAGTTAAGGTGTAGAGCCCCTGGTGAGACTTGGAGCAAAGTCTCATGTTGTGTCGAGCCTTCTTAGTGTTTTAAAAATAGCTATTTTGAGGCTAGCATAAAAGTGCCGCTAGCACTCCCATTCAAAAGGCCATTTGACTGAAAAACGAGAATACAGTAAATCTTAAAAGTGACGCTTCGGTCCTAAATATGCTTTTAAACAAAAGTTTGACTCGGTACATTCACAGAAAGACCCTAGGTTGCATTTTGGCGAGAGTTACGCTTTAATAAAGCGCATTTCATTAAACCCACGGACGCTTTACACAAGAACAAGGGGACAAGGGAAAATAAAATAGTAAGCCAACACAAACACGGACTAAAATAAGTAATTTTCACACTTTGGTTTTGTGGATTAAACAAACAAGATATAATATGTTAATTAGTTATCTTTGGATGAGCTGCATGGTGGATGTTATTACCTTTAGACTGAGCTAGGCTAGCTGTTTCTCTTTCTTTATGCTAAGCTAAGCGCCTGCTAGCTCCAGCTAACATTACATGTTTAGCGTACAGACAGAAGAGTGGCAAGCATACCGTATATATTAAACATTTATATCAAGGGCATGAATAAGCGTACATTTTGAAAATTCTAAACTATTCCTTTAAACATTAAAGCAATTTAATATCGGATATATAAAGGCATGACAAAAAAAGGAATTAAAAATGACTTTACAAGCGTATAACTTTAGCCACCAATGGCCGAAAATCAAAAGGGGCTTTATGAATTAATATAGCCATTTTTTAAACAAAATGTCAATTAAAAATGCACCATTTCATTTCAAGTAGAAAGTAGTAAGCTCCATGACTAATGAAGCTTTGTTTTGTCTAACAGGAGAGATGATAACCATCCCAAAACTCTGCATGGTTCTCTTGGGAAGCCGAAGCGTTGGGAAAACCTCACTAGTGAACACCTCATTGGGAAACAAAGAGCAAGAAGTTGGCAAACGGACGGCATGCTCGGTTGCCCGGCAGGGATTTGTGGGTCAAACTGAAATAACTCTGGTCGACACACCAGGTTGGTGGAAAGGCTTCCCTGTGTGTGACACTCCTGAAGCGATCAAAGATGAACTGATGATCAGCCCGTTTCAGTGCCGCCCTGGGCCTCACGTCTTCCTGCTGGTGATAGACGCAGACGCATCCTTTAATGCCAAACACTTACGGGCAGTCACAACACACGTGGATCTTCTCGGAGAAGGAGTGTGGAGACACACTATTGTAGTTTTCACCAGAGGAGACTGGCTGGGAACACACACCATAGAGCAGTACATCGAAGGGGAGGGAGAGGCGTTACAGTCTCTAGTTGAACAATGTGGAAACAGATATCACGTCATTGATAACAAGAATGCAGATGATGGCACTCAAACCACGGAGCTGCTGGGGAAAATCACTGAGACTGTGGCTGGAAATGGTTGGGACTACTTTGTCCCAGACGAAAAGATATATCAGACCATTGAAGAGAGAAAAAAAAGGGTGAAAAAAGGAGCAATAGTGAGGCAAAGTCAAGTCCATGCCAAAAGAAAAACCCTCAGAGGTATGGTTCAATCATCTAGCATTACTAATAAGTTAATCAGTCTGGCATTGTCAGAGCAGTTTCACACCCTGGGAGCGAATCGATACCAGAGGTGGACAAAATGACAGAAATGAAATACAGTACAACAGCGCTGCAGTAAATACTAATCTGGTGAAGCTCATAATGTTTCGTTTTTGTATATATATCAGACTGTGGGCTGATCAGTCCACCATTTGGTTCGAGACCAAATACCTGAAAACTAATACTAATACTAAGGGACCGTTTGGTATTTATGGAATGGACCAACCTACACCACGAACCATAACAAACAGTGTTCCAGCCAATAACCAACAAGGAGGAGTTGGTTGAGTCATGAACGTGCATTGTGGAAGTAGCTTACTGGCTAATGCTGCTGCAGTGATAGCTCAACCAACTCCTCCTTGTTGGTTATTGGCTGGAACACTATTTGTTATGGTTCGTGGTGCAGGTTGGCACAGTTTGTTTTTGTTGGCGTTTGTGGAGCCTGGGCTGTCTACAGAGACCGCGTTTTTTTTACAGTGTGTTCAGGGGACAGTCAGCTAGCAGATAGTGAGGAGATGTTTGCTTTATGTGACGAAAAATGTTGTAGCCTAAAAAACGCGTCACATCACTTACCGGCAATTTCCACTGGATGCGGAACGTCTGCGGACCGGCTCCGCTGCAGAACGGCTGCGTGCTCCGCCGTCCGTCAATACCCACCAGGTCCGGATCTGTTGCAGCATGGCTGTGGCCATGACTGACAGCTGTAGTCACGAGGACCCACAATATCTCGCAAATTCACGTAGAATAGAACCACAAAACCAACACCAGTTAGTTTCCATCCAGAGGAGTAGAGGGGAAACAGCTCTGAGCTGTTTTCAAGGTGTAGTGCAGGAGATATGATCCGCCGTGAGCACGGTGGATTTTACTTTGAAAATTAACCAGATTTTTATTTTGTTTCTCTGCTCGACTTCCTGTCCCGCACTATCTGCCCTGTGCTGAATTGCTGCGGAGCTCTCCGTCGTCTGTCAAAAATAGAAGCGCTGCCTATCTGCTCCGGAGGGCTGCGGACTGACGGAGCTGGGACGGAGTAGGGACGCAGACGTTCTGCAGTCAGTGGAAATACACACATTGACTTTAATGGAAACCTAATGACTCCGTCGACGTTCCGGAGATGTTCCGCAGACGTTCCGCATCCAGTGGAAATTGCTGGTTAGAGCACCTTTAAGCAGTCATGCGATATTACAGTTACTGGAAGAAATCAAAGATGACATTGAATCTCCGACTCAGCGTTCACATTCCATTCCAGCAGTTGTTAAACTCCTCGCTACATTACAAATATTGGCATCAGGATCATTTCAAACAGTCATAGCATCAGCAGTGGGAATATCACAGTCTGCACTCAGCCGTATCATAGCACCAATACTTAACGCTTTGCCACAGCGCAATTTACGGTATAGTGGGCGGAGAAAGGCGCTGATTACCCGATGAACTGCAGGTTTGGTAAATACAACGTAAACTGAAGTATCGCAGCGTGCGCTTTCTGCTGGTTGGCCATGGCGCTGATAACGCTACTTTCGCAAATGTACGTACATCTAGCCTTTCTAAAACTGAGATATCTGGTATCTGCCTAAAAATCCGGTATAGGTTGGGGCACTATTTATAATCCTTCATTTACATTAAAACTAAATACATTTTTGTTACTATGGGCGCCACTTTTTGCAGCAATAGCCACTCAATGTATTTGCAATCTTTATTTGCCTCTCTAAAAAAAAAAAAGATTCAGCCTTAATTTTGCCAAATCATTATTTACTGCAGGGCTACTGATTTTGGACATTAGTATTGGCTGTGATGTGGTTTTTCACCTTGCAGTTGTTTTTCCTCAGAATCCAGTAAAGAATTACAGGAGCTGACGGTGGTGATGCTTGGCCAGAAGACATCTGGGAAGAGCGCAACAGGAAACAACCTCCTGTGTAAAGACGTGTTCGCCACCTGTCAGAATGAGTCCTGTCAGGTGGGGGCGGGGGAAGTTGCTGGCAGAGTGGTCACAGTGATCGACACCCCGGGCTGGCGGAAGGATCCCTCCCGCTGCACCGAAGAGATGGACATAAAAATAGTCCGAGGCCTGTCTCTGAGCCCATTGGGGGTTCATGCTGTCCTACTGGTTGTCCCCTTGGACCTGGCGTTCAAAGAAGCTCAGCAGGCCGCCCTGGAGGACCACATGAACCTGTTTGATGCCAGCATCTGGAAATACACCGTGGTTCTGTTCACAAACGGAGACAAACTGGAAGATAAATCCATAGAGGAGCACATCGAGAGGGAGCATAGCGCTCTACGCTGGTTAATAGACAAGTGTGAGAACAAATACCACGTTATGAACAATCGGAAGAAAGCCAATATGAGTCAGGGCACCGAGCTATTTGAGAAGATAGATGAAATGATGGCAGGGAACGGCGAGCAGCTCTTCTGCCCAGAGATGAACGACATCTACCTGAGAGTTGAGGAGAAGTTCAGGAGGAGGCAGCTCAAACATGTGCTGAAGCAGCGAATGAAGGAGGAGTACCAGAAGAGAGAGCTGAAGCTGATGGCAGGCTTCAGGGAAACACTCCTCGAGCTGCAAGCTGATATCAGGGGAAGTGTGACAAGCACTAAATCCATGTCACTGAGTGAGTATGACACTATGATGGGGGGTGATTCATTCATTTTTTTCTATTAATATTCTGTATTCTGTCCTAATCTTTTGTTTTGATGATAATTTGTTAGTTTGTGACATGAACAAAGCCAAAGCTATTGGTCAGAGGAAAAAAGATGGAATGGAGAAGGAAAACATCGATTCAAAAATCAGCCAGGAAATCGAAAAGCTGGAAAAGGACATAAGAACGAAATCCTCTGAAATTCTTCAGAGCAGCAAGGACTACCTGGTCCCTTCCTGTAAGTAAAAATGGGATCCTAATGTCTGCACAAGTACTGAGCATGATGTCACAATCACACAAATTGTGTTTTGTTTCATTCACAGTGAACGGAGAGAGTCCAGCACCATCTATCGCCAAGTCTTTGTCAAACAGGAAAAGTTCAACCAGCCAATTTGATAAAGTTCTTGGTTGGCTGTCAACACTTCAGATCAGCACTAATGTAGACAACCAGATGACCCTCAACTTCTCTCAGACGTCCGGATACGGATCTGTGCTACCACAAGACGACTTGGACTTTGACACAGAATTAATGAATGAATCCTGAATGAATAGTCTCAATGGGCTGATGTAATCAAAAAATGCAGAATCTAGCAATGCAGAATTAGCAGTCAGGGAATTTCAGATGGTCTAAGAAAAAGGGAGGCCTACGTTAAACACCATAAAATAATTAATATCATTTAATCATAATACAGACAGACACACAGACAGAGACAGACAGATACACAGACAGACAGACACACAGACACAGAGACAGACAGACAGTCACACAGACAGACACACACACAGACAGACAGACACACACACAGACAGACAGACAGACAGACAGACAGACAGACATACAGACAGACAGACAGACAGAGACAGACAGGACATAACCTGACCAGCTTTTAAGTTACAGACTTTAATATTGTATCAGTAGTTACACAGTATCTTATATGTGAGAAAATCATAGCATGGAAATATATCTTAGCAGGTCAATCACAATATTTGTCACATAAAGTCGTATGAGGTACAGTTGCACTGAACTATAAATCCCATCAGCTCTTTCAACTTGTCCACGAGCAAACATTTTGCAGAGCTGACGGAGAGACAACCGGAGAACCTGGAGGTGTTTGAGGTTGCATTTTGTTTTTGCAACAACTTAATTAACGTATACACTAAGCGGCAATATGATAGGTACACCTTGCAATAAAAGTTTCCAATCATTAAACTGTACCAGATTTTCTGTTCTTCTTTTGGTGATTTATAAATCCCTGTCTTCACGACAATACATTAATTACACAACACATTGTCTTTATAATGTACCAAACATGTTATTTGATAGAATAGATAGACAGACATGAATAAATCTGACTTGTAGAGACCATATTGCTTTTTTGTATTTTGCCCAACAAAGAAATCCAAGGAGAAGGGCAGGCAGTCTGGAAACTGTGACTGGAGAGTTTCCCCACCGAGGTGGTGTAATGTCATTTATTTTCTCTATTTTGAAAACAAAGGATTAGATCTATGTAATTTAATATCAGAGTGTACTTCGAATTTTCCACTAAATGAAAATGCAGTCAGGCATAGTGGTAGAATGTAGGTAGACCTACTGCAAAAAATATGACCAGCTGAAATGTCGATAATACAATTTTGGCCCAGCAAATGTATTAGTCTCGAGCATGAGCACACAAACCATTATTTCCAAAATCTCATATTTGTAAAAATCTACAGGCAAACGTCTGTGTAATGTTACCACATCTCCATTATTTTGAACAAAAAGTCAGGACCGAGTAACGTTAGGCCTAACAGTACATCAAAACGGTAAGAACTGGAAGAAAATACTCCTTTGCTTCAGCAAACAAGTTTACCTGCATTCTCTTACCAATGTTCTTTAGTGTGTGTATACTGTATGTATATGTGTGTGTGTGTGTGTGTGTGTGTGTGTGTGTGTGTGTGTGTGTGTGTGCGTGTGTGTGTGTGTGTGTGCGTCCCTGCCATGCAGTTTCCATCTTTATTAGACTTATGGACCTTTTTCACAGCAGACATGTTGACTTGTCATAGTAGGAAAAGCACAGCTGAAATTGATAACCTTAACGACGGCTCAGTTCCATCTAGTGTCCCGGTAAGCTAGTTCAGTGAGTCAGCATGACAATACCAGGGCCTCTCCTAAGTGGAATGCAGCCATCATTAATGGGTTTGAATACACCTGTGCTGTTCCTACTATGACATGAATTTGCTGCGCTGCTGTTCGCTGTTTTCGCCATCAGAGAGCAGCAAACCACCGCGGTCAGGAAAATACTCTCTCCGTGACGTAAATGTCATGAGACGGAAGAGGAAGATTTGTAGTCGTTAAAAATCCTGTGACATGACAAATCAAACAGAATTCTGAAAAACATTACAACAAGCCGAGCATAAAAAGACAAACAGAAAACAGGTGGGTGTTCTATGGGATAAGCCATGCGGCGATATATAGTCTGTTATTCTGTGCTGGTTTGAATGGCTGTAATGTTAAATGAGCCCAGCCCTCTGTTGTTGACTCGGAAACGGAGATAATTAGCAAGCTAACAGCAGACTCAGGGCTGCTTGTATTCAGTGTTTTCACCTCACTGAGGGCTAAATGCATACATGCCGATGATAAGCTAAGCTAAGCTAAGTGCCAGTCTGTCAGCTCTGTGTGCGTCTGTAAAGTAAACGTTACTCAGGCCTAATCTGAATACCACTCCTCGTTTCCCATTATAAACAGATCTGTTGGGAAGTATCCTGGACAAACAGAAAGGATGGTAAGAAATGGACTCATTTTCTTTTGAAATATTGGAATATTCACTGCTCTGGTATACTGTTCACATTGCACATGAAGTGGTCAATTATTTACAATAAGAGTGAAATGTTCCTTGTGTTCGCCTACCTTTTTTGTTGTTTTTATTTTTGCTTTTGACAGCATGGTAGAGTGAAGGTTAAATCCACAGCCCAGCAGGAGGAGGAGAAAAGAAAGGAGAGGGAGAAGAAACTGAAGATATACGTGGCTGCACGAGATGCCTGCTTTACTAAGGTTCTTTAGAAAGCCACATTTATACTACATACCATGTATTTTACATGATTATATAATGTAATATTCTGTATTCTTGCTATTCTAACACACCCCAAGAAAAGATCCTGTTAGTGAGTATTACATGTGTAATTAAAGCCTGATATAGCTTACCATCTCACCATTGCACTGGGTGGTGTGTTCCTTCATTACCATGAACACACATTCTATTTTTTTTGTCAAATCCACACACACTGTCCTGCTACCGTAAATACCAGAGTGAATTCATCCACAGCTGGTCATAGTCTCTAACAAGTGCACTACTTATCTCTTACCTTTATTCCTCTATTCAGATCCCCATTAGCCAA
>CM042322.1:3591834-3639334 GCA_023566125.1 Zingel zingel
AAGAAAGACACCTCTTTACTGCATGGGTTGTCCTACCTTACAGTAAATGTTACAGGAAGGAGTACAGAGTTCTTTATTGTCCGTCGAGGAGACATTTGATATTGAAGTTGGAAGTACAAAAAAACAACAAAACCACAACACAATAAACAAGGCATAAAACATCTCAGCAGCACACAACCAACAGATTGATTAAGAACAGTTTAATCACCTAAATAAATAATGTAAAATAAATCCCTTGAGATTGTCTGGAGAAGGTGATTTCTAAAAGTGTCACTGAGATGGCCCAAGTGACGCCAACAAAAACTGTGCATTCAAGACTTTTGCAAGTTAATGGCTTTCATTTAATTAAATCACACCTTAGGTCCTCTCTAGCCCCCAGCCTTCCTTGTCCTTTGTGTTGGTGTTCTAAACTCTGGTGGATTTGTGAGGACTATGGTTAACTGCTCCTCAGATCTCTGCAGGGTAAATCCAGACAGCTAGTCTGTCCAATCTGAGTTTTCTGGTGCACGACTAAAACAACTTTTGAACGTACACATGTTCCACCAAAACAAGTTCCTTCCTGAGGCTATTTTGCAGAGACTCCATGGCTCTGTCCGGGGCTTAGTGGCCCCCACGACGATTGTGATTGGTTTAAAGAAATGCCAATAAACCAGAGCAGGTTTTTCTCCCATCCCGGAATGCTGTGTGGACTATCCAGACCCTCCTCCGCAGCGCTGTGGAGTAAGGTCTGGCTATGTGAGACTATGCTTGAGTGAGAAAACAATGTATGTGGGTGTGTCAAAGCAATGAAAAGTTCTCCACAGTTTAGTCCACACTGGCTGCTGTGTGCTGACTGATTTGAAGAGTTTGAACAAGTGAACTCTGTATTAAGAAACGTGTGTAACCAACTGTAAGAACCTGTGATGTGGTGTCCTTGTGGTACCCTGCTGCGTTTCCTGAGCGACCTCTCTTCTTGCCTCTGCTCCGTTAGGCGCAGTCTGTGGGCCTGCTGCTGGTCCTCGACGGTCAGCCCCAGAGAGTGGAGTGGAGGAGCGTCCACCCGCGCTTCAAACACAGCCCTGTCTGGGTATCCTTTTCCATTGGCCGATCACGCCTCCGATATTATCATTGACTGTCACTGTGTGCTGCTGATTGAACAGGATAGAGGTTTAACTCTCTGTTTTCCTCATTCTTTACATACCACATGCTGATAAGGAAGGGGAAGGGTTTCAGCACCAAACTTTAACTAGTGTACTGGAAAGGAATGTTATTGTAACCTTTAACTACAGATTTGTAGTGGGACTTCCTCTCATGGATTTTTTTTTAAGCTTTTCTAACTTGTCAGGGCACGGTGACACAAAGGACCCCATGTTTAGTCTGACAGCTAAAGTACTGTAGATGCATTTTAGGAGGAAGGGGATTGTCTCCAGCTCCAGGAGGGCTGTCTGTATCTGAGCTCGCAGATGAGAGCTAGCAAAAAAATGGTGGTTTCATCCCAAAAAGATTGTCGAATTCACTAGACACCATTTGAAAAACATGAATGATTCTGTCTTTAAAAATAATACTTATCTGAGGATAATTTCCGTAATTAACATGGAATAGTTAATATTTTGAGAAAACAATGCCAACTTAGACATTCTTTCATACTTTTTTGTATGTCATACTTTTGTATACTTTTAATTCCCTAGCCTTTTTTCCGGAGCTTTCAACCAGTCTTCATCAGTTGATGCGGTTTGCTCAGTTTTCATGAAAAAGGATCTGTTGACATGCGAGCCGAATACAGAGCCTTGCAAAAGTAATCACCCCCCTTGGCGTTTTTCCTATTTTGTTGCATTGCAACATGTAATTTAAATGGATTTTTTTTTTTGGGATTCTATGAAATGTAGCTACACAAAATAGGAAACTATTGTGAAATAAAAAGTGTAAAGTGGTGCGTGCATACATGTATGTACTCACTTGATTTTCTATGAAGCCCCTACCAATTACCTTTTTAGAAGTCACATAATTAGTTAAATAAAGTCCACCTGCTGTATGCAATCTAAGTGTCACATGATCAGTCACATGATCTCAGTGTGTCCTGAGAGGCCCCACAGTCTGCAACCCCACTAAGCAATGGGCGCCATGAAGACCAAAAAACCTTTCCAGACAGGTCAGGGACAAAGTTGTGGAGAAAGTACAGATCAGCATTGGATCATTAAAAAAATATCAGAAACTTTGAACATCCCACTGGAGCACCATTAAATCCATTATTACAAAATGGAAAGAATATGGCATCAATCCAATTGAGAATCTGCTGAATGAATTAATGATTGCTGCACTGTTACTAGTGGAACTCATCCAACTCGAAGGAGCTGGCACAGTTTTGTCTTGAGGAATGGGCAAAAATCCCAGTGGCTCGATGTGCCAGGCTTAGAGCCTGAGAGACTCGGAGCTGTAATCACTGCCAGAGGTGGCTCTACAGTATTGACTTTGGAGGGGGGGGGGATTGTTTTTTTGTGTGTCTTATTTCTTGTTTATTTCACAATAAAATAAATTTAGCATCTTCAAAAGTGGTTATGTAAATCAAATGATACATGCCTGATATTATACCTCCCCTTTCTTATGCAAAACAAATGAATACATAATTGATGACTTTTTTTTTTTTAATACAACAAATCCTATTTAATTCCAGGTTGTAAGAGAACAAAATAGGAAAAATGCAAAGGGGAGGTTTAATACTTTCACAAGGCACTGTAGCTGTTATGATTTCATCTGTATTTATTCATATCCATATTTACTCATAATCCCATGTTAATATTATTTTTTCCATGGCGGGAGCAGATGCAGCTTTGGCCAGACACTTCAATTGTGGTGACTCGGTATGTAAATTCAGGATCATCTAATTATTTTGTCTTTTAGATTTATATTTTAATTATGCTTTCTCTCAAACTAAATGGCAAAAAAATAAAAACGCTTACTGAGTGATCTAAATGAATCTATTAAAAGCCTAGTTTGTGTAAATGACTGTTTTGCTAATCCATTGAGGATGTTATATTTATGTCATACTGCCCAGCTCTACCCGTCTGCTGTATTGGCATGAAAATGAGCCATGGACTTAGTATGCACACCACGCTCTGGGACTGCGTGGCTTTCATTGGGGCTTCTTTTAAAGGTGGCTAATTGGAAGTCGAAATTCAAACTCTTCCATGTCTTTTCCGACCTTAACACCGGCTCAGATCTGTGATCTTCCCCCTGGAACGATAAGCAACGTCACAAATGAGCACAACCTGACTGTGCACTGGACTGAAAAACACACTCACCGAGACTGTGCTCTGTACACAGGTGATGCACAACGCGCGTCTTCACATCGTCGTGTTCATGTTCCACAAATGTATATTTCCTCAATGACGCTGTAAACTTTCAACTTCCACAGGTCGAAGTGAGAGTTGGTGTCGGGACTCGGCTACGGATCAGGAACTCTTCAGGTATCGTCTTGGCCCAATGGCAGCACATTCTGTAGTTTGTTTAAAAGAGTAAGCACTGAGTGTGTTGTTTCTCCGTAGGAGTGAACTCTCAGTAGAGAAGACCTCAGTGTTACAGTCAGAGCTGCAATCATGCAACCAGCTACAAGAACTGGAGCCGCTCAATAAGTGTAAGTGATTTTAAAAAGCATCCCATCCACATGGTTCCTTGTTCTTTACACAACCAAATTACCAGCATCACATAAATACACAATATAAGTTTGCTGCCGCTGATGGTGATGCTTTCTGGTAGCCATTGAAACACTCTGCTTGCCTTGGCAGGGTGCTTACTGACCATTATCCTCCTCATGAGGGCACTAGACCCTCTGGGATATGAAAAAGAGACACTTGCTCATTTCCAAACACTGAAAGTGAGTACCGACCGTGTACAGTCTGTGACACAGACTAGGATATAGATCACTGACTGAAGGCTCTCGTTTTTTTTTCTCCCTCAGGAAGTGGATTCCATGCGCTCTGCATATTACAGTGACCTGTGCAGCAAGTTTATGATTGAAAACACCATCCTGAAAATGGAGTATGCTGAAGTGCGTGTCTTCAGTATTTCTGACAAGGTTGGTTCAGAACAAGCAGCAACTTCCGTGTCCCAAGCCAATGCCCGTTGTGCCTTTAACCTGCATTCTGACATTTCCAGCAGGGGGCGACTAGCCTGGAAATCCAGACCCAAATCCGAAAGAGTAAAGGTCTGGCAATGAGTAATTAAAATGGCCCAACTCGAGGGGCAGCACCAAGCATGCCTTTTAAAATCTCCCTGCACGCAATTGAATACCACTACGACCAATCACAACCACCAGTGGGTTTCGCTAAGCGCCATACGCTTAGCTACCAGCGGAGCTAACTGGTAGATTAAACTCTTAGCTACCAGCGGAGCTAACTGGTAGATCAAACTCTTAGCTACCAGCGGAGCTAACTGGTAGATTAAACTCTTAGCTACCAGAGGAGCTAACTGGTAGATCGGTAGATCAAACTCTTAGCTACCAGGGGAGCTAACTAGTAGATCAAACTCTTAGCTACCAGAGGAGCTAACTGGTAGATCAAACTCTTAGCTACCAGAGGAGCTAACTGGTAGATCAAACTCTTAGCTACCAGAGGAGCTAACTGGTAGATCAAACTCTTAGCTACCAGAGGAGCTAACTGGTAGATCAAACTCTTGCCGTATCCGGTCAGCAAAACGGCAAAAACCTCCTTCTTGCAAAGGAACGATTGGAGCACCGTCTTCTGTTCCTCTTTTAGATAAAAAGCCAAGTCTAACTCATTCATTGTAGCGCCAAAGCCGTTTCAAACAACTGGTGTTCATCTGTAGCCATCTTGTAATGTTTACTAATGACTTGGACGTTGCAGCGCTGTCGTCATCTGTTTAGATGGCCTCTGGCCCGCCTATATCAGATACACCGACGTGATTGGTGCAGCTCGGCTACAAGGGCATAGTTAATGAGCACCACTACTGAATGCCAGAGTGACTCGCTGAGCAAATTCCAATTGTGCTCTCACGAGAACTCTGGACTCCACTCCACTGACCTCCAAAATGAAGTCAGTTTCTATAGAAGTCTATGGGGAAATGAGCCTACTGACCTCACTTGATTTATTACCTCAGCTAACATTTCCACAATGAGTATATGGCCTCAATCGCTACCTTTTAAGTCTTCTTCGAATTAGCATGATGTTTATTTTGTGAATCAAAGTCCCATTTATTTTAAAATAGATGATGAAGCAGGAGATGCTGTAGGGGCGGGGCTACACATCGACCCGTCAATCATGATAGAGGCTCAGCGATGTGTTTCCATGGCACTGTGTATATTAAAATAGCTTGGAGCTTGTTTTGGGGTTTTGCCCATGTTTTCATCTTCTAATTTGACCCTCTCACTTTGTTTTCACTTCATCAAAGTTAATCGGACCATTTGGGTCACCTAAAAATGTCATGTTCTGCCAACCAAGCTAGCACTATTGTTAGCTGGTAACTTAAGAGTAAGTCTGCCGATTTTCAACCGGCAGTATACTGCCGTACATGCAGATAAATAGCGGCAGTACCCGGCGCTTTTAGCCTAGCGCAGGGCCATTGAAGACCCGTCATCCTCCCCAGCGCTGCCATTTTCCCCAAATATGGTCACTTCTGCCTCCAAAATACCAAGATGGCGACAGCAAAAATGCGAACTCCTGTCTTTGAAACGGCAGTCCACAAACCCATGGGAGATGTCACTGATGCTACGTCTATTAGTTATTTTTGATATTATTACAGTCTATGGTTCAGAATTCTAAAAAATTAATTAAATTAGCTTATTGTATATTGAAATGATCTTTACCCGCATGGCTGCCACATAGGGAAGTTCTGAAAAGTAATTTCTCACGTTTTTGTTTTCTTTTTTCTAACAGAACTTGACCACTTTATGCCACCTGGAGCAGCTGTTACTGGTTACCCATATCAATCTGTCCTCCAATCAGCTGCAGCGGCTGCCTCCTCAGTTTTCCATGTTGCAGTGCCTGGAGGTGATTAGGCTCCAATTCAAACCCAGTTATACGTCACAGTCCTACACCAACAGTGTTCCCTTTCTTCTGTTGTGTGTCCCACAGTTTGACGATGACAGTAGGAAAGATACATATTGATTGCTCATTTTCTGGAATTTTTCACGCTTGCAGGTCTTGGAGGCTGATAACAACTCCATAGAAAATCTGGAAGGGGTGTTCCACCTTCCCAAACTGGAGGAAGTCCTCTTGAAGAATAACAGTATCCTTAAAACCAATCATTCATATTCCATCGTTTGCTTGCTGGAGAACGTACTGTTCTGGGTCTGTGTTTATCTCTGTAGCATCAGTGTCACAGAGATCAATTTATATTAGGGCCCTATCTTGCACCCGGTGCAGCACAGCACAAAGCCCGACGCAAGTGTCTTTGCTAGTTTAAGACTGACGCAGTTGTCAATTTTCCATCCAGCGCCCACGTGTTTAAATAGCAAATGCACCTGCGCCCATATTTGCGCCCATGGGCGTGCTGGTCTTACAGGGAGGTGTGTTCAGGTGCATTCTGGGTGCATTGCTATCTTGAGGCAGCGGGAAGTGATGGCTCCATTGACCAACAAAAACCTGGTCTAAAGTCATTGTTAATTTAACAGAGCATTAGTAAAATGCGCCTAGTCTTATGCACAGCGCGCTCACACTATGCTTGTTACACACACAGGGAAGCGCAGCAGCACACACACACACGCAAAAGATTACAAATAAAAATATTACGGTGCAAATCCTCCATCATAACAGCAATGCTCCAAGGTCCAAACGCACCTGGCTTTTAAAGGGAATGGGAGATGATCTCTGATTGGTTTATTGCATTTTACGCCCAAAACACACCTCTGATTACTGAAGACACTAAGGACAACCCTTTTGAACCATGCGCACGGACACTTTTTTCAGCCGTCAAACTAGCAAAAGTGGATCTGACCACGCCCTAAACGCACCTGCGCCATGTGCTTCACGCCCTGCGCTTAGAACGTTAAAATAGGGCCCTATATCTGTATTAGTCCTCTCACAGTGTACAAGTGACTCGAGACACGTGAAAATCAGTGCATGGCTCAATGCTGCAATAAGCCCTGCTGAAGAGCGCGAGCAGCTGATGGTGTGTGAAGAGTGCGATGTAAAAGATGCACTACACACAATGTTGCCGTTGACAGCGTTTAGGAAATTACAGCGTTAACGAGACTCTTCAGCTTTGATGCATGATTAATTAGCTGTTTACCTGAAACTTTGGAAATAAAATCAGCGCTGTAATTTCGCAGCACAAACAGCATCATTAAGATGGGAAGAGACACTTAACAACGCCGCAGACTCCCTTTCCTTCACGCTTCACTTCCCCTGATACACTCAAGAGGAATGAATGTTGTTTATGACCCATGAAACAAGGCTACAATCAAGTTATGTTTTTATAATGACAGTCACATTTTCGTTTCAGTGCTTACCTTCTAATGCAAGTTTAGGCTTTCAAGTTTTATATTTAGAAGAATTAATTAATGTCCCAGTGTCATATTTGACATGTGGATCTTACAGTGTTGTTGTGGAATATGTGCGTCCTGTCTCCTTCTATTCGTTGCTGCTAATGTGACTTACCGCAGCACACAGGGAAGGCTTTTTTTTCCATTAACCCAAAAAACTGCACAGAAATCTCCACATTGGCAGATCTTCAGCCGCTGGCCTCCTGCCCCAAGCTGAAGCACCTTGATCTCCGTGGCAACCCTGTCACTCAGACGGCCAATATCGAGTCGGAGCTGACCGAGCTGCTGCCCTCCATCACAGACCTCCAGCTCTGATTGGACGGAATCACTGCCATCGTCGTCCCGCCGTTAGATTGTCCCTCACATTCTCTGGCATGTTTGTTTGTGAAAGAGCGAGTGGGTGTTTTTCAGGCATCTTGTGGCTGTTTGTTCCACTTGTTGGTTTGAGGGACTGTCAATCGCACCGATCCCTGAGAGTCAAGCCTGATGCCTCAGAGTATATGTCAGAAACCTCTAACACCTTCAGCAAAGTGTGTGTGTGTGTGTGTGTGTGTGTGTGTGTGTGTGTGTGTGTGTGTGTGTGTGTGTGTGTGTGTGTGTGTGTGTGTGTGTGTGTGTGTGTGTGTGTGTGTGTGTGTGTGTGTGTGTGTGTGTGTGTGTGTGTGTGTGTGTGTGTGTGTGTGTGTGTGTGATTACCAACATTGCGTTTCTTTGTGTGTGTCCTTAATACAACACACCCAATTGCATGTGGAAACCTTGATAATGGAGTAAATTGACTGGATACGGATGGCTATCCTGGCTTATTGCTTCCATAAACTTTAAAACGGTTGAATAAAAATAAAAAGCTACTAACTACCTAATGATCATCGCATAGTTCTCATACACATTTTTTTAAAAGGTTGCATAAAGCATTTAATGTATGACACTATACTGTTGCACAGTAAGTCACAGATCCAGTAATAAAACAGCACACATTGTGTCACTGCCTTCCAAAAAGCTTCTTTTGTTCATGTTTTCCTTCTGTTGTCAAAAATAATTACCCCCTGGGATTATTAAAGTATTTCTGATTCTGAAATACAAATGAACATCTGATGTAAAAGCTTTAATCCCTGCCCCATTCATGAGGCAGTTTAAAAGGTGTGCCAGAGTCACCAGGAGTGTGTCATTGACTCAGCCTTCACTTATGTTACTGTCTTTATTCATTTGTTTGCCTTTTTAATGTGATACATTTGACTTTACGACATACCCGGTTGATGTTGGCCTTTTTGTCTAAGGAAACCCTTTAGGCAAGAACGGTCTCTTTGTGTCTAATTGAAACAAGTCAACTAAAATGAAAATGTCTTAGTTTTTTTAAATATACCGCAACTTTTGGTCATAACTCATGTTAGATTTGCCACCTGTAGAGAAACCACACTAAGAGTCTACGGGAGGGATTTTTAACATGTTTTGGCCAGGGGCCACTTTTGCAAAATGGCACAAGGCCAGGGGCCAGTTAAAGCAACACCAAAGATTCTTTTCTTACCTTCAAATAATGTTTCCAAAATCGTTTCGGTGGTCAACTCAACTCGTAACAGGGTGAACGGCACTTCTGCGTTGACTTCGCGGCTCTCTACCGGCTATAACCTCACTATGCAAGTTTACCAGATCGGGTAGCGGATCTGTAGTTCGAATGAGACGTAATGGACACAATTTCGCTTCTACCCTGTAGGGGGAGCGAAGAGGAAAAGTGCTTTGGTGTTGCTTTAATAAACAAACATTAAAGTGCCGTTCAGTTTGTGTTGATTCCAGCGGCCGCTTTGGACAAAAGTTGTAGTGTTTTTGCCCCACCTGCTGTCGTGAAGCTCTTTTCTTTACGGCGCTTATTACTGAGTTAGAGTTACCGGGAGGTCATATAGTTGCGATGAATGTTTTGCTCAGACAGAAAATAATTTATTACAATAAAAGAATAAGTTACAGCATCGTTACATTTCAAGTGTTACATACGGTAACTCGGCCTACTTTGGATGTCTCGTGAGCTAAACCGGGTATCACTGTCACTGTGTCACGAGCCAAAGCATTAACCCTTGTGTTGTTCTCCAGGGTCAAAATTTCACGTTTTTAACTTTTTGTTGCTTTTTACTTGGTTTTTGGCACTTTTTCCCCCATTACCACCAGTATATTCACCACTAGAGCCAATGTATTAACACTAGTTGAACAATCTTTTTTTGGAATTCATGGTCAATAAACCTCATTTATATGAAATTATCTAATTTTTGTGTTAGTGTCGTATATTGTTGCAGTGCTGCGCCGTCGAGGTGTGGAAAGGAATTCTGCTGACACTGATCTTTGATTATAAAAAGGTTTATTACATCAAGTTTTCAGCATCCCTTTTAACAAACTCCTGCAGAGAGTTTGGAGAACGACCAACCCAATTCTTCCAATATGTCGCTCTAAAGTTCTGCAGTTAACACATAGTATACATACTGTGCATTACACTAACGTGATTGGGTCAGAACTGACCAATGATACCTTCTTTTTTGGCTCATCTCCAAATAAGGACTCTTCTGTCCAAAAGGGCTCTTCTGCTCATGTTAACAGCCTCCAGATGTCTCAATAAAAGTAGGTTAAAGGGTCAAAGGAATCCCCCACAAGAAAATCCCCAGTACAAATGTATACAAAGTCATGACCTGTTCAGATACCACATTCCCCCCTTCGAGACTTAATAAAGTCTCGAAAACTAAAAGAATAGGATTACCACAAAATAGCACCTCTCCTTACATCAGGTTCCTTATAGCATAACCTTTTGGGGTATACACAAATAGATATACAGTATAACAAGATTCAATTTATGGAGTGTGAGAGCGAAAAACCCATCTGGCAGCTTTCTTTCAAAATAGCCATCAATCATTCACGATAGGAAAATTCTCTCACGGCCCCTCTGCCCTAGGTGACCACCTCAGTACTCCAGATCAATTAGAAAATAAATCTTTATCAATTTATTGTAGAGCTATGGTTTGAGCAAATACATGTGAAAACCTCAGAACATGAAATAAAATCAAAAATGTCCAAATTCAGGCTAGTCAACCCATAGGACCTTCCGATGGACCTTTCCCTGCCTAGCCCCCATTTCCCTAAGCGTTAAGGAAAAAAAGAAAAATATCTGAGGTTCTCATATATTCACTCCATGACAGAAAACATCATTCTTCAAACAATTAATGCAATAATATGATACAAAGTATGTGTTACTCTTGCAAACGTATATATATATATATATATCAGACAAACACAGGAATGTAGTCCACTACACCGCAGCTTCTCAGCAGTGTTGATTATCAATGCAGTATTGGTGTGATGAAATCTGAACGCTTCCACACCGTCTTAGTTCAGAGTTCTCAGTCCCCAGTCCATTGTTATTGTCCATGTTTGGTCCATATTTGTATCTGAACCCCTTCTGCACATTCCCCCATATGTCCTGGAAAAAAAAAAACACCAACCAGAATCTTTTGCAAAACAACACATGGAAATTAAAACACCAATCAAAAATAAGAATGCAAAAACATGAATCAAAATAGAAAAAACATGAAAAACATGAAAAAAAAATATGAATCCAATCCATTATGAATCCAATCCATTTCCCTCCTCTGATCAAGAAGAAGGCACTAAACAACACAATAATTACTCAAAAAATATGAAAATCATAGCCCAATCAGGTAATCAGAAAGGATATGCTTCCATCAATACTCCATCTAGTACCACTTCATCTCCGTCCAAATCAGTCACATGTAACAAAGGCATCTGAGTACTATCTCCAGGCATTACTACTCCAACCCATCTCAAGATCATAGCCTTCGCAAAGGTCAACAACAAAGTACAAAAACAGAACATCACACACAGCGCTAAAAGAGACGCTACCAAAATCTGAACCACTACTGTTCCCACTGGTCCTAATTGATCTTGCAGCCAAACGTTTGCAGACCATCCAGCTCCTTCAGATCGACCAAATGCATCCCTTATACTTTTCAATGCATCTATAACACTAGTGATATTATCAGTACTATCAGGAATTAAAGTATAACAATCTTCTCCTGTCAAGTTCAAAGCCACACACAAGCCACCCTGTTTGGCTAAAATATAGTCCAGAGCCATGTCATGTTTCAACAGCGTCAGCCTGTGACTTCTTTGTGTGTTTGACAAAATGTTAAAACCTCTTATCGTCTCATTTGCAAAGCCTTGCAAAGTATAGGTAATATTATCAATATGATCGGCCAAAAATGTCACACCTTACCAAGGAAAAAGCCCTAATCCCCATTTCTCTCCCAAACTGATTTTCCAGTGATAGGCTTCTAGGTTATGAAATTGTGCCATCTCTCTCTTCACCCTACTTCCAGAACTAGCATCAGTTTGGGCTGTCTCAGGCGCTTCCCCTTTTTGAATGGTATATACCTCGTACGGAAGCTTTAATGTTGCCATATAACAACATCCTATCCACCCATAGGGTAAGAATAAATAGGCTTTATTACCACAAACCCACCAAATATCCTGAAAATTCCCTACAGTCACGTTACCAGGCAAAAGTTGATCTCTAACCATCACCGTCCTACCCTTTTTACTAGATGGTATAGCAAAAGTTACTTTATATGTCTCATCACTAACCTTACGTTCATGCTTATCCAAAGTCATCATATAGTCATCACAATCTGATATTCCCAAAAACATTCCTGGTCCATCATATGTCTTATTTGAACAAAAACATCCTTTTGCCCTTGCAGGAGTCACTTCCATTGCTTCCGGAACTGCTGTTAGCTTATTTTCCTTCTGATCTACCAAATTCACATAGGGTAAGCCATTTAACCAAGAGCAATCATCTTTAGGTCTAAACAGCTGTGTTGACAAAGACATCGCTACATCTATTACAGATTGTTGATGATACAACAACCATGATAGAGCATAAGATTGACACTTAGTAGATAGAGGTTGAGCCACCGTCTCTAAAATTGAATCCCACGTACCTGGTGGAGGAACTTTCAACAAACATGGACCATTCAATTTCCTAATTGACCTCACAGAATGAGTTAACTGTTGGAACCATAGATTCCTACTCGCCCATCTATCTGTAATTCTCAAAACCGAAGAATCAAATCCATATGCCTTCCATGTAGTTTCTCGCTTCCTTAATGAACGATATTGATCAATCATATCTACTAGTGTTTCACCCAAATCAGAGAATTCATTTTGTTCATCCGGGATAATATTCTGAACTATTCCAGATGAATTTACATCCTTCTCTTCTACCACCTGTTCTCCAATGTCAAAAGTATCCTTACTGCTGTTTGCATCTAACTCCGTCTGTAACACGGACTTCTGAGTTACATTTACTACATCCTTTACCGTCTGAAGAATTGTACTCCGTGTTGACATCACATTTACAAAGGATGTTACTACTGTCGTAGCCTTCCTTCCTTTCAAAGTTACCCCCATATTTACTGCCGTAATTGAGGTATTAACACTTTCAGTTGTTTCTGCGAGCAAAACAGCAAATATCTTCTGTGTATTATTTACTCTTGGAGTAATTACCGTAGTGTGTGATTCCTGAACTCCTTTGGCAACTGTAGAAATTTCAACATGCTCTAAATCTTTCCTCATAAGTGTCACTTTGCGAGTCACATGTCCTGATATCCAATGATTTTGAAACGGGACAATTTTAAACTCTGGCTCAAAATAAGTACACACGTATTCACCTAAATCTTCCCATGTGGTATTAAGCAAAACAAGTGAACAATCACCCAGAACCTTCCACCATCTCATATCATTAAACAAAAAATACTTTCTTTGACTATAAGACAAACTATCTACTTCTGGTCCTCGTAATATTATCACCTCATCGCGATTATTTCTCCACTCTGGAGGATTGTTACCACCACTATTCCATCTCCCACATTTACAAGGAAGAACAGCTGTTATTCCCAACTTGACCCTAATCACAGTCTTCAATGCCGTAGGCATTGGTGAAGTCATCCGAGGCGCCACTGTAGTCAACTGTGACACATTTACACCTCTAGTAACTATCAACGCTGAAAGAGTAGAAATACCACTAATTGTTCTAATATTAGGCTTAAGTGTTGGTATCAATGCTGTTGATTCTTGTATTTCTTCAGCAGCTTGGACCCCTATGCTTTTGTCCTCATCCTTTACCACCAATGTCACTACATTAACTCTGAGTCCTGACTCCAATCCTTCGCTTTCAAACTGTGGATTATAAAAAATACATTTATAATCACCTTGATCCTCCCGCTGGGAATTATACACATAAAGACTACAATCACCTTTGATTTTCAGTCTTCTCCTATCATTCAATAACACATACTTTCTTGATGTTAATGTTCCTAGCAGGTCTAAAACCCTGCCATGACTATCTTCCCACTGAACTCTAAATCTCCCTTCACCACTATTCTCTCCTGTACACTGACATGGGAGCTGAACTAACTTTCCTGGAGACACTTCAACTCTAAGTTTCGTAGCGTCTTGGTCTGATTCTTTTCCTAACTGGTCTTGGGCTGTTTCGTCCAACTGAATCACCGGCTTCTCCTGTAACGGAGTTACAGCTCTTAGTGACCTCCGTAGTTTCACCTTCCACTGGGATGGGTCCTGCTGTTTCTGGGACGTATTGAAAATCAATGTCCCCAAATCTCCTTTCCTGTCCATCCATTGTAGTGTCATGTCTGGCATCATCAGAAGTGTACACATAATCATCAACATTGTCCACACCATGGACAATCTCTCCTTCTGGTGCCTCTTCTTCCCTATTTTCTTCCGGCTCTTCTGAGCCCTCAACATCTTGGCTCCCTAAACGTGGTGTCTGTTCTCTAGGGGCTTTAACACAGTGCGATAAATGATACCACGTTGGAGACCCTTTAACCTGGATGGCTGTTCCCGTACTGCGAACAACCTCAAATGGTCCTTCACGGCGTTCGTTATACCATTTCCTTCTAAATACCTTCACGAACACCTTGTCTCCAGGTTGCACTGTACTCCTTTTTTGCTCATCGAGCTTCTCCTGCACCTCTTCTTTTCTTTGCCTGTCAGAAACATATGTGGATATTCTTTTATGGAAATTAGCCATATATGTAACATACGCTCTCATTTCGTCTTCTAAAAGAGCCAAACTTGGACCTTTTCCGCTTGTTCGCAAACACGGTGTAGGCATCCGTCTTCCTGTAACCAATTCATGGGGTGTCATACGTAGATCACGCAGCTCACTTGAGCGACACACCATTAAGGCTAAAGGTAATGCGGCTATCCAGTTCAGCCCTGTATGTTGGCAAATCTTGACAATACGATTTTTTAAGACACCATTCATTTTTTCACAAATCCCTTGACTTTGTGGATGATAAACTGCTCCAAGGCGTTGTTTAATTCCCAATTTTTGAAAAATCAATTTCACTGTCTTATCCACGAACTCTTTTCCGTTATCTGAGGATATTCGATCAGGAAGTCCCCACCTGCTTATCACTTCTCCGCACAAGAACTTGGCAACCGACTGAGCGTCTTTCCGCTTGGTTGGACAGGCCTCCGGCCATCGTGAAAATCTATCCACCACCACTAGCATGTATCTTTTGCCTTCAACTGGTTTGATCATATCGACAAAATCAATAACCAACTCACGCATAGGACCCCTTGGAGTTGGAATGTATCCTGGAAGAACAGTCACGCCCCTTCGAACATTATTTTTCAGACAGATTGTACACCTGCCTATGACGTGATCAATCTGTTCTAGCAGATATGGTGCCCAAAAACCATATTCCTTTGTGATCTTTCTCCTAACTTCCCCTCTTGCAACATGCGCTAAACCATGAGCTTCCTGAATCATCAGGCCCAACAGGTCTAACGGTGCTACTATCAACCCTTCATGATTTCTCCAAAGTCCAGTAGAATCTTTAACTGCACCTCGGTCTAGCCATAACTGTTTATCAATCATTGACACAGCTTCCTGCATCAGAATCACATCCTTACACGTAATTCTGTCTTCTAAGTCTACTGCATGAGTGACCAGAAAAACCTTACCCAATTTGTCAGCTCCTGTGACTGCTTTTGCAGCTTCATCAGCAGCTTTATTCCCTTGTGTAACTTTTGACACATCCGTTTTATGAGCTGCACACTTAGCTATTGCTATTTCTTTAGGTTTCATCATAGCATGCAACAGTTTCACTATTTGTGCATGATGTTGTATCGGAGAACCATCGGTTTTCTTAAATCCTCGCCCTTTCCACACTGATCCAAACAGATGACATACATTATGAGCATATGCAGAATCAGTGTATATCGTCACTCGCTTTCCTTCTGCTAACAAACACGCTTCTGTTAATCCCACAAGTTCAGCAAGTTGTGCAGATGCAGGCTGTGGTATTACTTCAGCCTTTTCAACAACAAATCCAGTTCCTTGGGCTCTTACTACTGCATAGCCAGCACTTAATTTATCTCCCACACGATAACAAGATCCATCAGTCCAATATTCCAGGTCTGCCTCACGTAATGGAAGTGCTTGTAAGTCTGATCTAAGCCTCGAATATTTCTCTGCTTCCTGAACACAATCATGTTGCTCACCATCCTCTGGAGTTGGCAAATTCTCAGCTGGATTCACCGTAGCACACCTTGCCAGGGTGACATCTTCCTGCTCTAGGAGCCTATGATAGTCTCGAAGTCTAGGCATAGTCAATGTATATTTTCCATAGTTCAGAAGATTTCTGAGACTATGATGGGTAAGAATTGTTACTGGATAACCCATCGTGACTGATGATGCTTTATTATACATTAAAGAGACTCCTACCATTGCTCTGTAACATGGTGGTAGCCCTAATTCCACTTCTGAATAGGCAGTAGAATAGTAAGAAATGGGTTGTGGATTCATCCCTGTACCTGTCGGCTGACAAAGAACTGCACATGCATGTTTGCCTCCAGTAGAAGTAGACACATACAACAAGAAATTCTTGGAATAGTCTGGAAGTGTGAGTGCTGGTGCCTCTTGTAACCTTTGTTTGATTGTTTCAAACGCCAAATAACCTTCCTGTGTCCATGAAAGATTACCATGAAGTTGAACATTTCCAGTATCTTTAATCATAGACCTCAAAGGTCCCGTCAAGCTAGCATAATTCTCAACCCAAGCTGAAGAGTATCCAGCAATCCCAAGAAATGTCAACATCTCTCTGACAGTCCTAGGCTTTGGAGCTTTGCGAATTGCCTCCAATTGACTATCAGCGATGCTTCTGTGTCCATGCATTATTTTCTGACCCAAATAAACAACTTTCTCTTGGCAATATTGCAACTTTTTTTGTGAAATTTTATGTCCATTTTCTGCCAATATCTGTAGCAATTTTATTGAGTCTTGGTGACATATCTCCTTATTTGGTGCACAGACAATTATGTCATCAACGTATTGTATTACAGTACTTTGCAGTATTTTATCTAGTCCTACTAAATCATCCTTCAGTACTTTATTGAAAATATGAGGACTATGTTTGAACCCTTGTGGCAATCGCCTGTACTCATGAAACCGTCCTTTGTATGTGAATCCGAATAAACCTTGACTTTCTACACTAAGTGGAACACTAAAAAATGCACCACACAAATCTATCACCGTAAAGTGTGTCGCATCAGGAGGAATCTGAGCTAGCAAAGTATGCGGATCTGGCACTTCTGCTGCGAAATCAGTTACTACTTCATTCACCGCTCTCAAATCATGTACCATGCGATAAGTCCCATCCGGTTTCTTCACTGGCAACAAAGGCGTGTTGCTCTGAGGATTTTGTGTTATCTTCAAAACACCTACATTCAAAAGTCCCTCGATTTGTGGCTCAATCCCTTGAATTGCTTCATCTTTCAATGAATACTGATTTTTCCACGGAGGTCTAGCTCCTGGTCGAAGTTCAACCGTTACTGGTTGAGCTGACTTTACATGTCCAATGTCAGTACTATGTTGAGACCACAAACACTCTGGCACCTGTCGCATCATCTCCTCTTTTAGAGGATCTGATTCCATCTTAGCACTACAGATTGATTCATGAGTCATCCGTACAGCTTGTGGCTGTCCCTGTCCTTGAGCCGAAATCATGATCTTGAGGAACCGCTGATCTTCACTCTTCCAAATCGCCAAATTCTCTCTTAAAGGTACAAAAACAGCCTTCTCTGCTTCTGTCATCATTTCTCCTATATGCTTCTGCTCATATTCTTCGGAAACCAACAAGGTAACATGTGGCACACTCTTCTCGATGTCAAATTCTTTATCCAGATAATCATCTGTATTTATCTTCATAGCTGCTCCTTGTGGTCCTAGAATTATGCAACATGAGCTAAGTTGGACTTTCTTTGGTTGATGATTCAACCATTCCCCTGGGTCTGGTTGGACAGCATTCTTGAAATACTTGAGCGTACAATGAAATGGATATTCCGGAAGCCTCGCCTCTGGCATGTTTGCAACAATAAATTTTTCCCACAATTTGGCTGGCTCCAAAAAATCTGTACTGAGATTTCCAATCCAAAATACTAAAGAAACTTCAGTCTCCATTGTCATCAATAACTGGTGAACAGTTTCTTTTGGCACTTCTACCAGACAGCCGTCTGGTGTACATTTTATTGTGCAATTCAATCTACACAAGGCATCTCTTCCCAATAATGCAATAGGTGTATGTTCTGATACCAATATGGGTATTGTAGTTTTCTGATTTTTATAGCAAAGCTCAATTGGTTCCGTTAGAGGAATCAGCTGTTTCACTCCCTCAAACCCGATTGTCCGAATCAATTGATTGGACATGGGGAGATGTATAGCATCTTCAGGCCGAATACAGGTGAAAGCAGCTCCACTATCCGCCATCACTTCCAAAGGATGGTTATTTACTTTCACCTTAATCGTTGGATCTCTCTCCGGCCCTAATGCTACCAGCTGACACCCCCCTCTCGGATCTTCTGGGCACCTCTAAAATCCTGGTTCCGGACCCCTGTAGGGGTTCACCAGTCCTCCAACTTGCCTCGACTGGCCCTGATATTCTCCTCTGTAGTTTCCCCCTCTCCTATTACAACCACGGGCAAAGTGTCCAATTTGTCCACAATTATAACACTCTTCTGAAAATTTTTGAAAATATGAATTATTTCTTCCTCGTCCTCTTCCTAAGCCTCCTCTTCCTCTTGCTCTTCCTCTCCAGTTCTGCGTCAGTCCAGGAACTGGCTGTGGGTACGAAATCACTGGAACCACGAATGGTGGTTGAGACCCCTGTGGTTGGAATTGGCTTGACTGGAGTTGTGGCGGTGATTGTTGATTCTGTGGGCACTGGTCCTGCATGACCACTGCCTGCTTCTTCTCCTTCCTCTTATTGTCCACCAGCTGTATTTGGTTGAGTTTTCTGAGAGTCTCTCGGTCCTGTTCTTTCTGCTCATGTTCCTTTTTCCTGTATAGCTCCACCTGATGGGCTATATGGTCTGTATAAACACCTGTTGTCATACTTCCAAGCCCCACTACTTCTGCCAATTTGCTTCTTACCGGGGAAGGCAGTCCCTTCTGTAATTTGGTTCGCAGAACTGACTTTCCCAGCTGACTTGCATCTGGATCATTTCCTGTAACATTCCTCCAAGTTTGGTGAGCTCTTGACACATATGCTCTCGGATTTTCTTCTTGTCCCATTGGTTCAATCAAAATGTTGTTTGGATCCACATTTGTCGGATACTCATCTCTCAGCGCTCTCCACAGACGACCTCTACTTGCAGCCAACAACTCAGGATCATACACAGAAGTCCCCACATATCGATTAAGTCCAGCTCTTTGAAACACTTCTCCCATAGCTGGAACCCCAATGAGATTAGCCAAAAGTCTCTTAATATCTCCTATGGCATACTGTGTCCCTGTCGACATTTCTTCCAACTTTGCAATCCAAGGATGTGCTCCCTCTTGTAGAGTAGGCAGCTTATCAAGAATATCTGACATGTCTGTGTTCTGTAAAGGTTTATACTCCAAATTCTGTCCTCGAACGATCACTGGGAGCATCTTCCCGCTTGCTTTTCCTTTCCTTGAGCGCAATGTGTATTTCTTCTCCACTTTTCGGGATTCTTTCTTCCGCAGTTCGTTCCTCTGTATCTTCAGCTTCTCAAAATGCTCTTCCAATTCTCTTATTTCATCTAGTCTAGTAGACTTCTCCAAGTATAACAGACATCGCTCTATGTCTTTTTCAATTTCTTCCAACTCCGTTGTTGTAGAACATGATCATGTAGCTCCTTTAATCTCCTCTTCTCCATCACTGTCTCCACTTTCACTCTCATCAGAGGTCTGATCTCTTCTATCTCTTTGTCTCTTCCATTTTTCATCACCTCTCTTTTCTGCTCTAGCCAGCACTCGTCTGATTGCAGGGTCATATCCTCCCATGATCTCTTCTGATCCACTCTGATCATCCTCATCGTCATCATCCTTTGTCTTCCTAAACCTCAGTCTGCCCTTAGTTCCCAGATGTTTTGTTTTCTTTTTACTTTTGGAGCTTGGATTCATCTTTATGGTTGTTTCTGCTTGTCCTAGCTCTATTATTAGTTCATCATCATCTTTGATGCAATAGTCACCCTTTTGACTGATCACTGGAAGCTGAGGATAGATGTCCTTAAACTCCGCTTCCTCCTCATAAGGTGGGGGTTTTTTCACTGATTCCGTATGTGAGAAAGGTGTATTGACTTCTGCCATTAGTTTCTCGGTTATTCTCTCCTTATTCGCCATTTCCTCTATACTTCTGTCCCTTTTGTCTTTTGTAGCCTTTATCAATTTCTGTCCCTCATTCTCAAACAATTTAAGCGTACCCAACTCTTTTTGTCTCTTTAGTTTGCGTTGTTTGCCTTTTCTTCCCTTCTTTTGATCTGCCTTGTATGTGAACACAAGCACTTGGATTATTTTAATTACATCCGGGTTAAGAGTCCCCTCTATTGGCCATGGCTGTTCAATATTAGGCCAGCGTTTATGCCATTTTCCTGATAGCTTGGCAATATCATTAACTAAAGGATTGTTCCTTTGCACCACATCAACCGGAGTGATTACTTTCTGATTTTTAATGTCCTTTTCCCTGTCCTTTTTCCACATTGTAACAACTCTTTTGTATTCCCTTATTGTAAGTGATTGGTTTTAAATAAAGGACTACTAATTATTTAAACTAGGAGTACTTTAAGTTATGTAGCTTATCTTCTTCCTCCTTCCTCTTATTTATTTTTATTATTTATTTATTTATTTATTTATTTTTTTTAAATGGCGGGCGTCCCACATCCAATATAGAAAGGTAAGGAAACTGGTCAACTTCAGAGCAATCCAAAAATACTTATTATTCAGTATTACTACAGCACCAACACTCTCACATAATAGTATCCAAACACACAGTTAATCAAGTAAGATGAACAGATGTCCGATAAAGAAGAAAAGTTCAATCTTACCTAAAACCAAAAAGAAAAGATCCCACACTGCCACGTAGTAAACCAACAACCCAATGAACACCTGATCACGTCAGTTTACCAAATAATCTTAACACTAAATGTCCAACATACCGCCAAACAAAACAACCCATACACGAAGGAAATTCCAATATATAATTCTCAAAATGCATTAATTGATCAGTCCGTTGCCAAGTCTCTTGTCAAATAGTCACAATATGAAACATCTAGGCATAGATTTACACAGGCAGATAAAGTGTTTTTTGTAGAATATTTAGCTATAATTCAATTCAATTCAATTCAATTTTATTTATAGTGTCAAATCATAACAAGAATTATCTCAGGACACTGTACAGATAGAGTAGGTCTAGACCACACTCTGTAATTTCCAAGGACCCAACAATTCCAGTGATTCCCCCAAGAGCATGCATGAATGTGTAAGTGCGACAGTGGCAAGGAAAAACTCCCTTTTAGGAAGAAACCTCGGACAGACCCAGGCTCTTGGTAGGCGGTGTCTGACGATGCCGGTTGGGGGTTTGATGAACAATGGCAATAAAAAGTCACAATTAAGATAATGACTAGAGTAATTGTAATAGTTCATGGTGTCGTAGAGCACATCATGGCGTAACAGGGCGTTGGCCGGACATAGCGAGTCGATGGCGGGCATTGCAGGGTGTAATGGGGCACAGCAGGTCGTAGGGCAGGACCACGGCGACAGCTGCCACCATGATGTAGGTGCCTTCATGATCCAAGATGATGGTGCTGGGGGGACAAAGAACATACGGACTCCGGGGAAGCTCCCCGGAGCTAGGTTAATAACAAGCATTTCTGGAACATGAATACACACAGATGGAAAGAGAGAGGAGAGTGGAGCTATAGCTATAGAGCTCAAGAACTATAACCGCATAGGGAGGCTGTGTTGTGGCTACACACCTTCCCCCGCCGGTCTAGGCTAGCGCTGCGACACCTTACTGCCTAAGTATGCGTAAGCTTTCTATGGGGAGAAGCAGTGACAGGATGGGGGTGCGCCATGACTGAGGCTACACCCCCCCCCCCCCCCCCCCCCCCCGGTCTAGGCGCACGCTGCAACTCCTCATACCCTAAATATAGTAAGCTTTCTATGAAGAGAAGCAGAGATATGAAGTAGGTGCGTCATGACTATGGCTATACACCTTCCACCGCCGGTCCAGGCGAATGCTGCAACTCCTAACTTCCTAACTATAAGCTTTATCGAAGAGGACAGTTTTAAGTTTACTCTTAAAAATGGTGACGGTGTCTGCCTCCCGAACCCAGACTGGGAGCTGGTTCCACAGGAGAGGAGCCTGATAGCTGAAGGCTCTGGCTCCCATTCTACTTTTAGAGACTCTGGGAACCACAAGTAACTCTGCATTCTGGGAGCGCAGTGCTCTAGTCGGACAATAAGGTACTAAGAGCTCTTCAAGATATGATGGTGCTTGACCATTTAGAGCTTTGTAGGTCAGGAGAAGGATTTTAAATTCAATCCTGGATTTTACAGGAAGCCAATGCAAAGAAGCTAATACAGGAGAAATATGATCTCTTTTCTTAGTTCTTGTCAGAACACGCGCTGCAGCATTCTGGATCAGCTGGAGAGTCTTAAGGGACTTATTTGAGCATCCTGATAGTAGCGAATTACAATAGTCCAGCCTAGAAGTAACAAATGCGTGGACAAGTTTTTCAGCATCGTTTTGAGACAGGATGTTCCTAATTTTGGCAATATTACGAAGGTGGAAAAAAGCTGTTCTTGAGGTTTGTTTTAAGTGGGCGTTAAAGGATAAATCCTGATCAAAAATAACTCCTAGATTTCTGACAGTAGTGCTGGAAGCCATGACAATGCCGTCCAGAGTAGTTATATCTTCGGATAATGAAGTTCGGGTGTGTTTAGCGCCCAGCACAATAACCTCAGTTTTGTTCGAGTTCAACTTCAGGAAATTTTTGGTCATCCATGATTTTATATCTTTAATAAGCTATAACATCCTTTAAGGGAAAGCAACCCAGTATGCATCAGCAATAATAACTATAAGTGAGCATACACATATATCAGGGTGCAGGTATTTGTTAAGAGTTTGTGGATAAAACAGTTACTGGCCTTTTGATCAGATTGGATCCAGGACTGCCCACGCTGTCACGTGAAGCACTGGCCAGCACCTCCTCTCTCTCTCTCTCTTCTCGTTTCTCACCCCACAGGAGGAAAAGGAAAGAAACAAACAACAACTCTTAATCTTTTTAAACCCACCAAATCATTCACCATAAAATACAAGTGTTAGTTTATTTAAGTAATCATAATTTATTATGAAATATTTATTTAAAACATTTTAGATAAAAAACAATGTGTATTCTCATTCTTATTTATAAAGGGCAAAACACATTATTTTACTTTTCTATAAAAGTTTCAATGTCAGCCAACTAATTTCAACTATAATTCTTTTGCCAAATATTTTAGTCCAGAACAGTAAAAGGTGGCAAAACATCAGCAAGTTAAATTGATACAGTTATACATCGTACAGATCGTTAAAGCAACAAACTGTCTTCCCAGTTAACCATGCAAACATCAAACCACAGCCAAGCAATGAAAGTCAAAGCCAATCGAATAGACTACATTACTCGCAAAGGATGCATTAATATAGCACAGGTTAATAAAAATGGTAAAAGATAGTTGATAGACTTGTAAATAATCCCTCAACTTTAACTCAGGAACATTTTTAATCATTATATCAATATTTCTTTTATCAGTCTACATAACTCCTATTTATAAATGTAATAGATCCCAGTCAGATAGTTTCATAGTAAAACATCCGCCCCTTTATATTTCACTGGGCTGCACTCTACTCCCCCTCCTTTTTCCCTGTACTCCGTCCCTGCACCCAAGTGCAGGCAAGGAATGGCCTAAGCTGTCTGTATACTCTAACATTCCTGAAATTCCACCCATATGTTCAGTCATCAGTGTGATTCTACACTGAGAACAACTACACCACAGCCAAGCAAAAACCAACTAGAGAATTTCAAGCCTACTCCAACATAGAATCTCTTAATTTTATAATTTTCAAAGCGGCAGATATCGCCAATAGCGATGCTTTTATCACAGAATAGTTTAAACGATCACAAAGAAATAGCACCATAGGCCTTTCTTTCCCAATGTTTAAATGATATCTCAAAAACGGAACTTGATGATAGTACTATTATCTTTAGCGATCACAAAGAAATCAGAAAGTACTTAACAATTCTCAGCAGCCAGACCAGCTGTCTGCATTTTCCCCAACAAACCACTTTTACAACACGGTCAACGAGACGAAATACACAAACCAACACAAAACATAAAACACAGACCCTAATGTATATTTTACTATAGCCTAATCTATTTATACGTCCTCCGAAAGAGGCTCATAGGTTGTTAGCAATTTTGAAAACGTTCTCCTCTAAAGAAGACTCATAGCTTTTTACACAAAGTCCTTCCTAAGAGGCTCATATCAGTTTAACCTTTTTTTTTTTTTAACGTTCTCTTCAAACAGAGACTCATAGTTTTAGCCATAATGAACATAATATCTTTCCTCACAAATAACTAAGACTCCTGTTCTCAACCAAAAACATATATATATCTAACATAGGATATCCTTATGACAAATCCCGCATGGACAACCACACACAGCAAAAACACCACTCTCCACGCACACACTCTCTCTGGATCCTTCATTCATACTATTTTCCCTAAAGGCCCGCTTCTCCGCCGCTCCTTTTCCTTCTTTCCTGTATCATTTCTTGTGCTCGCTTTCTGTTACCTGAGTAGTAGATATCAATGGAAGGCTGCTTCGAACATAATTCGTCAACCATGAATCGAGTGTGAGCCTACAATGATTTTTTATTCTACAAACTCTCAACATCTTGGAACTTCCTAGCTCCTGACGCGTCCTGGAACTTCCTAGCTCCTAACACGTCCTCGAAAGCGCACCTAATGTCCTGGAACTTCCTAGCTCCAATGTGGACCTCAAAATCGCACCTAATGAATTTCCAGGATTTACTCGGCCCATCTAGAAGGCCCATCTGACACACCAACGTCCTCACCATGGCCTCAAGTTGTTAGTTTCCTTGAGGGCGTTATTCCTCATAAGCGGCGTCCTAAATAATCAGTTTTTCTTTTTTCCTCTTATCCTCTTCTTCCTTTTTCTTCCTTAAGCCTTCGCTTTATATTAAGCCTTTGCTTTAGTTTAAGCCTTTGCTTTTGTTCCCTTTTATTATTTTTATTTCTTTTATTTCCTCTTTTTATTTCTTCTTACTTCTCTATCTTTCCTTATTATGCTCACCTTCCCTCCTTTTTTTTTTTAAGACTTCAATTTAGCACAAAAGACCATCCCACACCGCAACACAGCACAGCAGCTGCATACACAGGTCTCCTTACAATGCGGCCCGACACACACACACAGCTCCCATGAACGACTGCCACTCCAAAAACGTGAGGAAACACTCACCCTAAAAGCCGGCCCTTGAAATGGAAGTCGCCCACCGAAGCCCCGCAGGCGATGCGTCTGTGGCCGTCAAAGCCGAACTTCGTGACGCCAGAATTTTGTCGTATATTGTTGCAGTGCTGCGCCGTCGAGGTGTGGAAAGGAATTCTGCTGACACTGATCTTTGATTATAAAAAGGTTTATTACATCAAGTTTTCAGCATCCCTTTTAACAAACTCCTGCAGAGAGTTTGGAGAACGACCAACCCAATTCTTCCAATATGTCGCTCTAAAGTTCTGCAGTTAACACATAGTATACATACTGTGCATTACACTAACGTGATTGGGTCAGAACTGACCAATGATACCTTCTTTTTTGGCTCATCTCCAAATAAGGACTCTTCTGTCCAAAAGGGCTCTTCTGCTCATGTTAACAGCCTCCAGATGTCTCAATAAAAGTAGGTTAAAGGGTCAAAGGAATCCCCCACAAGAAAATCCCCAGTACAAATGTATACAAAGTCATGACCTGTTCAGATACCACATTAGAAAAACAGAAATTATGAGTGATTTTGACTAACAGTTAAGATCAGAGAAACGAAAGTAATGGATAATCACAGATGTCAAAGTTTAGTCAGGATAATGCTATGAAATTGAATAGAACACCCAAAATTCAATGAAAGTAGAGATCGGATCCTTAATTTCACTTGTGACGAGCGTTCTATGGAACCATCCACGTTATTTTGGGGCAATTTGGTTGAAAGAAACCCAAATTTCTGATATAGAAACTTGAAAAATGGGTCAAATTTGACCTGAGGACAACAGGAGGGTTTAGAGTTTCTTGTAGCAACCAACGTAATAACTTAGATTAATATAGTGCACTTCATGAAACCCACGGACGCTTTACACAAGAACGGGGACAATGGAATAGAAAATAGTAAGCCAACACAAACATACTGAAAATAAATAAAAACCGGGCGTTTGATGGAAGGATGACGTATTTTAATATAGGCTATTGACGTACAACCACATCGCGCATTATAAAGTTATGTTATGAATGAAATAGACATTACATACCTGAGGGCCAATTCAGGGTCTGTGGTGACTTTTAATAGTAATGCTGTGATGCTGTATGAAGAGAAATCCGCTGACACTGTTCTTGATTATAAAAGGTTTTATTACAATTCAAGATTTTCAGCATCAATTTGAACAATCTCCTGCAGAGAGCTTGGAGAACGACCAACCCAATTCTTCCAAAAAGTCGTTCTGCCTTTTCTTTGTGTGCACATAATATATATTCTGTGCGTTGCATTAACATGATTGGGTCAGAACTGACCAATGCTACCTTCTTATCTGGCACAACTCCAAATAAGGGCTCTTCTGTCCAAGAGGGCTCTTCTGCTCATGTTAACAGTTTCCAGATGTTTCAGTAAAAGTAGGGTAAAGTTCATAGAAATCCCTTACAACTAATCTTAAGTACAAAAGTATATAAAGTTATGAAATGTTCAGATACCACATTTCCCCCCTTCGAGACTTAATAAAGTCTCGAAAACAAAAAAGAATAAGATTACAACAAAATAACACTTCTCATTACATCAGGGTCCTTATAGTATAACCTTTGGGGTGTAAACAAATTCATAGAGTGTAACAAAACTTAATTTATGGAGTGCAAGAGCGAAAAACCCATCTGGCAGCTTTCTTTCAAAATAGCCATCAATCATTCACGATAGGATAATTCTCTCACGGCCCCTCTGCCCTAGGTGACCACCTCAGTACTCCAGATCAATTAGAAAATAAATCTTTATCAATTTATGTAGTGATATGGTTTGAGCAAATACATGTGAAAACCTCAGAACGTGAAATAAAATCAAAAATGTCCAAATTCAGGCTAGTCAACCCATAGGACCTTCCGATGGACCTTTCCCTGCCTAGTCCCCATTTCCCTAAGCGTTAAGGAAAAAAGAAAAACATCTGAGGTCCTCATATATTCACTCCATGACAGAAAACATCATTCTTCAAACAATTAATGCAATAATATGATACAAAGTATGTGTTACTCATGCAAACATGTATATATATCAGACAAACACAGGAATGTAGTCCACTACACCGCAGCTTCTCAGCAGTGTTGATTATCAATGCAGTATTGGTGTGATGAAATCTGAACACTTCCACACCGTCCTAGTTCAGAGTTCTGAGTCCATCGTTATTGTCCATGTTTGGTCCATATTTATATCTGAACCCCTTCTGCACATTCCCCCATATGTTCTGGAAGAAAAGAACACACTGACCAGTATCTTTTTGCAAAACAACACACGGAAATTAAAACATCAAATAAGAATAAAAATATGAATCAAGAAAAGTATGAATCAAATATCAAGAATTTGAACATGAATCACATTCATTTCCCCCCTTTGATTAATAAGAAGACACGAAATATCACAACAACCGGCAAAGAGGAAAAGTCATTCTCGGTGTCGCTGCTTCAGGTGATGTATTAACACTCTCAATTGTTTCCGAGGGCAAAATGACAAATGTCCTCTGTGTATTACTTACTCTCGAAGCGATTACTGTAGTATATTATTCCTGAACTCCTTTGTGACTGTAGAAACTTCATCATGCTCTAAATCTTTCCTCGTAAGCGTCACTTTACGAGTCACATGACCTGCTATCCAATGATTTTGAAACAGGACAATTTTAAACTCCGGCTCGAAATAAGTACACACATATTCCCCTTAATCCTCCTGCTGGGAATTATACACATAAAGACTGCAATCACCTTTAATCGTCAGTCTTCTCAGTTTATGTCCAACTATTATCAAAAGTATCATAGTCAATTGTCATGCTATCCATCTGATTCTTAATAAATGAATCCTTGGTAATCCTCACACGTAATGGTTCTTCAGTAGATGAGATCATAGTATTCTCAAATTTCAACATCTTTAACAAGAACCATCAGTTACAATATCATAAACAGCTTAAAATATTATTTACAACTATGACTTCTGCTCTTGTTTTAAAAGAAAGCACTACACCTGTTAATCTCAGCTGCCAGAGACAGGCAGACTGCTGTCCCGCGACACAGTTCACACTGTTTACGATTACCAATCCGACTTTATCTCCTAAAGTCACAAAACAGAAGGCTGAAGGAGGCCCTAAGTAACAACACTTCTGTCTCCTCAAGGTTTTATATGATTTCAGCTGTTTCTTCTAAATTTAGACAAAAATTTAAAAGAGTATAATTCATTTCATTGTCAAAGGTAATTTTTTCATTACAGTGCTCTGGCATGTACTGAAAAGATGAACCAAGAAAACTACATGTATATTCCCTAAATCCTCTTAACTAACATTTACCCACTTTCTTTCATTAAGTATAAAAATACTTCCTCTGACACCTCAAATCCTTTTGTACGTAGTTATTTTCTATCCTGAATGTCTTTCCACACAGGACGACTACTATCACCTAGGACATTGTTACACTTAGGACATTAACATCGAAGTTGGACCTAATCTCCTAACTTTGCTCTAACCATAATGAAACATTTTCCTCCCAACATTATTCTTTAAACAGATTGTACACCTTTAACAAATTAAATCAAACAAATTGACCAAATCATAAACATCCCTTTTTTTATTTTTTAACACGTATGGATGGAGAGGGCCAAGTTTATTTTAAAACCAATCATTTTGTAGCATATAATTACTCGCTTTCCACAAAGTACCACACAAAAGTCTCTTCACTGTTTGTTTACCAGATAGTAGGTGTAATAAATCTCCTTATGTTCAACACCCCTTTGCCAACCTAATTTATTTGACATTCCTATATAAACTGAACAAAGGCTGAAAAGTAACATACTAGCATAGAGCAATACAGCCACTTTGCCACATAATAAAATTATAACCATGCATGTTAGTCAATACTGAATTCTCAATTGCCCAATGCAAGCACTCATTGAAATTTAAACTGATACTTTAACATCTCAACACATAAGTGTACACATCTTGAACTGTGAAAATGATCCTCTTCACATTTAACATCTTTTACGTTTTCATTCTGAACACAAGACAAACCAAGTCTAATTGCAAATGTAATGTGCAGAACAATCGTTCCTCTCCATTAAGTTGTTTCTGTAATTAATAAGCCAAAATTGTAATCACTATCAAAATGCAATGATTTGCACAGCTTCACTCTAGAGTCTTTGAAAATTATTTTACCCTTTCACATTTACAGACTTCAATAACACCACTGCAACTTATGCAGAATAGTGAAATTCAAATCAGATTTCTAGACCTCTATATAAATGACAAAAGATGCTGATCCATCATTGGGCTGTAATAACTGATTTTCGATTGTGAATCTGTACTTAGAGAGAATGACACGAACAGATGACTAGTACACTGTAAACAACAAATGCACAAATGCAAAAAACTTTTCATTTGACTAAAATATATCTCTGATTACCGCTTTTCTTATTTTGTTTTTTTTTGTTTTTGTTGTTTTTCCCCATTACCATCACCACTATTTCATGCACTCCATATGGTCATAATGCACTTGTAATACACCTTCCCTTTCTTTGTTGTTAAAGATAAAAGTGTGTTAACAAACTACATCCAAGAACAGTTTACTGATATTAATATCAGGCTATTTTACTAATAGTCACACAATTGTTCTAAGCTTTTTTTTAACAAAATTCTGAGAACAGCACTCTCAATCTGCTGTTTGTAACAACTTTACATCAATCCAATTCAAATTTGTACCTGAGATCACTTCCCAATAAATTATCTAGGCAGCACTCAAATAATAGAAGCATGTTCAAAAGTTGTCATTAGAGTCAAAGTCATTAGAGCACAAAAATAAAGCAGTGAAATGTTCCTTTAACATTTCCTGACACACCACCTGAAGTAACATATTTGTCACTAGTCTTGTTAGAAGCTGTCACAGGAAAGTCATTACAAAATTAACAAAATGTATATCACCAGGTACTGACAAAATTTAAGGTTTTCATACCAAGTTGCTTAATTTAGATGCATGTCTCAACCCTTCATATAGGTGTATTCACATAGGAGTAACTCTATTTTAAAGTAGAAATAATTACTTGTTTAGAGTATGTGTTTTTTCAAAATGTGTGTTTGTCGGTACATTACCTCCTTTTTATGTGTCGATGCGTCGATGCGTCAGAGCAAATCCGGTCTCTCTCACCCCCTCCTTCTCTGGTCAGTCTGTTGAAGTCAATGCTCTTCTATGGAGGTCTGTACCAACTTGTGATTGTCCTTGAGCTTGAGCTCAATTGTTGGATCTCTTTACGGCCCTGATGACACCCCCCTTTCAGGTCTTCTGGGCATCTCTAGAATGCTCCAGGCTCCTATAAGGGTTCAGCAGTCCTCCAGATGACCTTTGGATACAGGATCCTCCTCTGTAGTTTCCTCTGTAGTTTCCTCCTGGTCTATTGCAATCACGGGCAAAGTGCACAATTAAAACACACTTGTGGAGATTGCATAAAGTATGGATTACATCTTCCTCATCTTCCTCTGCCTAAACGTCCTCGTCCTCTTCCTCTCCAGTTATGTATCTGTCCAAAAACTGGCTGTGGATATAAAACAACTGGAATCACTAGTGGATGTTGTTGATTTGGTGAACACTGATTTTTCATAGGCAAAGCCTGCTTTTTCTCCTTCTTCTTCTTCTCCACCAGTTGTATTTGATTGAGTTTTCTGGGAGTTTCTTGGTCTTGTTCTTTCTGCTCATTCCTATATAGCTCTACTTGATGGACTATATGATTTGTGTAGACAGTTTTTCCATGTTTCCAAGTCCAACCACCTCTGCCAGTTTACTCCTTACTGGTAGGGGCAGTCCCTTCTGTAACTTGGTTCGCAAAATTGACTGCTCCATTTGACTTGCATCTGGATAATTTCCTGTAACATTCCTTCACACCTGATAAACTCTCGACACATAGGCTCTCGGATTTTGTTCTTGTCCCAATGATTCAATCAGAATGTTGTCTGGATCCACATTTGTCGGAAATGCATCTCTCAGCGCTCTCCACAATCGACCTCTACTTTTGGCTAACAACTCAGGATCATACACAGAAGTCCCCATACATCGATTAAGTCCAGCTTTCTGTAGAATTTCTTCCATAGCTGGAATCCCAATGAGATTAGTCAAAAGTCTCTTAATATCTCCTATGGCATACTGTGTCCCTGTCGACATTTCTTCCAGCTTTGCAATCCAAGGATGTGCTCCCTCTTGAAGAGTAGGCAACTTATCAAGAATATCTGACATATCAGCATCCTGCAAAGGCTTATACTCCAAATTCTGTCCTTGAATGATCACTGGAAGCATTTTCCCGCTTGCTTTTCCTTTTCTTGAGAGCAATGTATATTTCTTCTCCACTTTTTGGGATCCTTTTTTCAGCAATTTGTCCCTCTGTATCTTCAGCTTCTCAAAGTATGACACGCATCGCTCCATGTCTCTTTCAATCTCTTCTATGCTATTCGCTGCAGGATGAAATCCTGTAGCTCCTCTACTCTCCAAATCTTCATCGCTGTCTCCATCTTCACTTTCATCAGAGGTCTGACCTCTTATGTCTTTTTGTCTCTTCCATTTTTCATCACCTCTCTTTTCCGCTCTAGCTAGCATTCGTCTGATCGCAGGGTCATATCCACCCATGATCTCTTCTGATTCACTCTGATCATCATCATCATCATCATCATCTTCAAATTCCATCCTCCTGAACCTCAGTCTGCTCTTAGTTTCCAGGCGTTTCATTTTCTTCTCACTTTTGGAGTTTGGATTCATCTTTATAGTCGTTTCAGCTTGTCCTCTCTCAATTATTAGTTCATCTGTGAATGTTTCACCAAAGTACTTTATAGGCATGTGTAACGTTGCTTCTTAATGTCAGTCTCTGATCATGCCCTGAAAACCATCTGGGTGTCCACTTCAAACACTTAATCATAGACAGTTGTAAATCTGTCGCCCCTCCTTCTCTGCTGCTCCAGCTCCAGATGCTTTCTGGTGCAAGTGTGTGGGGGATGGGGCCAAAGTTGCCTACAGAATGGAACGCTGAATACTATGTCTGTTGTTTTGGACTGATGTTGTTCGGGATCTGGTACTGTCCATCACCGGTCTCGCAGCTTGTAGGGAGAGTGAGACAGGTCTGCTCTGACATCCACCGAGGCACACTGAATAAACACAAAACACAACACCTCCAAGAAGCATTACTTCTCTTTGATCATACTCATTTTAGTTTTCTTGATTCTAACCTATAACATCATTAATTCAAAATGTTACTATCAAATTAATATTACCTAAGTAAGAAAAGTATCATAAAATATATACTTCAAGTACTAAAAGTAACAACACAGAAAACTGGAAATGATTACAGTAATCCTGTCAATCCACTAAGTATTTCAGCAGCTAATCATTTCAACTGGAAACATATGTTTGTTAATCCTAATTCATTTTTTTTTTTTTTTTATGATATATCAGATCACAATAATATCTAAAAACAATTCATCTTGGAAATTACCATTAGTCATTCCTGAAAATTACATGATTTATCTCCTTTTCCTAAGTTTTGGTGCTTGTGGTATAGCAGTTTTTTACTATACTCATCTAGACGTTTACCTTCCTTTAGATTGTAACCCAAATGTTACAGTTGTCTCTGTAACAACAATATTAATATGAACTCCATTATCCTAATTCAAAAGTACATTTATCTCTTTCTTTGTCATTTATCTCTTTCTTTGTCTTTCTGTCACTTTCACAACACTCTCTTTCTGTCTTTAACCAACTTAGTACACTCTTGTACCCTTAACTTCCCTTAAAGTCATGCCCTTTTTTCTTCCCATTGTCTCATAAAACATTCCTTTCCCTTTCTACAGCATACACTTACCATCATCTTCTCTCAACTTTCCTGACTATCTTTTGCAACAATTGTTACCCATTTAATATACAAAGTATATGAATTAACTCAGTCTATTTCATTAGGATTTAATTAACTCGCTGTTTCTTCACAGAAATCAGATTCATTTGTTCTGTTTTCCATCTTCACAAATGTCACTCATTTCCTTGGCACAATAACGTGACCACATGTGACAGTGAGGAACTTTAGCAAAATCAAAAACCTTATAAAATTATCAAATTTTGAAGTAGTTTATTCAAAGTAAAATCATTTTAGATGCCTCGCCACTCAAAACAAGTGGTCCAACATTTTAGAATGGCAGAGGTGACAATCCTGAAGCCCATCCATCAGTCCTCTCATCTCTTACTTTCAATAGAGGTACAGAGGCTGGACTTTTCTTAATCCAGGGTGATCAATCACTAATATGGGTTCCAGCAAATCACTTATGCCAGCTATTAATCCCTTTCTTTCTTTTTTCTTGTCTTTATTTTATTCTTCTTTTATCTTTTTCTTTTATTTTAATGGTTTCTGCAACTACACCAATTCTCCTCAGGAACTGACAAACTCAGTTCCAACTACCTCTTTAGTACTCATGTACAGATATAAATGAAAGATTAAAGATTCAGTGTCTTATTAAACACACTTGCTTCATACAAACTCATTCAACCTTGCATATTGATTAATTATTTATATCATCAATTAAAATTAACCACATCCTTTTTGAAAATACAGTTGTTAACTATTTGAGTAATTACAATATATTTTCCCTATCTTTTTAAACATACCTGTATTTACTTTTTAATTTTTGGAAACGTTCTCTCAACAGAGACTCATGGATTTTTAAACAAAGGATGCTCATGTCAGTTTAACACATTTTAAAACGTTCTCTTCAAACAGAGACTCATAGTTTTAGCCATAATGAACAGAATATGTTTCCTTACAGATAACTAAGACTCCTGTTCTCAACCAAAACATATATATATATATATATATATATATATATATATATATATATATATACATACACATATATATATATATATATATATATATATATATATATACATACACATATATATACATATACATATATATATATACATATATATATACATATATATATACATATATATATATATATATATATATATATATATATATATATATATATATATATATATATATATATATATATATATACACAGTGCCTTGCGAAAGTATTCGGGCCCCTTGAACTTTTCGACCTTTTGCCACATTTCAGGCTTCAAACATAAAGATATAAAACTGTAATTTTTTGTGAAGAATCAACAACAAGTGGGACACAATCATGAAGTGGAACAAAATTTATTGGATATTTCAAACTTTTTTAACAGATAAAAAACTGAAAAATTGGGCGTGCTAAATTATTCAGCCCCTTTACTTTCAGTGCAGCAAACTCTCTCCAGAAGTTCAGTGAGGGTCTCTGAATGATCCAATGTTGACCTAAATGACTAATGATGAAAAATAGAATCCACCTGTGTGTAATCAAGTCTCCGTATAAATGCACCTGCTCTGTGATAGTCTCAGAGGTCCGTTTAAAGAGCAGAGAGCATCATGAAGAACAAGGAACACACCAGGCAGGTCCCAGATACTGTTGTGGAGAAGTTTAAAGCCGGATTTAGATACAAAAAGATTTCCCAAGCTTTAAACATCCCAAGGAGCACTGTGCAAGTGATAATATTGAAATGGAAGGAGTATCAGACCACTGCAAATCTACGAAGACCCGGCCGTCCCTCTAAACTTTCAGCTCATACAAGGAGAAGACTGATCAGAGATGCAGCCAAGAGGCCCATGATCACTCTGGATGAACTGCAGAGATCTACAGCTGAGGTGGGAGACTCTGTCCATAGGACAACAATCAGTCGTATACTGCACAAATCTAGGCTTTATGGAAGAGTGGCAAGAAGAAAGCCATTTCTTAAAGATATCCATAAAAAGTGTCGTTTAAAGTTTGCCACAAGCCACCTGGGAGACACACCAAACATGTGGAAGAAGGTGCTCTGGTCAGATGAAACCAAAATCAAACTTTTTGGCAACAATGCAAAACGTTATGTTTGGCGTAAAAGCAACACAGCTCATCACCCTGAACACACCATCCCCACTGTCAAACATGGTGGTGGCAGCATCATGGTTTGGGCCTGCTTTTCTTCAGCAGGGACAGGGAAGATGGTTAAAATTGATGGAGCCAAATACAGGACCATTCTGGAAGAAACCCTGATGGAGTCTGCAAAAGACCCGAGACTGGGACGGAGATTTGTCTTCCAACAAGACAATGATCCAAAACATAAAGCAAAATCTACAATGGAATGGTTCACAAATAAACATATCCAGGTGTTAGAACGGCCAAGTCAAAGTCCAGACCTGAATCCAATCGAGAATCTGTGGAAAGAACTGAAAACTGCTGTTCAAACGCTCTCCATCCAACCTCACTGAGCTCCAGCTGTTTTGCAAGGAGGAATGGGCAAATATTTCAGTCTCTCGATGTGCAGAACTGATAGAGACATACCCCAAGCGACTTACAGCTATAATCACAGCAAAAGGTGGCGCTACAAAGTATTAACTTAAGGGGGCTGAATAATTTTGCACGCCCAATTTTTCAGTTTTTTTTATCTGTTAAAACAGTTTGAAATATCCAATAAATTTCGTTCCACTTCATGATTGTGTCCCACTTGTTGTTGATTCTTCACAAAAAATTACAGTTTTATATCTTTATGTTTGAAGCCTGAAATGTGGCAAAAGGTCGAAAAGTTCAAGGGGGCCGAATACTTTCGCAAGGCACTGTACATACATACATATATATATATATATATATATATATATATATATATATATATATATATATCTCTAACATAGGATATCCTCATGACAAATCACGCATGCACAGCCACACACAGCAAAAACACCGCTCTTCACGCACACAGCTTCACTCTGGATCCTTCATTCATACTATTTTCACTAAAGGCCCGCTTCTCCGCCGCTCCTTTTCCTTATTTCCTGTATCATTTCTTGTCCTGGCTTTCTGTTACCTGAGTAGTAGATATCAATGAAAGGCCACTTCGAACATAATTCGTCAACCATGAATCAAGCCTATAATTGAATTTTATTCTACAAGCGTCCTGGAACTTCCTAGCTCCTAACGCAGACCTCGAAAACGCACCTAATGAATTTCCAGGATTTAATCGGCCCATCTAGAAGGCCCTGACACACCAACGTCCTCACCATGGCCTCAAGTTGTCTGTTTCCTTGAGGACTTTATTCCTCATTAGCGGCGTCCTAAATAATCAGTTTTTTCTTTATTCCTCTTATTTCTCTATCTTCCTTAAGCATTTGCTTTATTTTCCGTTTCCGTTTATTTCCGTTTGCGTTGATTACAACGCAAACAAATTTAGAACAGAACCTCTACCACACTGCAATCACAGCACGGCACACACAGGTTTGACTCGGTGCAACCCCTCAACGCACACACAGAGCCACGCACACGAACTGACCAGCGCTCAAAGTTGTGAAAAAGCTCACCTCATAAACCGGCCAAGGAAGCGGGAGTCAGTCCGGCATTGCCCCGTGATGAGACAACAGGCCTGCAACACGTCGCACATCCTCGTCGCCAAATTTGTGGTGATTTTTAATAGTAATGCTGTGATGCTGTATGAAGAGGAATCCGCCGACACTGTTCTTGATTATAAAAGGTTTTATTACAATTCAAGATTTTCAGCATCCTTTTAACAAACTCCTGCAGAGAGCTTGGAGAACAACCAACACGAATTCTTCCAAAAAGTCGTTCTGCCTTTTCTTTGTGTGCACATAATATATATTCTGTGCATTGCATTAACATGATTGGGTCAGAACCGACCAATGATACCTTCTTATCTGGCTCATCTCCAAATAAGGGCTCTTCTGTCCAAGAGGGCTCTTCTGATCATGTTAACAGTTTCCAGATGTTTCAGTAAAAGTAGGGTAAAGTTCATAGAAATCCCTTACAACTAATCTTAAGTACAAATGTATATAAAGTTATGAAATGTTCAGATACCACAGGTCCAATTCATTTTAAATCATTTACAATCCTGTAATTGAATCCATCTGTTGAAGCCTGACCGTCGTCTGCCACTTAACCTTTTAGCTTTTAGTTCTTCTTCATTTAATTTCCCAAGGCTGCACTCGACTCATATCGGGTAGTGACACCGGTCAGAATGCGTGACTGACGTGATGTGTAGACAGTCTGCCTGCTGTAAATCATTTTGTGACCGAATTCGTGGAAAAAATTGGACTGGGGCAAAAGGTATTAATAAAAAACCACTATATATAAAAATAACGTTCTTTTCCTGTTAGTCTCATTTCCTGTTACAGTTCATTTATGATCATCAGATGAAAAATTACAAAGTTTCAGAAACATTAAAAAGTTACATGTAGCAACTTTAATAATATTTATAAGATAAAAAACAACCTTGCATACAGCTTTTATTGTTTAGGATTGGCATGAGGTGGCAAAATAAAGGCAAATTCATCTATTCATGTTTTATTGAATTGTTTTCAACCATTCAACATTTACTGTCCCCACCCATTATTGCCTAGAGGCAAATCCAGTTGCCCAGTCCCATTAGGTCAGGTGTACAGTCCCAGAGGCATTTTCTAGGCTTATGGTGTGTTCACCCCAAATGTAAAGCAACTTTTTCACACTGTGTGATTACATATAAAGTCAATGCATAGATCTGCATTGGTACCAGGTGGCAGTAGTGCAAAGTAGCACTGGAAGCGGCTGGGTTTTTGTCCAGGGATCCTCCCCTCTGTCAGCGTCAGATACGACGCAAAACCCCCCCTTCAGCGTGTGTGTAGAACGCAATGGGGAGAGCAGCAGCTACACCGCACTTGAAGATGACGTAGCATTAAGAGCGACAACGGTAGCGAGTAGTATGACAGCCCAAAAATCTGACTTTCACCGAGGAGACCGGGGTTTGTGTCCCGCGTGTCACGTTTCCTAAACCCAACTATCCCGTTCTTTTACTAAACCCAACTGTCCTATTCTTTTACCTAAACCCAACTGTCCCGTTCTTCTTTACATAAACCCAACTGTCCCGTTCTTCTTTTACCTAAACCCAACTGTCCCGTTCTTCTTTACCTAAACCCAACTGTCCCATTCTTTTACCTAAACCCAACTGTCCGGTTCTTCTTTTACCTAAACCCAACTGTCCCGTTCTTCTTTTACCTAAACCCAACTGTCCCGTTCTCCTTTACCTAAACCCAACTGTCCTGTTCTTCTTTTACCTAAATCCAACTATCCTGTTATTCTTTACCTAAACCCAACTGTCCCGTTCTTCTTTACATAAACCCAACTGTCCCGTTCTTTTACTAAACCCAACTGTCCCGTTCTTCTTTACCTAAACCCAACTGTCCCGTTCTTTTACTAAACCCAACTGTCCCGTTCTTCTTTACCTAAACCCAACTGTCCCGTTCTTTTACTAAACCCAACTTTCCCGTTCTTCTTTTACTAAATCCAACTGTCCCGTTCTTCATTTCCTAAAATCGAAAGTGACACCAATAATCCCAACCAAGCGTGTTTAGATAAAGTGCGTTTAGATAAAGTGCGTTTAGATAAAGTGCGTTTAGATATGGCGCTAAAGGAGACTTTTAGCGTCAATGACAATGCCAAAGGCACCTGACCAAGCGTCCGTATTTAACGCAACGGGAGTGAGAATGTGTTGCCCAAGGCTATTTTGCAGCGGCAGCCCAGCCCTAGATTATTGTGATTGGTTTAAAGAAAAGCCAATAAGCCAGATCAGGTTTTTCTCCCATCCCGGAATGCTGTGTGGACTAGCCAGACCAGTGCTCGAATTACGTGGGAGCCAGAGGGAGCCGGGCTCGCATAGAGTGAGGACTGGCTCCCATGAAAGCAACAAAGTCAAAAATCTGAGAGGGTCTCTCATATCTGAAGGTGTCTGCCATATGTGGCATTGTAATTTAATCTTAAACAATGCTCATTATCCATCCCTGTGCGGTCTCTTACCATTAAAGATGTTAAATTAAAAATAAAATATAGGCTACTACGGGACGTAGACCTGAGCCTACCCTACGCTCATGAACGCAGCATGACTGTACTTCACCACCACACCACTAGGCTGTGTGATCAAACCGCATAGGCTACGATCGATTTGACAGCACTCGCAAGTCCGAAGAAGTCACCTTGCTTTTAGCTTAATGTGCTTTTGAAGTAAATACCACCAATACATCTTAAATAAATAAATCTGTATCCTCTGCCATTCAGAACTCCGGAAAAGTTCCCAAATACTTTTGAAACACCTGTCAGCAATACAATGCAATCTCTGATGGCGGAATATTCAGAGAAAACTGAACAAAATTGTTCGTCTATTTATTTCCACGGTTAAACACACGAGACGACTGAACACCCAGGTGTTGTTATCACTATGTGTACATTGTAAGACTAGAACATAGAGGGTTTTCATGATGCGTCATCAGACCCGAAGTCGCCATGTTGGAGGTACTCCGCATCACAACAAAGCACAGGCACTGAAGTAGATCCCGAACGGCGTCAAGGAAAATGGTTAATTATTGCCGTGTTTTAGGTTGTACCAATAGGTCAGACTGAGAACAACATCAGAGGAGGGTCTGGCAAAGCGAGACTAGCTAAAATTGAATCTGTGCTTTTAGAGTCAAATAATCATGCCAAGTTTTTATTGGTAAGGTCTCTGTAATGACGTTCCTGCCTTTGTTGTTGTTTCCGTTTCCAATGGCAGCAGACAAATATTTGTGTAATACTCGACTTGACACTTGCTCAGTTTTCCTCTGAATGATGCAATAAAACCAGTCTGCTTTTGTTAAGAGTTGGCCAATCACACAGTTGAGAAACTCAGTGAAAACCAGTCAGTGTGGATAACTCAGTCAACTAAGTCACATCTTATTATATAGACTAAAGTAAATGGGAACCCACTCCCTGAAGAAGAAAACAAATCAGTGATGGCTGAATTCCATTTAGCTGCTTCAGTCCTGGTATTGTGCAAGCTGGCTGAATGCCATCACTCCCTGGGACATTTGAATAGAGTGGAGTCATAATTTTGTTATTAGTAGCTACACCTCTAATGTAATTATTCTATGGTACTGTAAGTCTTAATGTAGCACCATTTCCTTCTACTGTATATGTACCTGATTGTATTTTTCAACAATAAGTGATCTTGACTCAATCCAGATTTATTTACCCAGATTCCTTGTGAGAGTTACTTTGAAAGCTGTTCTTTCTGCGGATCGTCCGATATACAGGTAATGTATGAGTCAATAAACGAATTCATTCAGGACAGGGCTGGGACAATAATAATATTAATTATAATAATAGTTAATGGTTAACAAGCCATAATTACTTTTCTAACGCAACCTTACATGTTTTACATCTTACAAGTTTAATAGTGTAAACATAAAGGCATTTAATAAATAGTTACTATAATCAAAGAGATATCACACTTTTTGTGTTGTCTTCGTTTCAACCTTGAAAAAAACACTTTTTTTTCTGACATTTGTGACGCCTTTTTTCACAATTTGTTTTTGCTTTTTCCAACGTTTTAAATTTTTAAATTTTTCTTCTACACATTTTCAGCACTTATTTCTACGTCCAATATTTTCTGATATAAAACAAAAATTTAAAATGGGCCAATGTGACCCGAAGTCAACACAAGGGTTAATATGGTAAAATGTAACATTCAAAATGTGTACTTGGCTCCCTGCCAAAATGATTTCAGTTGTTGCTTTTGGAGAAATATGTGACCTGACTGCTGTCTGTGCAGCTGTAAGGCGTGGCACTGTCTTAGCTCCCAAGTATTTAAAGGAGGTCTGAACCAAACGTCACCAAACACAAAGACACAGCGAACAGAAGAGTTCTTCCTCCAGTCTGCGTCGTCTCATTTTGTCTGCTATTCAACTGAGTGAGTTTGAACCAGTTTCACATGTAGCTCTGTCTATATACAGCCTGATAATTAGGCCTTTGATTTATGACTTTATGTTGTTAACAAGTTTACTCACGTTCAAACTCATCTCCTGAGCAGAGTGCCCCTCGGATTTCATGGCAAAGTACTTCGCCTGATTTATAGGAAAAGGAGACATCCTGTCATGCCAGGATTATGCAAATAATAGTCCCAAGACTATCCTTTCATGCATGGTTTTTAATGTGGATCTGTTTCCTGAATGGATTTACATTCTTCACTCACAACTGCATGAGACAGCCGTGAAATATTTATTTATTTGTTTTGCATGCCTCTATTTGACTGGACGGGATCCTTTCCTCACAAAATGTAAAATATCATATGTGGCTCCCAGCAACATAGAGTTGGCCAACAGCTGCCACATTAATATCTCATTGAGTGTAGCAAGCCAGAATAATAAAGCAATGTTGTCAGATGATGTAAAAGGGACAAACATTTACAGGACTTTGCTCAGGGATAAACACAAATACAAAGTAAGCGTTTGTGTGTTGAATTGAACCCTGTGAGTGCTTTAATTCTGAAGTTAATCAGTTAAGGTCCCATGTTGTAGTTCAAAATGAGTTTGACCCAAGGCAACGGGTCATGAGTGTAGCCGAGGGATGCTTACTGGATCACCACCCTCTCGAAGGAAAATATCCAAACTTGGATGAATAGTGTACTATATTTGCTGCTAATATCATGGGAGTCATGGGAACTTGAACCCACTTTATTTGACATTTGATGAGCTTTTCTAGAACTGTATGCATGATTCAGTTGCACATACATGGGCTCATACAGCATGTTGGGCACCCAGACATGTGCCCTGGTCCAGAGGGAGCCAGAGAAAGTTTGCACTGAGTAGTGAGAATGTAGATAGATAGATAGATAGATAGATAGATAGATAGATAGATAGATAGATAGATAGATAGATTTTTATTGATCCCAAAAAAATGGGAAATTCCAGTGTTGCAGCAGCAAAATATCAGACACACAGCACACATACAGAATATACCTGAAATAATAGGATAGAATATACATGAAATAATAATAGGATAGAATATAAGAACAAATTATTGAAAATATATACAAGTTGGGAAATAAAAATGTACAACTGTTTAACTAGTATTGATAAAGCTGTAGATAAACCTACTGTGCAAGTTGCACTTAGTGCAGATGTGATGTCAAGGAGTCTTATCTAGCACCCAGTGATGAAGTGTTAAAAAGTTGAATTGCCTGTGGTAGGAATGATTTCTTGTAGCGGTCCGTGCGACATCGAAGCTGTCGGAGCCTCTTAGAGAAGGTGCTCCTCTGTTGGACCAGTGTGGGGGGGGGGGGGTGGAGAGGGTGGTCGGGGTTATCCATGATAGATAACAGTTTGTTCAGTGACCTCCTCTCCAACACAGCGTTTGATGAAGCGATGAGAATCTCATATCATAGCAGGTTCAGCTGTCGGGCATCTAATATGTCGCTGTCACTGCTGTGCAGCTTGTTGAGGGTTACTGTACCCCCCCCTATCGCACTGTGTTAGTTTACAGTGCAGTGCAAACATTATGTCTAACATATTATTGGATGCATTAGTAAGTAAGTGTTTTGTTGTGTATGTGGGTGGGCGTGCCCCCTTTTTGGATCTAACATGCCATGTTAGCAGACTGTAATCTCAACCATATGGAGCACAATTCCAAGCAATCTTTTTCCTCTACCGTCCCTATTTTTATTGGCACTGATGCAGGTGCTGTGGTGGATTTCATTTTGACTTATAAGCCCCTTGTGAGGGCCCACCCTGCAGTAAACTTTCACAACCTACTGAGGCTTCCAAGTTACAATCATTGTGGGGATGAAAATACATTAGTCAGTCCTTCAAGAAAAATGCAGTTTTTTTGTGATTGTTGCGGGCAAAAATCCTTGATTATGCAGCACGTTTTCTTAAAAAATGCGATGGAATATGCGGGATATTTATGAAATTTTATGCGATGAAATTGCGGGAACTTGCAAAAATTGCGGTTTCATCATGGCCTCATCGCGGGGTTTGCAGCTTTTCGATGATGTTCACGTCGCGTAATTACATCACTTCATAACGTTTCCATGGCAACAGGAAAATGGCTGCTGCTGTGTAAAGTAAACGCAACATTTCTCAACTTTCTGCTAAGATATATGTGACTTTTTTGCAACGAAAATGTTATGGGATTATGAAATCATGCAAGCCCCGCATATTTTGCGCGTAAATCGGCAATTTATGCGGTAAAAGTGCGGCGTATTTGAAAAAAATGCGGCCCCCGCATAATCGCGTTTTTCTGGAGGGACTGATTAGTGACGAAGTTAAAACAGAGCTAGATCTGGTTAAACATACATGCTAGCAGCATGGGATGGAACGTTAGACAGTTGGCCTGCCACTTTGGTCCAGATTGACAAATCTCAACTACTTAATGGATTGCAATGAAACTGTGTACAGACATTCATGGTTCCCAGAGGATGCATGCTGCTGACTTTGGCGATCCATTGACTTTTTTTTCTAGCGCCACAATTTATTGAATCACATGTACACATATTCATGTCCCCCTCAAAGTGAATTGTTGTCACTTTTGTGATCCCTATCGCTCTCATCAGGTCCAAATTTAAATGACCAATGTTTCAGTTTATCACCAATTACCTGCAAAAGTAATGGCATTCCCATCAGCCTCAGCTTTATTTCGTGCTTAGTGCTGATTAACAAATGTTAGCACGCTAATGCGCTAAACTAAGATGGTGAACATAGTAAATGCCTGCTAAACCTCTGCTGAGGCTAGTGGTTAGCACAGCCTCACAAAGCTAGCATGGCCTCTTAGTCTTCCATCTCTATGTCACTACAATACATATGGTCACTGTTTCATCTGGTTCATTTAATGCAATTTGGGAATAAATATACTGTATTTTATTGACTGAACATTTTAGCTGCTAAGCTATTAAAACAATGTGAAGTGCGTTACTGTTCCCTATTCTGTGAGAGAAGAATCTACCTAAAGCTATTGCCTAATGCACATACAGTATTAGTTAGCATGTTTATCAGGTATTATGTATTTTTTTATGCAAATTGTTTTCTTAAGCTGATTAGCCTCCTTTGTCACTTCACAGTAAATGTATGACTCACAATCCTAAACTGGTAGGAGGAAACGTTTTCTCACCTACTAGTGTCTGTCTCAGATTCATTGTACTCGCTGTCTCCACTTCATTGAAATGTGAGTAAGGAGTGAACTGATTGTCTCCCTTGCATGGCCTTATCTGAGCCTGTTTGGTTACCATATAAATGTCACTGTTGCCAAGGAATGTAAAGTGTGTGCTTTCAGCGGTATTGTAGCATTTTTTGGAAACTGGAATTGCCAGAAAGATGCCAATCAAATTAGAGTGAGGGGAGCAAATGATAGGCAAAATGAGCAGAGGGGGGGAAATTAGCATGAAATTGGATGGATGGTTCATCCTTGGCTCTCATATAATTGTGACTCTAAAGCAGTGTGTTTTGATCTTTATATAAAAAACAGTGAAATTGGTTCCAAAGGGGGTGGGGTGGAGGGGGGGGCGGGGGGGGGGGGGGGGGGGGGGGGGGGTGGTGGTAGCAGCTCAGTCTGTAGGGAGTTGGGTTGGGAACCAGAGGGTCGCTGATTAAGTCCCCATACGGACCAAATGGTGGTGGACTGGTAGCTGGAGAGGTGCCAGTTCATCTCCTGGGCACTGCCAATGTGCTCTTGAGCAAGGCCCTGAACCAACTGCATGGGGCAGCCCCCCTCACTCTGACATCGCTCCCTTAATGCATGCATAAGTACTGAGCATGTGTGTGTAATTCAGGCCTGTGTGTAATGTGTATAATAACAACAGAGTGAAAATGATTCATGCAGGATTTATAAAGTATAAATTATTGTTTATTATTATCATTATAGCACAGTTGTGAATCAGAGCACATGCTGACCACCATAGAATAATGAAGATAATGCAATTTAAATGAAAGTCGTATGATTTATTCTCTGTTTAGCAGCAATATTAGTGAATCAAATTAGTATTCATGTGATATTCTTACTGCAAGAAAAAGCTTTTTTATGCAAAGACATGATTACATTATCTTTGTAATCGGTTACATCATCAAAATATCAGTACAGTAATTTCATATATGTATTTGACTGTATCAATACCTTAACCAACTGTACCTGTCCATAACTTCTTCTAATATTATTATTAATATCAAGTTTCATCATTGCTCTGCCTCAAACTTGATTACGACTGACTGATTATGATGTTTTTTTTCTTTTGATCTGTTATCGTTTTGTTAACTGTTGTGTCTAATTATGATTGTACTGTATATTTATTTATTGTTAAGGACCCCCTCGAAAACGAGATGCTGCATCTCAAGGGGTTACTCCTAATAAAGACATTTTCAACATATAAACACAATATTAATAATAATTTATTAATAATGAATCATCCAGTGTCACCTGTTTGTAATCAAACAGTCAGTAAACAATAATTGAACACATTCTTTTTGGTTTTAACCAACTTTACACAAAAATGGATGAAGCATCTTTCATTGTTTATCGGGGGCCATCCGTGGAGCGACAAGCTCCTTTTCTTTTGCCAGTGAGTACGATAAACGGTTGTTTTTTTGGAATGACGATTGCAAAGGAGGTAATCTTGTGAGTGTTAAAAATGGACAATGTACCCACATATTATTTGGTAAGGACTATTGTATTGTGTCCAATGCAAAGCACCACTTACCGTGTCATTTCATTTTACCTTTTTTTTCTCAGGATGCCTGTCCATTGGATGCGACCAATCAGAGGCCCATCTGGGGTGGGTCGGTTTCCAGCTGTCACTCTCGGATTTGGGGAAGACACAGAGGAAGAGAAGGAAGTGCCAGAGGAAAGCAATTCTGTGAAAGAAAATGCATGTCGCAGGTGGCTGCGTAAGGTTTGCCCGTGCTGCTGTCCCAAGCCAAATGAGGATGACATTACGAACACCTTGGTCACGGGGACTGATAATAAGGAGAACGGGAAAAATGGCGAGAAGCCTCAGACTGGCGACAACGAGATTAATGGTAACTGGCAGCTCAGAGAGCTCACAATTGTGTTATTTATCAACCAAAGTCACTGCCGGTGTGCCAGTTTAGCTGGTGATCATGTTAATTGGTGATATTTGCATGAAATCAGTGAATATTCAACAAGGCCCTGCCCTGCGTTCTGCTCTGCCTCCGCCCCTCGAGTGCCAGAGGCTCCCATTTTCACAAAGTGTTTGCAAGTGAGACAAAATAATGGATATCACTGAAAACATCACCAGTTTATGTGTAATACATGTCCGTTTAAGCATTATCCACACAATTATGACACATGAGGGACTACGGATGGAAATTAGCCCTTGGCTATAATCCGGAATGTTTATTCCATTTAATCCATGTTTGTTCATTAACATGCACTGTCCCAATCAAATAAATAAATAAAAAAACATACTGTATGAACGGAAAAAAATAAAACGAAACAACGCACTAGAGATCTAGCTGGGATTCCAACCTTGGATGTCATGGACAAAAAAGTTGACAGACTAGCTTCTATGTTATCTATACCACTACACTACACATCACTGAAATAACTGTGATTTCTATCTATATATCGGACTTTTAGTCTAAGTTAACACAGGTTAACATATGAGAGAAATGTATGTCCATGTTAACTGGTGATATCACAATTTAACATGGGTAAATGCAAGCCTCGAAACATTAAAGTAGGTTCATCTTTGCCTCACATACCAAAACCTAAATGATGTACAACAAACTGGCATGACCCCACTTAACACTTTATCCAGTTTTGCGAAAACGTGATCTTTTATCATTGTTATTGTGGGCCATCTCATACGAAGAATGTGTAGGTCTATCTCAGCACAAACAGTCTCTTTCAACCTGTGCCACAGGTCAACTGATTATAGTTGTGTTTAATTTCATTGTGCTGAGATAGACCTACACATTCTTCGTATGAGATGGCCCACAATAACAATGATAAAAGATCACGTTTGCGCATGACTGACGTGTTTCATTTTTACCCCAAAAACGGAATAAAGTGTTAAGTGGGGTCAGGCCTGTTTGTTGTACATCATTTAGGTTTTGGTATGTGAGGCAAAGATGAACCTACTTTAATGTTTCGAGGCTTGCATTTGCCCATGTTAAATTGTGATATCACCAGTTAACATGGGCGTATATTTCTATCATATGTGTTAACTTAGACTAAAAGTCCGATATATAGATAGA
>CM042322.1:3644334-3769334 GCA_023566125.1 Zingel zingel
TCATAACACCTGACAGAATGATAATGTGGGGCAGATTGAACACTAACAATTGTTTTTCTCAGTCTTACCTGTTGCAGGGCTGAAAATGTAAAGTTGTTCCTCAGGGGGGTAAAGGCCAGTAGAAAGAAAAGGATGCATCCCGCTGGGGAGTAGACTGTATTCAGTCCTTCCAGAAAAATGCGGAGTTTTTTTGTGATTGTTGCGGGTAAAAATCCTTGATTATGCGGCACGTTTTCTTAAAAAATGTGATGGAATATGTGGGATATTTATGCAGTTTTATGCGATGAAATTGCGGGAAATTGTAAAAATTGCGGGAACTTGCAAAAACTGCGGTTTCATCGTGGCTTCATCGCGGGGTTTGCAGCTTTTCGATGATGTTCACGTCGCGTAATTATGTCACTTCATAATGTTCCCATGGCAACAGGGGAAAATGGCTGCTCTTGAGTGAAGTAAACGCTACATTTTTCAACTTTCTGCTAAGATATGTGTGACTTTTTTGCAGCGAAAATGCGGGGATTATGGAATCATGCAAGCCCCGCATATTTTGCGCGGAAATCGGCAATTTATGCGGCGAAAGTGCGGCGTATTTGAAAAAATGCGGCCCCCGCATAAATATGCGGACTTTGGCTGATTATGCATTGAATTATGTGATCGCATAATCGAGTTTTTCTGGAGGGACTGTGTATTGCTTCTTAGATAATGAGATATGTTTGGTGCAAAGTTGACATTTTACAGGGGGGTTTATGGGCCCCATCAATACAGGAGGCTACCACATTATGTGTGTTGTTTTGCTGGAGCCCCCTGTGTTGGCACCCATATGGTGTCGACAGACTGGCTCCATTCAAATCATGAAATTCTCTGAATGCGGCTTAGGCTTCATTCTCTTTTGATGTTAATATGCTTAGAAAAGTTAATGAAAATGTGGAATGGAAATTATTTTAATATTGCTTGTGCAAATGTAGAATTGTCCTATTGCCTCACACACAATCAGTAGTGAGTCTGCCCAAATAAACATCTCATGATGAAATTGCAGCATGGTGACTCGGTTCTGTTAAGACATTTGTACACAGCAACAACAGAAACCAGAGAGGACTGTAGTTTTATACACTCAGATTAGGGGGAAAGCTCTTGTAGCTGGATGTAATGTTGGAAATTGTGAGTTTCTTTATTCCAGTTTTTTTACAATCACTTTGGCACTAATTTCAGAACCATGACATCATTTTTAAAAACTCTAGACACAAAACTCACAACCAATGATCAAAATGCACATTTTTCAAAACTCGTTTCAGTTGCTTGGATAAAATACACATAAACCAAAGATCATTTGTTCATTTAACAAAGATCACCTGTTCAATATGACACAACTTAACATCAAAGTACTACTATTTCAAAAAGCAATTCACACATTACATTTCAGATGATTGTCTATTCATTTCATTACAATGATCTAACTATCAATCGATACAACTACTCAAAATGATAAGTAACTGTTGCATTACTCTTACAGTTTTTTACAATCACTTTGCTACTAATTTCAGAACCTTGACGTCATTTTTCAAAACTCTAGACACAAAACTCAAAACGATCAGCACTAGCATAATCATTGGTTCATAAAACAAATTGATTGTGAAATACCATTGAAACGTTACTTTAGATCACCCACACACAAGCTACTCATAGTTTCACTGGGTCATCGTTCTTACAATCATTAAATATTGTAGTACAAAATAGGTGACACATGTTTCATTATGGTACTAGATGTGAAGACTTCCCTGTAAAAGTACTGCAGTAGTAGAGCAAATACTACAGACAAACCTGAAATGTATTGATGAAAAACAATACAGTACGATCACAACATAGGTTTATTTGAATCAAAGCAAAATAATTAGCTACAAAATAGAAAAGAAAAGACAGTACTGTAAAACATCAAATGCAGTGTTCCTCAACTTGCTTGTACTGTAAAAAGCAAAACAAAGAAGTGATTACTGTACTTCTACATATTCATCAACTCCGTCTTGTGGATTTGGCCGCAGGTTCTCATCTACATCGCAATTAGTCAAACAACTTGGAAAAAACCTTCGGGCATGGCGAACAATGTGGTACGAGTATATATAAGTATATATATATATAGTATATAAAGTATATATCTCAATCATCAGTAACGTGTTGGCAGAATTGGACAAGCGATTCCAAGGGCCTGCATGCATACAGTGCAGTACTGTCAATACTGTATATAATCTCAAAGGTGGTACATGGGACAACAGAAACAGTGTCTGATAAACAGTAGTACATTACAGTAAAGAATGATGATGAAATATTACATCCATAGATAATGTAGTCTAATTGGTTCATGCTCCACACTAATGGGTGACAATGAATCTCGTTATCTTGACACTTTCATGATCTAAACATGGAATATTGTTTGTCTGTTTCTATGCAACTATGCATTAAGAGTAATGCAACAGTTACTTATCATTTTGAGTAGTTGTATCGATTGATAGTTAGATCATTGTAATGAAATGAATAGACAATCATCTGAAATGTAATGTGTGAATTGCTTTTTGAAATAGTAGTACTTTGATGTTAAGTTGTGTCATATTGAACAGGTGATCTTTGTTAAATGAACAAATGATCTTTGGTTTATGTGTATTGTATCCAAGCAATTGAAAAAAAAGTGTTAGTTTTGAAAAATGTGTATTTTGATCATTGGTTGTGAGTTTTGTGTCTAGAGTTTTGAAAAATGACGTAAAGGTTCTGAAATTAGTGCCAAAGTGATTGTAAAAAAACTGGGCAAGATTTTGGTTTCTCTCTTTAAACCCATGATGCAGAAGCCCTACAGTTTACAGCAATGTTCATGACATAACTAACGAACAGCAAACTGCTGCCAAAGATTGATTTTCCAGTACAGCTACACTGAGATAAAAATATGTCATGACATGCTGTGTGTGCATGTGTATGTGTGCGTGTGTGCGTGTGTGTGTTTGTGTGTGTCTGGATAGTTTCTATTTGGTTTCTGTTTATTCAAACATACTCCACAAAGTAGGAATGCAGGTGTGGCTTAGATTGACGGAGGCCAAATGAGGGCATGGTAAGAGCAATAGTTTCCACATGCTATACTCCGTCATATGTCTCCTCTCACTTTCTCAGGGCCACTGCCATCAGTGTCAAAGGGAACCCTTGTGACCATCCCTTTGGTGGAGGAGTTGGAGGACGGTCGTTGGGAGGCTGCTGTTGTGAAACAGGATGACAAAAGGATAATGCTGTCAGTGAATTCTCTCCCCACGGCGGCCATTGGCCGATATCAACTCACAGTGGAAACACAATGTGTAAACGGCCAAGCTGTTTCCGCCCTTGATCCGGCCAATGACATCTACCTGTTGTTCAACCCCTGGTGTGAAGGTAAACACGGGATAACAAAAAAACATCTAAGACACATATAAGGTTGATATTGTTGCTGTCAGGTGAAAACCTTATATGTCCAAAAGTGTTGTTTTTCAGAAAATGAAAAAAGGCTAATTAGAAAACATTGTTTTGAGCGATTTACCTCAGTTGAAGTCAGATAAAATCATCTTGTCACTGTTTAAATATTTGTAAAACCCCAAAACAGACATAAAGGGTCACTGATAGTATTGATTTATGAAAGAAAATGTAACTAATTAAATATGAAGATACAAGGTTTCTGCCTAACAGCAACAATATATCTAGTTCATATACTACAAAGGGTGGTCAAAATAACAGAAACACCTTACAATACAGTCAAATAGCCCTGTAGTAAAGATATATAATATGTTTTAGTAAGGCTAGCTGTTTCCCCGTTTTCAGTCTTTAAAGGTCCAGTGTGTAACATGTTTAGTTGTTCATTATCAAAATCTGTGTTGCCCGTTCACAAACTTGTCCTTTTTCATGAATATTTACCACCACCATCAATTCCAAGTATTCCTTTTGGCTTGAAATTTTACATTTGCATTCGCATGAACTGGGGTAGACGCTCCATATTCATGCGCAATACGTACTTTGACGTTAGATGGGAGAAATTCCTACACATTGGGCCTTTAAGCTAAGCTAAGTTGTTGGAGCCATTTATGTTATTTTATGTTATTTCATATTTTGTTAGGATAATTAACTATGGTTTATTGTGATATTGCCTGTTCTGTCTGTCATGAGTGTTTTGTGATTAGAGTAAGCATATGTTGTCTCAGCTCCGTCTATTTTGGCTGATCACCTATACAGGTGGTAGTGTGCAAGTGATTTGGAATGAGGTGGCGGGAGTAGAAGGGACACAGTTTTTTGACCGTGGTTGTGACTATGATATGTAACAGAAGGAACTGCGAACATAATAAACATTTGAGTTGTTCACAAGTCAGCTGCTGCGTGTCCGAGACAATCCTTACTCCTGACATAGCAGCTCCGGGCAAAATTGCATCGGATGCCGCAACATTAAGTCAAAAAAACTCCCATGGATTAAACTCTGGATGTTGGAACCTTTTCACGGACGCAGGATTTACAGCTTTGAAACGCCAAACAAGGACAAAGCATTGGAAGGATTTACTCATCCTACAGCACTCCGGTCCGTGAGTAAAAGTTTATTCCCTGACGATCTTCAAAATTACGAACTTCCTCATTTAAATCAACACAAGCAAACATTTCGAAGGACATCATGAACATTGTTTACATCTAAAGGACTTCTAGTGTTGGAAATACATCGCGGAAATAACCGCAAATAAAGACTGAGACAGAGATGTGTGTGTGAGCTTAACAATAAATCTCTGAAATAATGGATGAAGAAAACCTTAACTGTGACACGCGGTGGAAATCTGGGTGTGTGTACAAGAAAGATGAATGAAACAAAGGGTTTGTTTGATGCTGGTTCAAGTGTTGAAATGATAACTGAGAGTCTTGCCGCATTAAAAATTGCAATGGATGAATTTACTGACGCGCACGGGAACGCGCAAGCTTTAATGTCTGATAAGGAAAAGCATAAGGATCATGCTGAATGGTATGAACCTAAAATGACTGTATTTGAGGAGTACATAAAACGTGTAGAGAACTGGACAAAATATACATTAAAACCACAAAAGGACATTGTAGAGATTGCTCCTGAAGATAGCGTGTCTAAGGCTGGATCAAAGGCCTCCTCTGTGTATTCACCTACATGCACAAGCTGCAGCTGAGAGAGCAGCCCTCGCAGCTAAAGCAGCAGGTATACAACAAAAGCACGCACTTGAGCTCGAAAAAGGCACAAATCCAGAGCAAAATGGAAATGATCGAGCTTCAAACTAATATTGCTGCAGCTGATGCAAAATTACATGTATTGGAGAGTTATGATTCCAGCGTCCAACTGCAACCCACTGGAGACTTTGTTACACACTCACAAGGAGATGGGATGAATGAATACCTTCAGGAATATGTAGAAAATACAATGTCTGTGTCAGAGCCATCTCCTGTTCATTTCACACAGCTTGGAGCAGTTCCTAAAACACCTCTCCAGAGAATGATGGTGGAGGAACCGACATCTAAAACCAAGAATGTACACGCTTAATGCTCAACCAACACTTCATGCACAGACGTCAGCAACAATTAATGTGGGTCGGCCCACATTAAACAGCCATGTCCCGCCATATGATCCCCTACCTGGTCAACAAAATCTGCCCAACACACAAAAAGTGACCTTGCAGATTTAATCATACTGCAAAGACTAGCTTCTCTTCCTCCTACAGAAATACCAATTTTCAATGGTGACATCTTAAGCTACCATTCATCCAAGCCTTTGAACACTGTGTGGAAAGAAAGACAGATAATGATTTGGACTGGCTGTACTTCCCCGAGCAATACACATCAGGCCAGCCTAAGGAGCTAGTTCGAAGCTGCCTGCATATGGATGCCAATCTTGGATATATGGAAGCTAAAGGCCTTCTCAGTGCTCATTTTGGATGTTCATTCAGGATGCTGTTAGACCCAGTGTTTGGTTCTATCCAAGAGTCAACTACTAAAATGGCTAAAGCTACTGAGCAAAAATGGCCTGTGAGCAAGAAAAGCTTCGCCACCACAATAGCCCCAGTAGTAGCTCATGCAGAGCAAGGCAATGAAACATCAATTCAATCAGCAAACCATACTGAGAACCCAAGAGTGGCTTACACTTAACCATGTGTCTTATGCACAGGAGGAGACCATTTTATGGAATCCTGTCACCGGATGGTGGTAAAACAACACAGAGAAAAGGTTCTGTTCTTAAAGGATAACGGAATGTGTTTCGCTTGCCTTATCAAAGGTCACATGAGTAATGCATGCAAGAAGCGTCTGACTTGTCAGATATGTAAAAAAAAGACACCCTACAATCCTACATATCCAACAAGTCCAAGTCCCACTTAAAAGGCCTTCTATACATCAGTCTAACCGTAGCGGCCAAACAAAGCAATCCACAGTTCCTACAGCTAGCAGCAGTAATCCAGTAGCTATTGCAATGTCTATGAAGCATACTGGGGCCGGTGTCTCTGACTGCAAGCTTGCGATCGTGCCAGTAAAGATTCAATCTGGCAAGAGCAATCGGGTCATCCAAACCTATGCATTTCTGGACCCAGGAAGTTCTGCATCCCTTTGCACAGAAAAGCTGATGGAGGAACTGCACGTAGAGGGTAGAATAACAGGAATCCTACTTAGAACTATGGGACAAGAGCAAGTCGTGGATACACACAAAGTGAGTGGATTAGAGGTGAGCAGCCTTGAAGGGACAGCGTTCATTGAACTACCTGAAGTCTTCACGCAAACCAACATGCCAGTGAGCCATGAAAACATTGCTACAGAAGAGGACATACGAATGAGGCCATACATGAAGGATGTTCAACTTACCACCATTAGTGCGGACATCGGTCTGCTCATTGGAGCCAATGCTCTACAGGCGCTAGAACCTTGGGAAATCATACACAGCCAAGGAGAGGGGCCTTATGCCGTCAAGACCTTTTAAGGATGGATCATCAATGTTCCGTTGAGTGGTGGTTCACCTACTGATGAACGTGTCCGACCGTGCATCTCTTGCAACAGAATCTCTGTGGCTTGTCTAAAGGAACTGCTCATTAAGCAGTATAATGAAGACTTCTCAGAAAAGGCCTGTGAAGAACAAGCTGAGTTGTCTTTTGAGGACAAGAAATTCTTGAAAATAGCTGATGAGTCAGCCGTTAAAAAGAATGGTCACTATGAAATGTGGTTGCCTTTTCGTGATGACAACGTGATTATGCCAAACAAGGCCGTAGAAGAGCTGCGAGCCATGACTCTACGAAGGAAACTCCTGAAGAACGAGGCCGTTCATTCAGACTACACACGCTTTATGAATGCCATGTTTGACCAAGGCCATGCTGAAAAGGTGCCAAACGATGAACTGTCCAGATGTGATGGTAGAGTGTGGTATATACCCCACCATGGGGTCTACCATAAAAAGAAGAATAAAATCTGTGTAGTATTTGACTGTACTGCATCATTTCAGGGCACCTCATTAAACCTTCAGTTACTGCAAGGACCCAATCTGACAAACACCCTCCTGGGCGTCATCCTCCGGTTCACACAGGAACCAGTTGCCATTATGGCAGATATCGAGGGGATGTTCCACCAAGTCCGAGTACCTGAAAATTATGTTGACCTCTTATGTTTCTTGTGGTGGCCTAATGGCGATGTCAACAAGCCTCTCACAGAATATAGAATGGTAGTGCATCTCTTTGGTGTGGTCTCCTCGCCAAGCTGTGCCAATTATGCTTTAAAAAGAACTGCCAAAGACAACAAGGATAAAGTGGCCACAGACGTGCTGAACACCATCAAGAATAATTTTGACTGCCTGAAATCCGTTGCCTCTGAGAAGCAGGCCATATGCCTAGTTAATGATCTTAGAGTGACATGCGCAACATGAGGCTTCAGATTAACCAAATAGGTGAGCAACAGCAGACATGTGCTAGCTTCAGTCCCAGACAAGGATAGAGCTCTGAAGGAAATTACAGACGTCAATCTGGAAAAAAGTGAGCTACGGCTAGAGTGTGCTCTAGGCATTCAGTGAAACATTAATTCTGACACCTTCTGTTTTAAAGTCTCTCAAACAGCAGCCCTATACACGGCGGGGCATACTCTCAGTTGCAAACTCCGTGTATGACCCTCTCGGATTTTTGGCGCCTTTGATCCTTCTAGTGAAGAGGATACTGCAAGAACTCTGCAGAGGAAGCTGTGGATGGGACCTTCACCTTCCTTTACCAAAAGGTGGGAATCATGGTTGGGTGGTCTAGATCAACTGAAAAGCCTAAACATCAGCAGATGTTACCGGCCGCAAGATTTTGGGCAACTTCATAAGGCCCAACTGCACCATTTCTGAGATGCCAGTGAGGTGGTATATGGCACTGCAAGCTACCTGAGGCTCTCTAATACCGGAGGCCTCATTCACATTGCCTTTGTGATGGGCAAAGGAAGGGTTGCACCGCTGAAACCAGTCACCATCCCCAGGCTGGAACTGGCAGCTGCAGTACTGGCTGTGCGAATTAACAGAATGCTGGAGAAGGAGCTTGAATACACACTTCAGCCACCGGTCTACTGGACTGACAGTACCGCTGTCATTAAGTAAATCTGCAATGACACCTGCTGCTTTCAAACATACGTGGCTAATAGAGTATCTACCTTCAGAGATCTGTCAGAAAAGTCTCAAGGGCAATATGTAAACAGCTCCCTCAACCCTGCAGACAACACCTCCAGGGGCTTAACAGCCGAAGCATTCCTGAAATCCAAACGATGGTTGAATGGGCCAGCCTTTCTGAAACATCCAGAGGAGAATTGGCCTAAGCATCCAGATATTTCCACCACTCTTTCTGACGATGACCCAGAGATCAAGAAGACTGTTGAAGTCTTTGGAACAGGCGCATCAGAGGCACACGATCCAGTCATTGAACTCATACAACACTTCTCTTCATGGGATCACCTTAAAAGAGCTACCACAAGACTTCTACAATTCAAAAACCTGCTTATGCACTTGAGTAGGAGGAAGAAGGAAACCACAATGGCTCACCGACAGAGTGATGAATCCAGGATAACACCTAAGGTGCAGATCCATGAACATCCATCAGTTGAAAACCTCTCACGTGCAGAAGAGGCACTCTTATGGTACATTCAAAGGCAACATTTCTCAGAGGAGATTTCCACACTGAAAACTGGAAAGACTGCTGTCAAAAAGACCAGCAGACTTTACAAACTCAACCCTTTTCTTTCTGATGGAATACTGAGAGTAGGTGGAAGGCTGAACACGTTGGCAATGCCTGAAGAATTCAAGCATCCTGCCATTCTACCAAAAGCCAGCCATCTAACCAGACTGCTTCTCAAACACATACACATTTCAGTGGGCCATGGTGGGAGAAATCTAATGCTTTCAAAGCTTTGCCAAAAATACTGGGTTATTAGAGCAAATTCTGCCACCAGAAAAATAATAAAGGACTGTGTATTCTGTAGACACTGGCACGCTCAACCTAGTGCGCAGAAGATGTCAGACCTGCCTTTAAATCGCATAACCCCAGATCACCCTGCCTTCACCTACGTGGGAGTTCCATCTAGAGCTGGCCTTTTCTCTGGACACCAATTCCTGCATCTCTGCTTTACGAAGATTCATGTGCAGAAGAGGGCCGGTCAAAGAAATGGTCTCTGACAATGGAACGAACTTCGTGGGAGCGGAATGTGAGCTGAGAGAATCACTTGCTCTTCTGAATCATGACATGATCCAGCAGGACCTGTCAACAAAAGGCATTAGATGGATTTTTAATCCTCCCTTTGGCTCACACCATGGAGGCTCATGGGAGAGACTCATCCGAACCATCAAGAAGGTCCTCTACTCCATTGTTAGGCAGCAGGTCCTGGATGATGACAGCCTGCAAACTATCCTCTGCGAAGTAGAGACTATCCTGAACGATAGGCCCATCACTGCAGTTTCAGATGATCCTAGTGATCCAGAGGCTCTCACACCTAACCATCTGCTCCTGCTGAAAGGACAACCCCTGCTGCCACCAGGTGTGTTTAAGAAAGAACACTGCTATTCCAGACGAAGATGGAGACAGGTGCAGTACCTCGCTGACCTGTTCTGGAAGCGCTGGGTTAAAGAATATCTTCCCCTGATGCAGGAAAGGCATAAAACATGGTGAGAAAGAATTTAAAAGCAGATGATATAGTGCTGATTGTAGATGAGACTTTGCCACGCAATTCATGGTTGATGGGAAGAATAACAGACGATCCCAGACAGCAGAGGCCATGTTAGACGGGTCAGGATACAAACCAGGAGCAATATCCTGGAGAGACCCATCACTAAACTATGCCTTCTTCTGGAGACTTGACTTGACTCTGACTGACCACAACGCTGACCATAACTCTGATCTTTTGCTTCCCTTTCAAGGAACCTAATTTTTGGGATCTACTTTTTAAGCTTTTTTTTTCTTCAAGAATTCTGAGTTGGACTATATAATTTTATTTGGTCTACATTTTTCCTTTTTTGGATATTGGACTATGGCATTTTCTTGCCCATATAATATGGACTATATATGGACTGTAAACATTAAGAGAAATGAACTCTATTTGATGATGGCTATAGAAAAATTGCGTCGGATTCCGCAACATAAGTGGCTGCTGGCTATAGCCTTATATTTAACAGACAGGCAGTGGTATTATTCTTCTCATGTCAAGCGTATGTTTAAAAATGTCTAACTATTTCTTTAAGAAAAAAAACCCCACAAAGGAACAAAAAGTGAAATTTCCATTTTTATACCATACCCTCTGAAATACTTGATAGGACAATTTCAACTTTCTCTTGTATAGTCCCTTGTCAGTCTTACAAGTTTTTCATCTTGACATGGCCACAACAGTGACTAACTAACTAACATTTCTAAAACCAACAATTTTAGAAAGTCTTAAAAAAGACATACGTCTACTGCAGCTTTTGTAATTGACCAAAATTCACATAAAAGTTCAATATTCAAAATGAAAAGTTGTTATTTTACGGGATTTAAAAAAAAATGTTCTTACTTGTTTTCTGTCAGATGACGCAGTGTTCATGGATTCTGAGGTCGAAAGGCAGGAATATGTCCTGAATGATATCGGACGAGCCTACTACGGTACAGAGAATCAAATTGGAGAGCGGACATGGAACTATGGACAGGTGGGAGGTTTGTGTGATCTTTCAGTGTTTGGTGAATCGACTGAGCAGTAAAACAAAAACTGACCTTGTGTTTTCTGTTTTGGTTTCAGTTTGATGATGGGATTCTTGCTGCTTGTATCTTTCTCCTGGAAAAGAGTGGAACTCCCTCGTCTGGTTGGGGAGACCCGGTTAATGTGGTGCGAGTCATCTCAGCCATGGTGAGACTGCACTTACTATTTCTTCACCTGATCTACCTACCTTGATAATTCTCTTCATAATGTGTTAGTATACAGGGACCATCCTGCTCAGTACCATGTCACCTGTGGCCATGATAACACTTTCCACACATCCCAGCAGTGGCTCAGCAGGATACCTGTAGCATTCTAGGGTCTAAGCTGATGGATTTTTCTCCTTTTTGAGCACTAGTGCAAAATGGTACGTTTAGACAGAAAGTCTTTGCAATGCTCTACTGCAGTGGTTCCCAACCTGTGGTCCGGGCACCCCTCAGGCGGGCTGGCAATCTGGTTTGAGGGTGAGGTAAAAAAATTAATATTTGCACATGTTAAACAAATTATGATAATACACTAGAATATATAATGTATACAAAGTTTGTGTATATATATATATATATATATATATATATATATATATATATATATATATATATATATATATATATATATATATATATATATTTGTTCTCGCTTAAAATTGTAGACAGGCTAGTAGGCCAAACCTCCTGGACCTCTTAACCTGTGACCCTTGCTGTCATCAGGTCAGCTGCTAGCTGCTATCATCCTCGTTTTTCCTGCCGCCATGGCATCACTATTTTATGAATGAAACATGGCGGAGAAACGTAAAAGTGCTGATAACTACTCTGTATCAAAAAAGAAAGTAAGGATCTATCTCGAGAGTTACCTCAACTTCAGTTTCGAGGGGGGGGGGGGGGGGGGGGCTCAGCTTTTCTTAGACATGAGTAGGGGGGGGCGCCAAGGAAAAAAGGTTGGGAACCACTGCTCTACTGCCAGGTTGCCATTACATTTTGTACAGATATGCATTGTTCCTAGTCTGGCTAGCACTAGACCAAGCTCAATCTTTTAAGATTGAACATTAGTCTGGGGAGTCTGCTCTGTATTTTCTACTGCACAAGAGGCGTGATCAACGGGCATAGTTCAAATGACTCTGTATGCAATTGGATAGTCCTTCAACCAATCAGACCAACGATCTGGGTGACGTACTTTGCAGAGGTCGGTAGTAAGGCAAACACATCCTTCTTTTGTAGGAACTGTTCCAGGTTTTCAGAGAAAACTTGCCTTTGAAATCTTTTAAAACAGGAGCGACAGCGGCATCAACGGGTTGCTGCGCTTCGGTGGCCGCCATGTTGAATGTAAACAAAAAGCTTCTCTATCGTCATCGTGTTAAACCTGCCAATAGCGCGCCAGGTGGATGAGCCAGTTTTTGATTGGTCCCCGCAGATTTCAAATGGAAGCAGGATAGAAAAATGTATAGGTTTCCAACCTGAGCTGCAGGGCGAAATCAAATCGCCGGCAGATCAGGCTGGCTTTACCCAGTCTACATTGTTCCCAGAGGATGAATCCTATTGATGGTGATCCCGACTTCTCTCTTGTTTTACCATGAAGTTGACTTTTCTTCTTTTTTTTTGTGAAATGTCTCGACAACTATCCAACATTTTGCTGTGATTTGTACCATTTATGTGGTACACACATTCATGTTCCCCTCAGGATGAGGGATGTAATAACGTTGGTGATCCTCTGACGTTTCAGCATCACAAATCATCAGGTCAAACTTTTAAATTTGTCCAATACTTTGATTTGTGACCAAATACATGTGAAACTAGAAGGTAGGATTCCTACTTGGAATCGTTTCAAAAATTACAATTCCAGTGGAATCGTTTCTTTATTTGAATCATTTGGAGGATTTGGTTTCAAATCTGATCACGGGTTCCAAATTTAATATGCGCAAGTTTTTTGTTTCCGTAGCGACCAGGCACATGTTGTGGTGCAGCCATGGAGCACAGTAAGCGGCGCTCTAGTGTGGCTATATTTTACATTGAAAAAGCCCGGTAAAACTGCAACCCATCATTGAATCAAAATAAAACGTTCCTCTTGTTTGTGAAATAAGCATGTGACCCGTTTCAACTACACCTCTCAAAGAATTGGAATCGAGAATCGATAAGAACCGGAATCGAAAGGAAGAATCGCAATTGGAATCAGAATTGTTCAAATCCAAATGATGCCCTACCCTACTAGAAGGGCACTCAGAGAGCGCAGACCTTTGCCAAGGCATGTCCTAGATTCTGCCTTGAGAGGGCCTTCACCAGGGACGTCGTTAGGCCTATTTTAGGGGGGCTGAAGCTACCCCAAAATGTTCCTAAGCCCCCCTAAATAATAATAAGAACAACAATATCAATAGCCGTATCCTCATTCATATTTAGACGCAACAAATGATATATATCCAGCTACAAAAAAATAGCCGAAAAGTCGGAAGTTGGACAGAAGTACAAAGAGTCGTTGTGCTATCAAGATGATGCACCGCACCGTCTCGTTGCATTGGTGTGAACTGGCAGCTTTCAGAGCGTTGCAGACCGGAGCGTTGCAAGTAACTGGAGGATTCATCTTGTCTTGTCGTTACTCTTTGGTCTGAACTCGCTATGCACCCTCCCCCACACACAGACACACACACCGATACACACGCTAATGGTGAAAGGAAGATTGATTGCACCTAGTGTGATACAGAGTGAAATTGTAAGTTGTTTTTAATTACCTGCTTACCTTTAACTACGTTTTCTTGAGGTAAAGGAAAGGGGATATTTTGGTTTGCTATGGAAAACAGTAGTCTAGCTAGAGTGAACGAGGGAAATAACAAGAAATGGTTAACTTAGCAAGCTAATCACAACTCTGTATTCATTGCCAATAATATAGCCTATCTCTATAGTAGGCATATTCTAAAACAATATCAACCCCCATAGAATGTTGTTGTCACTGAAAACTAAATGTCATAGGGTCCCTGTTAATGCCAATGTACCGGTGTATCCTTCAATTCAGTGAGCAGATGAGATGGATATTGGAAGATATTTCAGCAGAGAGAAAGAGAAGCAGGAGATTGGCAGGGCAGTTGATTCTGAGGGAGCCGGCGTGATTGAGGTCAGTAGTGGTCTATAGGTTTAAGGATTGTTTTGTAACAGTAAGCATTTGTTGGCAGGCCTAGGTACTATGCATAGCCTAAACTAAATTACTTCATTATATTTATTATATATGCTAGCTATATTCTTACCAATTTAACTTTCTTCATTCATTGGCTGTGATAAATTAAATATGTAGATGTTGCCTAAATGTAGGCTACCCTAAAGATTGGCACATGCCCACACATACACATGTGAAAATAAAATGAAAGCAATCCTACATACAGTACATACAGTATATACAGTAATCATTACTCCAAATCTTTTATTTCTTCCAGCATCAGGTTATTGTATTTAGACAGTAGCAACTTTAAATAGGATCCGTATTAATATCTTACATGATAAAGTATTCAGTGATGCCTATTATGCCTATTTTTTTCTTTTTCTTGTACTGCTATTTGTCATATTTGTTTAACTTACTGTCTGGCCTCTGTCAGTTTTTGGACATTTTGGATGTTGTTTCATGTGACCAATTTGCATTTCGAAGTCATGAAATTAGCATCAGGGTTTTTTTATCTTAAAGGATAAGACAGAAGGAACAGAGTAGAAATGGAGGAAGAGGATGTCTGTCACTTTTTACTTGTTAACATCTTGGTTTCTTGACTGGTGACATAAGTGTAGCTCTAATACAGTAACAAAATATGTGAGTGCAAAGATTTTGCAAACGCATGTTACAAATACCCTGGGGGCTAAGCCCCCCCTTTCTTTCGATCCTAGTGACGTCCCTGGCCTTCACGTAAATTTTCATCATCACTGAATGCAGCACAAATGCCCTATCTCGCAATGTCAATGTCAAGTAAAAAAAATGATATGTGTATCCTCCCCAAGAGCGTAACTTTGGGTTCAACATTGGTGGGGGGGGGGTTAAGATTGCAAACTATCTAGGGAGGTCCCAGGACATGTCTGCATGTATTTAAAGAAAGTGACAAAAACTATGGAAAAATTGTCGAAAAACAAGCTCAAAGCACCTAGATGACATAAAAAATTAATAATAATCATTGTTTCATCTGCTTTATAGAATGTAATCAAGAGTGAAATATGTATATATATATATATATATATATATATATATATATATATATATACAGTGAGGAAAATAAGTATTTGAACACCCTGCTATTTTGCAAGTTCTCCCACTTGGAAATCATGGAGGGGTCTGAAATTGTCATCGTAGGTGCATGTCCACTGTGAGAGACATAATCTAAAAACAAAAATCCAGAAATCACAATGTATGATTTTTTAACTATTTATTTGTATGATACAGCTGCAAATAAGTATTTGAACACCTGAGAAAATCAATGTTAATATTTGGTACAGTAGCCTTTGTTTGCAATTACAGAGGTCAAACGTTTCCTGTAGTTTTTCACCAGGTTTGCACACACTGCAGGAGGGAGTTTGGCCCACTCCTCCACACAATTCTTCTCCAGATCAGTCAGGTTTCTGGGCTGTCGCTGAGAAACACGGAGTTTGAGCTCCCTCCAAAGATTCTCTATTGGGTTTAGGTCTGGAGACTGGCTAGGCCACGCCAGAACCTTGATATGCTTCTTACAGAGCCACTCCTTGGTTATCCTGGCTGTGTGCTTCGGGTCATTGTCATGTTGGAAGACCCAGCCTCGACCCATCTTCAATGCTCTAACTGAGGGAAGGAGGTTGTTCCCCAAAATCTCACAATACATGGCCCCGGTCATCCTCTCCTTAATACAGTGCAGTCGCCCTGTCGCATGTGCAGAAAAACACCCCCAAAACATGATGCTACCACCCCCATGCTTCACAGTAGGGATGGTGTTCTTGGGATGGTACTCATCATTCTTCTTCCTCCAAACACGGTTAGTGGAATTATGACCAAAAAGTTCTATTTTGGTCTCATCTGACCACATGACTTTCTCCCATGACTCCTCTGGATCATCCAAATGGTCATTGACAAACTTAAGATGGGCCTTGACATGTGCTGGTTTAAGCAGGGGAACCTTCCGTGCCATGCATGATTTCAAACCATGACGTCTTAGTGTATTACCAACAGTAACCTTGGAAACGGTGGTCCCAGCTCTTTTCAGGTCATTGACCAGCTCCTCCCGTGTAGTCCTGGGATTTCTCACCTTTCTTAGGATCATTGAGACCCCACGAGGTGAGATCTTGCATGGAGCCCCAGTCCGAGGGAGATTGACAGTCATGTTTAGCTTCTTCCATTTTCTAATGATTGCTCCAACAGTGGACCTTTTTTCACCAAGCTGCTTGGCAATTTCCCCGTAGCCCTTTCCAGCCTTGTGGAGGTGTACAATTTTGACTTTAGTGTCTTTGGACAGCTCTTTGGTCTTGGCCATGTTAGTAGTTGGATTCTTACTGATTGTATGGGGTGGACAGGTGTCTTTATGCAGCTAACGACCTCAAACAGGTGCATCTAATTTAGGATAATAAATGGAGTGGAGGTGGACATTTTAAAGGCAGACTAACAGGTCTTTGAGGGTCAGAATTCTAGCTGATAGACAGGTGTTCAAATACTTATTTGCAGCTGTATCATACAAATAAATAGTTAAAAAATCATACAATCTTATTTCTGGATTTTTGTTTTTAGATTACGTCTCTCACAGTGGACATGCACCTACGATGACAATTTCAGACCCCTCCATGATTTCCAAGTGGGAGAACTTGCAAAATAGCAGGGTGTTCAAATACTTATTTTCCTCACTGTATATACACATATGTTTATTTAAACTGTTACTTTGTTCATGTTCCTGTCAGAGAAGAAAGCATAGTCTTGTTCAGCCAGGGATGGGGTTCTTTTTAATGTATACTACAGTTTATAGCTTGAAACTCAGAAGAATAAAAAACAACAACACGTTCTTCTTTTATCCAGATCAATTCACCTGATGACGGTGGTGTCCTGGAGGGAAACTGGTCTGGAGACTATTCAGCTGGAACTAGTCCAACATCTTGGAGTGGGAGTGTGGAAATCTTGAAGCAGTACCATAAAAACAGCGGGAGCCCTGTTAAGTATGGCCAGTGCTGGGTCTTTGCTTGTGTATTCACTACAGGTTAGCTGATTTTTGCATAACGTGCTTGTACAGTATATGTGTAAATGTCACAGAGATATTGACAACTGGTGCCTTATCACTCCGTGTTCTTTTCAGTTTTACGGTGTTTAGGCATTCCCAGTCGAACTGTGACCAACTTCAGCTCAGCTCACGACACAGACGTCTCCTTGACAACAGATGTATACCTGGACGAGAACCTGGAGCCTATAGATTACCTCAATGTTGACTCTATCTGGTATGTCCTGTCACCACACCATTGTGATGCAGCCTCATCGTGGCATGTTTTTGCTCTCTAGTTTATTAAGCCTGACTTTCAAGTCTTTCCCTGAAGGAACTTCCATGTGTGGAACGACTGCTGGATGGCTCGTCCAGACTTGCCCCCAGGATATGGTGGCTGGCAAGCTGTCGATGCCACGCCTCAGGAGACCAGCCAGGGCACCTACCGCTGTGGCCCTGCTTCTCTCGCTGCTGTGCGCAATGGTCAGGTCTACCTCAAACATGACGCTCCGTTTGTGTTCGCCGAGGTTTGTGGAATATATAGTTTACCTTAAGAGCACAGTTGTAGGGCTTGCAAAGAATGGTCAGAATTTATGTGGGAGGAAAACCCTCTAAAATACAGTTTTTCCTCACATACTTGACCTACAGGAGTGAGCAACTGATCTTTCAGGTGTTTTGTGTGGACACATTATGTGTGCTCTGTGTATAAATTATGAGCCATTTGGCATACATCAATTGATGCATGACGCTTCCCATCTGATCAGGGCTTTATTGTCTGACTCCCTGTCTCTCTTGTTCCATCTTTCTGTGCACTTTCAGGTGAACAGTGATAAGCTCTACTGGCAGAGAAACAAAGATGGGACCTTCAGTCAAATCTTCAGTGAGAAACAGACCGTGGGCCACTTCATCAGCACAAAGGCTGTTGGCACTGATGAACGCAATGATATCACACACCTTTACAAATACCCTGAAGGTATCGCCAAACAAAATGCACACACTAAAATGTTCATTTAAAGGAGATTACAAGAACTCAGAGTATGGGATGCAAAACCTCTGTCAAAAATCTTTGATCAACGTATGCTGTATTGTTTATTGAATTAACTCGACATTTCGAATCATTCCCAGGTTCAGAGGAGGAACGCATTGCTGTGGAAACAGCTTGTAGTTATGGCTCCAAAGCACATGCATATTCCTCTCCCACAGCAAAGGATGTTACTATAGAAGTGACCATGGATGGTGACGGGCCTGAAATGGGAAGAGATGCAGAGCTGACCATTGTGTTCCGAAACAGCAGCTCAGAGAAACGCAGGCTCACCCTGAACAGCCAGGTGGCAATCATGTACTACACCGGTGTCAACAAGGCCACAGTCAGAAAGGACAAGACAGATGTGGACATGCTGCCCAATGAGGGTGAGTGGAGCTTCTTACTCAGGATGGGTTTGGCACCCAGAGTTCTTACAGCTAGGGTTGGACATCGTTTGGATTTGAACAATTCTGATTCCAATTCTGATTCTTCCTTTCGATTCCGGTTCTTATCAATTCTCGATTCCGATTCTTTGAGGGGTGGAGTTGAAACGGGTCACATGCTTATTTCACAAATAAGAGGAACATTTTATTTTGATTCAATGTTGGGTTGCAGTTTTACCGGGCTTTTTCAACGTAAAATAAAGCCACACTAGAGCGCCGCTTACTGTGCTCCATGGCTGCAACACAACATGCGCCTGGCCGCTACGGAAACCAAAACTTGTGCATGTTAAATTTGGAACCCGTGATCAGATTTCAATTCCAATAAAGAAACGATTCCACTGGAATCGTAATTTTTGAAACGATTCCAAGTAGGAATCGGTTCTCGATGCCCAACCCTACTTACAGGTGTCAACAGAGGGGTTTTCTCACAATAAAAAATAATTGAAAAGAAGTGCATCTGCGATTGTGTTTCCTTGAACAAGAAACACGTTCTTATTTGTGAGCCTTAGAGGCGCAGGTTGGCTGATTTGGTTACCTTTGGACAGAGCCAGGCTAGCTGTTTCCCCCTGTTTGCAGTCTTTGTGCTAAGCTAAGTTAACTTGTTGCTGGCGGTAGCTTTACAGTTACCAGACAGATATAAGAGAGGTATCGGTATTCTCATCTAACTCGCAGCAAGAAAGCAAATATATCCAACCTATTGCTTTCACAATTTTACTTACAATATTATAAAGCTTAAAAAAAAGCAATGAGGTAGGTGAGAAAGATGGAAATACACTTATAATACACTTTGCCTACATGTTCTGTCTACAGTAAAATATTTGGAGTGGACCCTGGAATACAAAGACTACAAGGACCAACTGATAGACCATGCCGCCCTGATGCTGATGCTGTCAGGCAGGGTCAAAGAAACACAGCAGGTCGTGGCCACTCAGTTCAGTTTCCGGCTCAGGACCCCAAACCTAATCATAAAGGTAAGTCAAACAATTCACAAGATATGAAAATATTACTGGTAAGAAGATTAAAATGTGAATTCTGATCTAGTTTTGTTTTTCTCTGGCACAGCCGATCGGGAAAGCCGTGGTAGGGGAGAAGATGGCCGTAGAGATTTCATTCACTAACCCACTGCCACAGGTGCTGAAAGCCGTGGTATTCCACGCGGAAGGACTGGGCCTCCTAACTGCTCGAAAGATTAATTATGGGTGAGGATGGAAAACATTGTTTATTTTGTGCTCAGGTTTTTTGTCTAAACTACCTTGTCTATCTTTCTCTTTTGTGATTGCCACTGTCATTTTCTGTCCTCAGAGATATTGGCAGTCGCGCCTCCGTGTCTCTGATTGAACACTTTGTCCCCACCCTGCCCGGGCCAAGGAAAGTACTGGCTTCATTGGACTGCAAGCAGCTCACACAGGTTCATGGGGTGGCCGACATCACTGTGGGGGACAAAAGTAACGGCACTCTATAGCGATTTGAAAACTAAGGCACGTTTGACACTTAGGGCCCTATCTTGCACCCGGCGCAGCGCAAAGCCTGACGCAAGTGTCTTTGCTAGTTTAAGACCGACGCAGTTGTCAGTTTCCCGTCCAGCGCCCGCGTCATTTAAATAGCAAATGCACCTGCGCCCATGGGCGTGCTGGTCTTACAGGGAGGTGTGTTCAGGTGCATTCTGGGCGTGCTGGTCTTACAGGGAGGTGTGTTCAGGTGCATTCTGGGCGTGCTGGTCTTACAGGGAGGTGTGTTCAGGTGTATTCTTGGTGTATTGCTATCTTGAGGCAGCGGTAGGTGATCGCGCCATTGACCAACAAAAACCTGGTCTAAAGTCAATAACGCAGCATTTCATTGTTATTTTAACAGTGAATTAGTAAAATGTGCCTTGGCTTATGCACAGCGTGCGCACACTATGCTTGTTACACACACAGGGACGCACAGCAGCACACAAACATGCAGAAGATTACAAATAAAATTGCGGAGCAAAACCTGATTGGTTTATTGCATGTTATGCCCAAAACACACCTATGAATTAATAAAGACACTAAGTACAACCCTTTTGAACCATGCAACCGGTGCATTGACCCTTTTTTCTGCCGTAAAACTAGCAAAAGTGGATTTGGACACGCCCTAAACGCACCTGCGCCAGGTGCTTCACGGCGTGTGCTTAGATGGTTAAAATAGGGCCCTGAATGATATAAAGTCTGTTTTCATGTCATCGATATTGAAAGTCAGTGTTTAGATTTACAAAAGTATGACAGAGTGCTGCTCTATTTAGCAGGATAATTTGAAAATGACCACAGATGGTGTTTGTGGGACAGAACCTTTTATTTTCTATTAAAACCAGTATTAGCTAACACCAAACTCACAACAGGTTTTTTTTTTTTTCAAAGAATTTTTTTTGGTGGCATTTTAGGCCAAATTTTTACAGCTTAGACAAGAAAGGGGAGAGAGAAGGGAAATGACATGCAGAAAGGGAAGCTGTTGCTGCGAGGACTGAGCCTCTGTATGTGGTACGCTCTACCAGGTGAGCTACCCAGGCGCTCCAACTCAAGACATGTTAATGTAGTCCCACAGTCCTTTGTTTGCTTCGCCATGTGTTGACAGAAAGTATTGTTATTTAATATCTAAATGTTAAATGCTGTTGTATTATTAAAACAAAGAAATAATTCCAAATGTTTCCTGCAGTCTGCTGAATTATTGTGACATTAAGAATTTTTGGTGTTCTGTGTTTGATGTTTGGTTGGATTCAATGGAGTGGCAAATAGTTACGGTAAAGAACGTACTGTAAAGATAACTACAGAGCCCCTGTCAAAAGCCAGTCAGCAGGCCTAATGTCAGTACTAACTAATACTGCTAATGTTTGGGTTTACCAGTTTAACTTTGATATTCGAAACTCACTCACCCTTGATGAAAAGGCTGGACCAGACACAGAAATGTCCTATATTAGTGGTAGCTTAGTGGTGGTTGTTCTTCAGCTTCAAGTTCTTCCTCCAGAGTGCTTGTACCCAGTCCGCTCTCCGTTTTATGGTCAGCAGATGTGTCTTCTCGCCTTGGTGGCCCACTATACTCGGTATCTTGTAAAACGACTTTCATGTTCGAGGACCCCACCACCGCACAAAGATTCTGCATTTTAATCGCTGAACGCTGTAATCTATGGAGCCCCTGAAGTGTTTTTTTTTATCTTGCGCACAAGATAATTTACTATAGTCTACATTCAAGATTCAAAATTATGTGAGTTAGTGAATGTTCAAATTGTACCAGCCACTAGATAGATTACCATTGTTTTTTTGGCAGGTGAGTGAAGCAAATCTACCAGCCACATGCATATTTTACCAGCATTTGGCTGGTAGATGGTGCTAATTTTTAACCCTGCCTACGCATTCATTTCATATGCGTCTCTAACAATTTCAGATGCACACAGCCACCATTTCACTAACAACACCACACCATTGTATGGTATAAAAGGAGTTTTATTTAGAATAGCCAGAGGATACATGAAGGATAGGGTGAGGCCCGTGCTCGGTGGGATCATTAGGGACGGGGAGACAGATAAAAAGGGCTCAAGGAGAGGGATGAAAAGGATGAAAAGGGTTGAGGAGAGGAATAAAAAGGGGGGTCAATTGCTGGGGGATAACACAGCTGATCAATTTTATTTTCTAAAGAGAACTTAAAATCCTGTAAGGTGATATTAGGGCCTCTGTAGATAACAGCGTTCAGCGGTTAAAATGCAGAATTTTTGTATGGTGGTGGGGTGCTCGAACACGAAAGTCATTTTACAGGATAGCGAGTATAGTAGGCTGCCAAGGCGAGAAGACGTGTCTGCTGACCATAAAACGGAGAGTGGAGTGGGTACAAGCACTCCGGAGGAAGAACTTACTAACAACACTACTAGCTGCTTTGACCATTTCATCAAGAGTGATTAAGTCTTGAATATTAAAGTTATTTGGTAAATTCAGCCCGTAACAGTATTAGTTAGTACTGACATTGGGTCTGCTGACTGGTTATAGTGTTGTCTTTTATTTAGATTAGTGACAGCAAATTGTTATGGTTCAGTCTATGGCTGAATCTCAGTTCTCTTATTTAATAGCTCCTCGCTCCTCCCTTGAACTGGAAGTTGTTCTGGCATTCATGAAGGCCGTCTCAAAGCTCTTATTCCTGCCCCGAGGAGCGAGGAGGGATCTCCGAGGAGCTATAAGCGAGGATACACAAGTGCAGCCTTCCTGGAATGCGCGTCACTGAAAGTCGTTGCTAACTCCACCCATGCAGCTGACGAATTTGTGTGACGCTTCAGAGGAAAAGATGTCTTGTCCCTGTAAAACATATCTTCTCGTTGCCTATCACCTGCCATGATTTCCTCGTGTCTCTCCCACGCTTCCTCAGTGGGAGGGAAGGGGAGGCAAGTGGAGGCTCGGATCTCCTGTGGGCAGGACTAAGACGTAAGGAGAGGAATTGGGGAGAGGAACTGGGGATGCACAAACTGGCAGTGTTGGGCAAGTTACTTTTAAAAAGTAATTAGTTACAGTTACTAGTTACTTCTTCCAAAAAGCAACTACATTAGTTATTCAGTTACAAATTATGAAAGTAACTAGTTACTTCAGAAAGTAACTATTGCGTTACTTTCAAGTACATTTTTAAATGCTCAAATGTGACCCCACCTTCACCCCTCTTTAATGGAACTTAAAATACATGTGCATGTTCAATTATTTATGATAAATCTGAATATTATAATGAAATGGACACTTAATACAATACTTTATTAACAGAAACAATGTACACAAATCTAAGCTATTTTAATGTTGCTGTGGGACAAAGTGAGACTAGTCTCCAATCAAATGCCATGTATGTAGATATTATATTTAGTGGATCTTTACAAATAACACAACACCTCAACAGGCCACAACTGGGCAAAATTAAATGATGCTTGTTAAGTACTATACCAAAAATAAATAACTAATAGATAGACTCTTTGTAGTGCAAATAAGTGGCCTGATGTTTATACTCGTGCGCTGGTGTGTGCGTCGAGCCGGCTTGTGTGTGTGTGTGTGTGTGTGTGTGTGTGGGGAGTAGTTGATAGAGTGAGGGAGATGTGAGAGAGTGATTTGCGTGATTAGGGTGATTAGCTTTGGAGCAAGTACCGATTCTAGAGTCATAGTGAGAGAAACAAAGTGTCTCCCCTGTTCTTTCTGACCACGGTGGAAAATTTGTAGCAGGAAAAGTTAACCCTCTCCTTGATTTCATAACGCCATACCTGTCTCTCTCTCGTTGACTTGACTCGCTTGTGTTGTTCTTGTGTGTCTGACTATGCGTGCTTTCGAACACCCGTCCAACTCTACCTCTGATTGGCTTACCATGACATTTTACATTTTACTGCTTGCGTCGTGCACTGCCCACTAACCAAGGAAGAACAGTAAAAAAAAGTCTTTGCCTCTCGGCTCCGACTCAGAGATCTAGTTGGTCTGATGGAAAAAACAGCTTCAAATACAGTAACGCACCACATTTTTTGGCAGCAACGGTAACAGCGTTATTAAGATGGGAAGAGTAATCAACTAGATTACTCATTACTGAAAAAAAGTAACGCCGTTAGTAACGCCATTATTTATAACGCCGTTATTCCCATCACTGCAAACTGGGAATTGGGAAAGGGCTTTAAGTTTCATCCCTCTAAAAACACATTTTCTCCTTTACTCTCTCCTCGCATAATTTCTTCGCGTCTCTCCCATGCTTCCTTGATGGGACGGACTAAGATGCGAGAAGGGGAGGCAAGTAAATCTGTGAATGCAGTAAGAGAACTGAGATTCAGCCAGTGTCTGGTAGGGAGTAGCTGTGGTTTTAGCCTGGTTGACTGGGTCAGACTGGCATGTGTCATTTCTCATTTCTGACTCATTACCACTGAGTCATAGCCAGTGTTGTAGTACTCGAGATCGGTCTTGGTCTCAATACCGGTCTTAAGACCACTTATTGAAGGTCTTGGTCTCGTCTCGGAATCAACTGCATTTTTACTCTGCCTTGTCTCGGTCTCGGATAAAGAAAACTGGGGATTTTATTTCAAGACAGGTCAAGACCACAATGCCTATGTGTTTAAACTTGCAAATGCAACCAATAACTTGACTTCTATCTAATTTGAAATTTGTTACAGTAAACCCCCCTCTCCCCGCCCCCTTTACACGCACTCCCAAGAAAGTGAATGCGGGAGACAGGAGAGGAAGCTCTGGCTGTCTAACACAAATCTGGTCTTGGTCTTGACTTGGTCTCGCCCTGCTTTGGTCTCGGTCTTGACTCGGTCTCAAACCCTCAAAGTCTCTGCCTTGTCTCAGTCTCCATACACTCTGGTCTTGGTGATGACTTGGTCTCGGTTCAGGTGGTCTCGACTACAACACTGGTTATAGCCATTTAAAATGATCTTGCTGTAGTGCCAACCACTGATTAAATGTACTAAATTTAGATTCATTAAGGACTTTTTATGGCATTGTATGCAAAATAGGCCAACTCACATGAATTTGGCTGTTACAGAATTACTGTTTGGAGTAGCCTACCAAAATCAAATATTATGCACTACATTTGAGGAAGTTTAGATTAAAGTATAAAGAGAATATTCAAAAGAGATGGAAAATGAGTTAGTCAATGTTCAAGGAACAGTTTAGCAGGTTAAAGGGTTATTGGCAAGAATTGGTAAAAAAACAAAGACCTTTATAAATGGCCGCATGGTAGCGCCACACACACACACACACACACACACACACACACACACACACACACACACACACACACACACACACACACACACACACACACACACACTTCATTTTCTCATCTAACTCTGCCAAATATGGAAAATATCCCCACATGTTGGAGTGTCAGGCCTTCGGCTTTAGAATGACAGCTGATGGCCTGAGCCAGATACACACACACACACACACACACACACACACACACATACACACACACACACACACACACGTTGACCATTTAGCCTAGAGGGGTCCTATGGAGATACTGTAAGATACTAAATGGTAATTATACTTTGCCCTGTGGGAGGCAGCAATGTAAAAAAGAAAAAGAAGGCTAAAAGTTTTTTTTTTTTTTTTTTTCAAGTCAAGTCAATTTATTTATAGATATATATATATATATATATATATATATATATATATATATATATATATATATATATATATATATATATATATATATATATATATTTAAAACCAACCTAGTCTGAACAAAGTGCTGTACAAAGTTATATTATGTTATAAAAACAAAGGAAGACAATAAAAATATAGACACAATGAACAGCATACAAACAACACACTTCTATACAAATGTCCCTAAACTAAACCATTAAGCCCAACAAGCTGCAGGCTAACACACTGGAAGAAGAAACTGAGGAAGACAGAGAAGATTGACGCTGTTCTTGTTTTCCACACACCACAACTTTTTGTAAATAGGCCTACATCTTTTTAAAACTGAAGCAGGCTGGCAGCTTAGAGACAGTGGAGCGAGCAGGCCGTTTCGGAGCGTGAACGAGACGTAGGGGGGAAGTCTCAAACACAGCACTAACATGTCAGACGTAGGGAAGAGTCCCACTCACCAGATAAGCTTAATTAGGTCTCCTTCTCAAGTCAATTACAGCACTCAGGGAAAGGACACAGCTGAAGAATGCTCAGCTAGGTTAGCCTTTAGCTGTGTCTTTGGTAGTATGTGCCTAGGTTGGCTTAGCAACCATTAACACATGTAAATTTGAGTGTAAGTTCACTTAAGGCCTACAGCTAATACGTGCAGTTTAGCGTCCCAAATTCCCTATGGAAGATTCTACATGCAGTTTAGTGTCCCAAATAATTCCCCATACAATGTCATTAATTATGAACCTGCTGAACCACCTGTAGTAATTAATGTGCGTGGGACAAGTTTGCCGCTTAATAAAGTCATTTATTAAGTAATTTTCTTGCAAATGTGCATTATTTACAAGCGAAAAAATGGCAGGGCGACCCTGTTCTTCGGAAAACAATTGTGGCAAATGAGGCCAAATGTTTTCCCGGTACTATTGTGTTTTAGATACTGTGGGTATTTCATGTTTGGCTGTATTGTTGTGTGTCTTCTCCTTATGTCTGTCTGCTGGCTGTACAAACAATTGCCCCTCAGGGACAATAAAGTTACCTTGAACCTAATACACAGAGTTGCCATAATTTACAGTGTAGCCTAAAGAAATCATGACAGGACTACTTGCCTAACCCCCACCCCTCGTTGTTTTACGAACGGCTCTGCTCACCCGGACCCGAGGGCCCGGGCTACTCCAGACCAACCGAAGCACTTACTGTACGTACACACTGCCGCTGACTTGAGCTTCTAAGTTACCGTAAGTCATTCATTTTCAATGGAAGCCGGGTTGTCTCAGCTGCAAGAAGCGACAAATCTGTCGGCCTCGCATTTTGGGCGTTTTGAGCAACTTGAGAATCAAGCAGAAAGTTGAAGTTTGGTCAACTTTATGGTAATGAGCTATGACGCGGTTCAGCGGCAAACGCCAGCAACCGGAATATAGACTTTCTTCGTGTTGGCTGATTCTAAACTTTCGTTCCTACCAAAACATTAGTTCCGAGAAAATGGAGGAAAAGTTCATAATCAACGTTGATTATGAACTTTTCCTCCATTTTCTCGGAACTAATGTTTTGGGCGTTTTGAGCAACTTGAGAATCAAGCAGAAAGTTGAAGTTTGGTCAACTTTATGGTAATGAGCTATGACGCGGTTCAGCGGCAAACGCCAGCAACCGGAATATAGACTTTCTTCGTGTTGGCTGATTCTAAACTTTCGTTCCTACCAAAACATTAGTTCCGAGAAAATGGAGGAAAAGTTCATAATCAACGTTGCTGGGTTTCCTATTATTTATGATATGACGTTGTTTGCGTATAGGGACCAGTTAACATTACCTGCCGGTCACATCGTCTCTAAACAGTCCGCTCACAGTGAAGACCTGCACGGATCAACAGAGTAGAATCTGGCGGCTGCTCGCTCTGCCTGTATTCTGCTGCGGTTCAGAGGCTAACGAGCGAGCTAACTGCTAACAGACACCGTTGCGACCAACAAACAATAGAAATTCTGTCATTATATATCCATCCATCCATCTTCAGCCGCTTATCTGGTATCGGGTCGCGGGGGAACAGCTCCAGCAGGGGACCCCAAACTTCCCTTCCCTGAGCCACACCAACCAGCTCAGACTGGGGGATCCCAAGGCGTTCCCAGGCCAGGTTGGAGATATAATCCTTCCACCTAGTCCTGGGTCTTCTCCGAGGCCTCCTCCCAGCTGGACGTGCCCGGAACACCTCCCTAGGGAGGCGCCCAGGGGGCATCCTTACCAGATGCCCGAACCACGAGTCCGACTTACTGCCGAGATCCCGGACACAGCTCTGGCTTTGGTCGTACAGAGATTGGATGGCCCTGAGAAGGGACCCCCTCACCTCATACTCCCGCAACACCTCCCACAGTGTCTCCCAGGGGACCAGGTCATACGCCTTTTCTAGATCCACAAAGCACATGTAGACCGGTTAGGCATACTCCCAGGCTCCCTCCAGGATCCTTGCGAGAGTAAAGCTCTGGTCCGTTGTTCCACGACCAGGATGGAATCTGCATTGTTCCTCTTCAACCCGAGGTTCGACTATCGGCCGAACCTTCCTTTCCAACACCTTGGAGTAGACTTTACCGGGGGGGGGGGGGGGGGGGGGCTGAGAAGTGTGATACCCCTGTAATTGGCACACACCCTCTGGTCCCCCTTTTAAACAGGGGAACCACCACCCCTGTCTGCCAGTCCTTAGGCACTGTCCCAGACTTCGACGCAATGTTGAAGAGGCGTGTCAACCAAGACAACCCCTCCACACCCAGAGCTTTAAGCATTTCTGGACGGATCTCATCAATCCCTGGGGCTTTGCTACTGTGGACTTGTTTAACTACCTCAGCGACTTCCACCAGGGAAATTGACGACAATCCTCCATCATCCTCCAGCTCTGTCTCTACCATAGAGGGCGTATTAGTCGAATTTAGGAGTTCCTCAAAGTGCTCCTTCCACCACCCTATTACCTCTTCAGTTGAGGTCAACAGCGTCCCATCCTTACTGTACACAGCTTGGATGGTTCCCCGCTTCACCCTCCTGAGGTGGCGAACGGTTTTCCAGAAGCACCTTGGTGCCGACTGAAAGTCCTTCTCCATGTCTTCTCCGAACTTCTCCCACACCCGCTGCTTTGCCTCTTTTTCACGGCAGAGGCTGCAGCCCTACGGGCCCTTCGGTACCTTGCAACTGCCTCCATAGTCCTCTGGGATAACATATCCCGGAAAGACTCCTTCTTCAGTCGGACGGCTTCCCTGACCACCGGTGCCCACCACGGTGCTCGAGGGTTACCGCCCCTTGAGACACCCAAGACCCTAAGACCACAGCTCCCCGCCGCAACTTCAGCAATGGAAACTTTGAACATTGTCCACTCAGGTTCAATGCCTCCAGCCTCCACAGGGATGCACGAAAAGCTCCGCCGGAGGTGTGAGTTGAAAGTCTGTCGGACAGGGGCCTCTTACAGACGTTCCAAATTTACCCGCACTACCCGTTTGGGCTTACCAGGTCTGTCCAGAGTCTTCCTCCACCCCCTGACCCAACTCACCACGAGATGGTGATCAGTTGACAGCTCCGCCCCTCTCTTCACCCGAGCAGGGGCGCCACCAGGAATTTTGGGCCCCCTCTGCACAGCTATTGTCACCACATCTCTAGGACCTAACTGTCCTATCAAAAGCTTTACATAACTCTAATTAAAGGCTTGCAACTGTCTTGCTTCTTGTAGTTCAATACTAGTACTAGCACAATATTTACTGCTGGTGATTTGTACATGCATGCAAGTCTAGTATGCAGTTCACTATTTGATGCAAGATTAAAAGCAACCATAAAAATTGTGCTGAAGGCCATCTTTTACAGTCTCAATGTATTTTGATTGTAAAATTTGACAAAATGGAAAATTATCTTAACAAAATTATTATTATTATTATTATTATTATTATTAGTAATTATTATTGTAATTATTAATGAAAGACAGCGAAATCCCCACAGACTCCCTGCAATGACGCTAACTGGCATATCACTGAACACAATGTTGCTCACCTTCTTCTCTGGGACAGGGAGGGGGAGACTGGGGCGCTGCTGACTCATCTGTTGTTAAGTCTGCTAAAAGGGGCAGAGACAATGATTTCATATGAATATCTTGCTAAACGTTTCCCTTCACTGATTAAATGGTGATTAAATGTTAGGCTAACACTAGTCTGTAGCTAGCTAGCTTATTTCACTATGGACATTAAGCCAACAGGTTAATACCACTCACAGACTATAGGCTACCCACCTTTCTTGGTGAAAAACTGGGTTACAGTTTGACACCCTTTCCTTTGTCTTTCCTCTCTCTCTTTTCTTTCTTTCCTTTTTTGAAAACCAGATTTTGATTTAACGTTACTTGGCAACACTGTGGTCACTGTAGTTCTGCCGTATCTACTGACTGCAACTAACGCCGCTTTCACACTGGCAGTTGAAATCAGCTCCGATACGGCTTCGAAACGACCAGAAGTCATTCATTTCCTATGGAGATTCGCAGACTGCATGCGAATGGGTCCGAACTGGGTCCGAACGAGTGCGGTGCGAAAAAAATCGTGTTAGTTGGTCATCCGGATGCGTTCAAAAAATGTAATTCTTGCGAAAGGCTACGGACGGTTCCTATCCAACAATTCCAGCGTTGCTATGATACTGATAAACAAACCTGCAAATGCTAGTTAACTAGCAACTGACATCGAACTATTGACATTATACCGCTATACAGTGTTGCCAACTTAGCGACTTTGTCGCTATATTTAGCGACTTTTCAGACCCCCTTAGCGACTTTTTTTCAAAAAAGCGACTAGCGACAAATCTGGCGACTTTCTGTAGAAAAGTCGCCAGTATTGTCCAGCGAGCACGCGAGGTATTTCTCTCCTGTAGCCGCCAAAACAGTCTCCTGTTCTGTGACAGAGGAGCAGCGGAGCAGCCTCTCCCCTCTCTCCTCATGTGCAGCAGCACTGCGCATGTGTACAGGCAGGTAGCAGGGGAGGTGGGGACAGGGTGTGTGGGGGCCGGTGTAGGTAGGACAGACAGCAGGACGCGACGGGAGAAAGACGCCACTGAGCTGGCCTGGTCCTGGGCAAGCCAGCCTTCTTTGAGAATTCTTTATCGATCTTTTTCCCTCCCATTGTAGAATTTAATTTGTTTACTTCAAAGATAGGCTACCTAAGTAATACTTATAAGGTAAAATAAATTCCTGTATTGAATTTGTGATTATTTGGCTAAAGAATTATATTTCTTTCTATCTACCTTGCTGACACAACCACTAGGCTTTATACAAATGATTGCGTAATGACGTCAAAAATATGCAAATGAGCGTATGACGTAATCTAGCGACTTTTGGAGCTGGTGCTAGCGACTTTCATTGGAAAATAGTTGGCAACACTGCCGCTATATCACATTTAACCGACGTGATATATCAACATCCTGGGCAACTTTTCTCCACGCAGAAGCCGTTCTATTCATATCTGTATAAGAGAGGTCATAGAGAATCGTACATTCAGACACTTATCAGTCTCTCTGCCGTTTTTGTGAGTCGCTTCCGAAGCTTTTCAACGGTGTAGTACGACGTCTGCTCTATTGCGTATTACGGAGCTGATTTCAAGTGCCAGTGTGAAGGCGGCGTAAACACCGTCACTGAGTGCGCTATGTCAGGACCAAACCATTTCATGCAGATACAGGGGGGTGGTCGGTCAATATGGATGTTTACTTTTTGGTCAACGGGGATATTTAACTTTTACTGCCAAAAGCAAGTAAAAACAAAGAGATCATTCATTTTATTATTATATTTGAAATATATATACTGAATGATGATGGTTTCATAATTTTATATTAGTTTTTACCTATTTTTTGGGGCCCCTGTCAGTCATGGGGCCTTGGAATTGTCCTAACTTTTCCCCCCTATACGGTGCCTCTGCACCCGAGTGTCCAAAGCATACGGCCTCAGATCAGATGAAACGATTATAAAATCGATCATTGACCTTCAGCCTAGGGTGCTCTGGTACCAGGTACACTTATGAGCATCCCTATGTTCGAACATGGTGTTCGTTATAGACAATCCATGACTAGCACAGAAGTCCAACAACAGACAACCACTCTGGTTTAGATCAGGGAGGCGGTTCCTCCTAATCATTATATCATGTAATTTATAAAAGGTTTCTAGTGTCAATGTATTGGCCGTGCAGTGGCTGCTCGTGCTTTTTCACACTAATAAACTAACCTGTCTCAAATAAGACCCTCATCATTTGGGACACTCAACTGCACGTATACCTTGGCTCTTTGCTACCTTTTTAAGGTCTTATCAGAAAGATGAGTACAGAGTTGTTAATGTTAATGGCATTTTAAATTAAATGACCTTTACTGCCAAGGCAAACAGTGGAGGGTTTCCACAAGGGATCTCATGCTGCATTCATGAAGTGGAATCTGGGAGGGCTCAAATCAGATTTTCCTATTTTCCTGTACCCACCTCAAAATTGGTTAAGATGAGAGCGAAATCAGTCCCCAAATATGATTGCATTTGTCTGACTGATTACCTGACAGTGGCAGGGCTTAAGAGATGCAGTGCAGTTCCATCATACAGGTGCATACAGTGCCTGGAAATAACACTCCAACATTAATGAAGACGTGTTATACAATGCCTACTACTAACAAGGAGACAAAATAGTCAGACACAAATTGGTGCTGACAGCTCAAAATGTCTCCATGAAGCATCCAGTTTCCTCTGTCATTTCTAAGCTTTCCTCAGTCCCAAATATAGTGCACAGGCTGTTGCAAATTCTGACTGCAGAAGTGGCAATAAGCCAAGGCAAAAATATTTTTTGCTTCTTTTTGATATTCACACTGTTGGGAGTTTCTGAGAAGCAAAGCTTGCTGTCATTTCATTTGTTTTTCCTACTCTGTAGTGAGAAAAATCCTGTTCTCTTTTTTCACAAACACATTATAATGCCAAACAGAGATGGAAGAAGCCATTTAATCCCTCCACCTAGTCACTCCAGTTGTGTTTGTTTTATTGTTTACAAAGGGGGGTTAATATATGGAGCACAGATTTCCATAACTATAATGTCAAACAATGGAAGAGGCTCGCAGTGTGTGCCCCCTTTTCAAGCCAGAATCCAGTCCACAAAGTGTTTTCACGGAGAAGGTTCCTTTCATCCTTCCTTACTCGGTTGTTTGCTGTGCTAAGATACTAAATGAGCATCTACATAAATACGTAAATGATGACCAGGGTTTTTCCTGCATAGAGGAATTTTTTATTGAACAAATTGGAACATTAAATTGAATATAAAAGGCATCACTAGGCTAAAAGAGAAATATAGAAATATATCAGAAAACTGCAGTAACGACACTTTATAATGTAACTGTCATAGTTACACTTCAAAGTGCAGTTTTCTACTGATATTTTCTTTCAACTAACTCAAAAAATCTCTTGAGTGTCTTCCATGATGTGTTGCACCCTTTCACGATGTCTATATTGCGATGAACGATGAACGATAACGTTCCCATGGCAACAGGGAAAATGGCTGCTCTTGTGTGAAGTAAACGCAACATTTTTCAACTTTCTGCTAAGATATGTGACTTTTTTGCAACAAAAATGCGGGGATTATGAAATCATGCAAGCCCTGCATATTTTGCGCGGAAATCGGCAATTTATGCGGCGAAAGTGCGGCGTGTTTGAAAAAATGCGACCCCCGCATAAATATGTGGACTTTGGCTGATTATGCATTGAATTATGCGATCGCATAATCACGTTTTTCTGGAGGGACTGATTATAGAAACACACGTGTAGTATAGCACTTTATATAGGCCTACTGCCCTTCCATCACAGACTTAAAACACATTTGCAACTGTATCAGCCTTTTCTAATTATCTCAGCAACTGCCGTAATATATTCATCAAACTTCTAACAACAATATGGACAGCAGTCTTCATAAACGCAATATTACTGCACCAAAGACTGTCACATGAATACATTTTAAAATAATGGTCACAATGTTAAAATAATAACAGTAGTTAACTGAACAGCAATATGCACCTGTTGTATTTTAATGCAGGCTGATAATAATAAGGTAAAAGCACTGCTGAGTGAGCAGAAAAGGCCCCAGGATTGATAAATCCTGGCTGTTAGCCTGGTCAGGAGCAGGCTAGCTGCACAGAATACATATCTATGGTAAGTTATCAACCTCTGCCTTCGTGAAACCGATTCAAGGCTTAAATCATCCAGGATAACTGGGAAATCCCAGCTTAATCTGCTATCTAGGTTTTGTGAAATAGCCCTCTGATCTCCCAGGAAGTGTCATTATAATTTGAGTAGTTTTTAAACAGATGCCTCTCCTGAGCAGAGCTAATTAAACTCTCATGTCTGACACACATCGTTGTGCTGATTAATGCCATTGAGTGGCTTCCCCTGGTTTGAGTTTGATGTTTTACATAATGAACAGAATTGTTGTTCCTGAAACTTAAAGCAGCCTAGTTTATCCATTTGTGACATGATACAAAAAGCTGACAATAATTGGCCTCTTTAATACTCTGTGAAGAATCTGATCTCTCTAGATCAGTTTACAGGTGACAACGTGGTTATATGAAATGTGAATAAAGTGTTAGTCTGGTTATCACTAGACCAAGCTCAATCTTTTAAGATTGAACATTAGTCTGGGGAGTCTGCTCTGGATTTTCTACTGCACAAGAGGCGTGATCAACGGGCATAGTTCAAATGACTCTGTATGCAATTGGATAGTCCTTCAACCAATCAGACCAACGGTCCGGGTGACGTAGCAGCGACAGCGGCATCAACAGTTGCTGCCATGGAGTGCTACACTTCGGTGGCTGGCTTGTTGAATGTTAACAAAAAGCTGCTTGGTCACTTCTCTATCGGCATCGCGTTAAACCCGCCAATAGCGCGCCAGGTGGATGAGCCAGTTTGTGATTGGTTCCATCAAATTTGTAACAGAAGCAGGATAGATAAACGTACAGGTTTCCAGCCTGAGCTGCAGGGCAAATCAAATCGGGGGTTTACCCAGTCTAGTATAGTGTATATTTGTATTTTGTTTTCGGCAGCATAGAGTGAGCTTAAATCATTTTTTCTATAAAAATATAAAACCTATATTAAAATAAAAAAATGTATTTGTATTTTATATCTTTTATTAAGCAAATCTGTCACTTTTATATTTATATAAAAGGTCAGAAAAACCCAAAGATACTGAATGGTTACAGGAAATCCTAACATTTGAGAAGCTGGAACTAGAGAATGTTGACATATAAATAACAGTCTTAAACAAATTACTGAAACACTAAACTGAATATTAATAGTTTAATAGTTTAAATAGATGCATTTTCTGTCTATCAACTTGTCTTGTGCTGCGTTCATGCCACCTGGGAATAACAGGGACCGCCCCTGTGATTACGTTGTTTTTCCGACTGTCAGCGTTCACGTGGTCGGGATCATAGACATTATATAAAATGGACCAACAGATCCCGTTGCTCTGGACCAGTGAAGGATATTAGAAGCACTTTTCCGGTGATGGCTGAGCGTTACTGAGCAGCCTCCAACTGAGCTTGAAGACGTAGATGTGACGTGAGCAACCTGTCTGAAAGTTGGAAGTCTTCTGGTAGCTGTGCCAAGAGAAATCTCAATCATTCCCAATCTAGCAGAGACGGAGAGCGTAGGTATATGTAAGGAGATAACATGGGCACAGGCTAATTACTGATAACTAACATGCTAGTTAACATTATTAATTAAACTTAAACAGCTAATGGAAGTCCAAACTGCCTGCGAGCTTCTCCTGTACTATACGGTAATTCCTCTACTATGAGACAGTAAGTCGCGTGGTTATGACACAATCGTTAGCCTATTTTTATAAAAACGTCTGCTACGGAGCCATAACGTGAGATACAAGGTAATGGAGCCTTTTATACATTGTCGTGTTTCTTTAGAAATAAACAACGGACAAATATAGTCTTTAAACGCTTCAGATGTAAAGTTATTCTCTGTCAAAGTGACGTCAAAATGAATGGGAGTCATAGCAGGTTCCAGCTCTGAAGCAAAGCTTACCCCCTTGAACCTGACTCGCTCTGACGTCATGCACACGTGGGCAACGCTAACCTCACGAGATCAAGGCGGACGCAGGTTCTTTTCACCGACTGCAAGACCCAGGCAGACGCAGGGCATGCTGGGAAACGTCTGGCTCTCAGCTGATCTAACAGTTTATCTAACAGCTGATTGGTTCAGAATTGACTCAACATGACATTTTATATAAACTTTTTATTGATTTTGAATTGGAGGGATTTTAATTGCTATTTGTCTTATTCTGTACAAACCACATGTTGTGTGGCTGATAGTTATGTTTAGAAGTCAGAGACTAAATCTGTTCAGATTACAGATCATCTACAGTCTGTTGTTTATTAAAATCAGCAACAGATCGCATGTAGAGCCTTTTGACAGCTACTCAGTCATAACAAAAACAACTGGAGACTGTGTACAAGCTGATATATGGGTCTAATAATATTTTATTAAATCAGAATCGGACCTAACAGGATGTGAGTGTTTCTGTGACCTCCTGTTCAGCCTGAAGGCTGCTGAAAACGGCTGGAAACTGTCCGACTTGACAGCGGATTTTTGTCACCGCCCCCAGCTGCTGCCACCTGCTCTCGTCTACTTTACAGGCGAGGCGCAGTTTATCTCGAACGAGCCTAATGACTTAAGCTGCACAAAGTCATTCTGGCACTGATTGTGTGTAGACAGCCTTCATTGACCTGACGTGACCCCCACATGGTGTTGGGACTCTTTGACGTCCAGTAGGCTTTGTCAGTAAATTTAAACTTGTATGGTGTGAGCATCATGTGTCTATATTAAAGGCATTTGTTTCATAACTGTTCCCTTTTTATTTAATTTAAAGTCTGCCTGCCTTCTCTGTCAGAACAGAATAAATATCTTTGGCTCAGGATGATATTTCTCTGCTTTGTACCTTTGGTCATTCTCACAGCAGTCATTTGTTGTATTCCTCTGTTTGTGTGTGTTGACAGACTGCGTGCAGATCTTCTGTGATAGTACGGCACAGTCTGCAGCAGGATATGAAAAAGCAGATTGCTTGCACTTTGATCAGGTCTGATTTTTTTTTTTTTTAACCATAGCCACCGAGCTAATCCTTATGTCTGATGTTTCTCCTGAGTAAGAAACCAATTTAGTCATATCCTAGTTGTTTTGTTCTGCAACAGTACCACTTTTGTTCAGCAAATTTACTTAAACCTTCTGTATTGTTCAGCGAGTGTACAATACAGAGAAAATGACAGGATGTCTAATTTTGTTTAGTTTTATTGTCAAATTAAATATTTGTTTTTACAAAACCTTTCACCTCCCCAGGCATAACATTGTCTAAATCGGATAAAAGAAAATATGTTCCTCTCCTAGCCCGGGTGAAGACGTTAAATGTTTCCAGTGTGATGATGATGCTGATATTTGTGTTGGTTAAAGAAGCTGCGATGTCATAGTTGATGACTGATCCTCAGATTCTTCACAGTGACATTTTGAAAAGAGGTGGGGGAGGAAAGCTGATCATGGAGGGATTCCTTTGAAATTAAACTAGTTTATGCACAAAGCTCACTTAACAAATGTATTTTCCTTACCATAATTTGTTTTTGTGCTGCATGTTTTATCAGCCCTTTCTCCTAAAAATGACATTCCCATACAACTAAAGTGCATTCTCAGTAACCTTTCTAATCAAAGTCTGTGTAGAGGGCAGGTCTTTAACCTATGTACGGGAGTCAACTTATGTAACATACTTAAAGGGTGTGTGTGTGTGTGTGTGTGTGTGTGTGTGTGTGTGTGTGTGTGTGTGTGTGTGTGTGTGTGTGTGTGACGTTTTCTGTTTTGATAGCCAGTCCAGCGTAAAAGCGTAATTTTTTTCCTCTTAATTATTGGGGTTCAGTCTGTGAGAGCCGTCTGGAGGCAATCCCAGCCTGTTCCCAGTATTTTTTCAGTATTTTGACTACAGCCCCTTTAACTAACTTATCTCACATATAGTACGTACATACAGTATGTGCATACTTTCGCAGCAAATTCTTATTTTAGCCCAAACCTAAGTTTTCTTGCTTCGACCTTACTAAGTAGTTTGTTTCATTTCACAACGTTAACCACCTATTTAAAACTGCTACCATAGTTCAAGTGAAAATAAGTTTCCCCTTATTTGAGATTGAGAATGCAGTTTAGTTTGTATGGGAACATCATTTTTAGGACACAGGGTTGATTCTACAGCTCAGAGAGATGGCTATCCCCAGTCATACTGTCTTTATCATATAATATGATCGCTCTGAGACACAGACCTTTGAAATCAGACTTTGAAAAATTGGCTTCTCTGTGAGCTGGAAGATGGTGACATTATTACAACCGAATATTCTGAAAACAGAAAAGGTCAACGTGATATTATAAGTGTACCTACCTCAGACAAGAAGACTAATTAAATGAACATTCGAGGCAACAAAGCTTGGCGAGATAAAGTTGTTGCAAATCCTTGGCCTGATGTGGTTTGTGCCAGAACGTAGGGGATAAACAGCCATCAATATTGCAATATGCTCTTTACTGATAAAAAATGTTTGCACACTTGGTCAGACAGCAACCTTTTGCCTCAACCGTGCTGGCTCTGTAATCAATACAGCCCCTGGAGGGATTGAGGTTTTCTTCGTCACTTCTAACTGGCTGTTTTTTTTCTTCACAATTGTATTTCATTGAAGACTACCTGCGTTGGGACTCCCACGTTCCAGCTGGTGAGGGATGTTATATCGGCGAGCTGCATCCACTCACTCAGCCGGCTCCTTCATTTCAATTACAACCGAGCAGAGATTTACCGTGTGGTAAATGTGCTGTGCTTGCTGTGTCACTTCATACTAAGAGACAAGTAACAAAAGATTGTCAGAGCGGGTCGTGTGTGTGTGGGAAAACTAAGACTTGAGGGGTGTTACAGTGGCACTCATAAGTTTATGAACTCATGCTAAAGTTGACTAAAAAGAGGAATAAAAAATCATCTTTTGGAAATTGATCTTAATGCCTTAATTAAAAAAATGAGGAAAAATCCAACCTTTAAGGACACCAATTTTCTTTGTGAATGAATAATGTATCGTAAATAAATAAATGTTCTTCCTTAAAATACAGGGGGCATAAGTCAGTCCACCCCTATGTTAAATTCCCATAGAGGCAGGCAGATTTTTATTTAAATCATCACATCCCCTTCACCATAACTAGAGACTGGCATGGTTTTATTTCAGTTAGCCTAATAGCTGGTTTAATTTGCATTGAGAGATGATCTTATGGAAAGTACCCCATGCCAATCTCTAGGTATGGTGAAGGGGATGTGATGATGTGGGGCTATTTTAATTCCAAAGGCCAAGGGAACTTTATCAGGATCCATAGTATCCTGGATCCATGAAATAACTGGCCTTTAAAATAAAAATCTGCCTGCCTCTATGGGAATTTAACATAGGGGTGGACTGACTTATGCTCCCTGTATTTTAAGGAAGAACATTTATTTATTTACGATACATTATTCATTCACAAAGAAAATTGGTGTCCTTAAAGGTTGGATTTGTCCTAATTTTTTCGATTAAGGCATTAAGATCAATTTCCAAAAGATGATTTTTATGGGTTCATAAACTTATGAGTGCCACTGTATTTAAGATGTGGTTGGCAGTGGTTGTATGGAGCACAGGATATGTTTTTTGTGGTCAGTGCACACTGCAGGAATGCAAAGCAGCCACAATAAGCCACTGTTACTATGTGATACATTATTGAATATTACCTGAGCTGAAGTCCCAGAAGATAAGGTGTGAAGTGTCTGGATTCACATGAGAAAGTACAAGTCTCTGAAAGGGTGTGATCTCTGTAGGCTGACGTAAACACTGCTGCAATGATGCGTACAATACATTCAACAATATACTGTAGGTCTATCAGTACTGCACAGAGAACGGAAGAAGGGTTGATGTGCCCATCATGTTTGCCTATTCTAAATCCGGATGAGCTGCTTGTTTGGGTTTTTTCTCTTGCTGTTTACCTCCGTGTGCCAAATTAACATTCAAAACAAGGTCAAAATGAATCAGCAAATGCAAAATAGTCTCAGGATGGCATCAGTAAGTGACAGGTGAGTGACACAAGTGACAAGTTAATGTAGGGCACAGAAACATCATGTTCCTTTAAGTTTCATGAATCCTTATGTTCTCATTTCTGTTCAGGGAAAAACAGGCCAATGTGGATCCACTGGCAGGATTCTTTCTTCTTAAATCTTAGTTCCCTAAGTTTGTGATTGATAATTAGCTGTAAAGCCCTGTGTGGGACATATTTTATGAAAAACTCACTTTTTCAGTGCACATACATTTGGGTATCTGGAGTCAGATCAGAAAACATGGGATTCAACAAGCCATTCAGATTGAACTCCCCTTCCTATGTCACATGCGGACTCATTAGAATATTTGCCAGAAGTGTGCCATATTCTCCTTGCAAGCCAATCGGAGCAGACTGGGCCTTTTGGGCAGGGGGCTTAAAGAGACAGGCGGTAAATGGTGGGTTTCAGACTTAGTGAATACAGGTATATTCAGACAGATATTGGACATTAAAGCATGTAAACATGTTATATGAACCCAACATTCAAGTATGAACCTGAAAATGAGCATAACATGTCCCCTTTAAAATGGATCAATTCACTGGAATTTATCACAAGCATGTTTATGAGCTGGTTTTCTGTTTGATAGAAGACGTGTAAATGTTCAACTTGCTTTCGATGAAGGTTCTCAACACACAACTCATTTATTATAACACTGACACGTCACAACACTGGCTGTGAAATGTAACTAGAATGCTTGCCAAAGCTTCAGGTTGAGCTATGTTCACTTTTCAGGTGACCTTTGACTTTGATCACTCATGACTGTCATAATAATCATTTAAGTTCTACAGCAAGGTTAGCAAATGGAAGATGAGCAGACAAAATAATTACATAAGTGAAAAATAATTGATGATGAACAACCATGTAAGGTAATAACATCTATTATTGCCTGGCATTTTACTATCCCTGATCTTCCTATCTCTGCTGGTGACTCTCCTGCCCACGGATCATCTGTCTTACAAAATAACCTAATAAATGAGAATCCGTATTGCTTGTGAACCCAGTGTAAACAGTGGCCCTGTAGGGTGCAGCAGACATACTGTATGGCTCAGGCAGTAATTAAGTGGAACAGAAGGATGACCGATAAAACACTCAATCTGCACCATTAGAAAAATAACAGGTTGTCAAATCTCTGTTATTTTTATAAAATAAAACCACCACATACAGCAAATCAACAGCGCAGAAAGGTATAGTAGCACTCCCTCTATACGGTGTTATCTTTGGTCTTGAATGGGAAGAAAATGCAATATTAATGCCACAGACATCAGCAGCAATATTATGGTGTCAGGCTTTGTCAAACCCACTGCCTGGCAACCTGATCATACTCATTATTTTATTATTCATGTATCTGTGGTCCTGGCCAGTTCAGTCTAAATTTGTGAATATGATCTCTGTGAAACGGAGCATTAGGAGCATTACATTAGAGGAGCAACTTGCTTGAGCTCTCAAATCAAAATTACCCATTGAACCTCATCCCCTGTAAATTGTCTCCTGACTGGAAAGACGACTTTCAATGAAGTACTAAATCCCAGGTGTTCCAAACTCTGATGCAGATAATAGAGGTGAAAAAGCTCATTTTCTGGGCACCTGGTACTATGTTCCTGGAGATGGTATGGTCTTGGTGAATTGAGGTACAGCTTAGTAACGTGAAATGTAGTTCCATTGCTCTTTAACTATTTAGAAAACCTGTTTTGTAGGTGTAGCAGTTGAAGAAGTTTGAATCGCTTGTCTGACAAGAAGCGTTCTGTCTGTTTTTCAGCCACCACTCCTACAGGTGTGAATGTAGGAACAGGTCGGCCTATAATTTAGGTGCTGCTGAACGGGAACATGACATTTTGAGAACGAATAAAAAAGCACTCCAGGTATTTGTTGTTACTTCAGCTCTACTTGTTAATTCCATTGTAACACATATTTCAGTGCCTCTCATCATTTCTTTGGAACAGTAGTTGGCACAAAAAAACAAAGTAACACTGGTTCATTAGAAAGATTTTGTGCCAGGAACATACTCCTCTATCCCATCAGAAGTGTGCTAAAAGCCTAGATGTTTTAATGCCAAAATCTGACTTTTCTAGTCAGACCTATAGCTTTTTATCTTGCCATAGACAATACTTGTCCAGTGCAATAAATGGTATTCAATCACCAGGAAAGTTAATCTTTCTAGAAATATTTAAGTTATATCTTGAGTAGTTTAAGGGTCAACAATCAATCTGCATCAACTGTCATGACTTAAGGTCAGAAAATGCCTATGCTCTGGCTGACCGATGTTTTTTTTTTTTAGGTATGACAATGTCGTTGGTATTTGGACGTTCATGGTGCCCAGTAGGATGAATCCTACCAAAGAATTTCTAATAAGGGAAGAAGTTCCACTCTCTCGTTACTTCCAGTTTCTGAACTGGTTGCAGTTCCACCAGAGTTCCATATATGGGGTGCTCACAGGCCAGTGCAGAATGAATGGGACTCTATGGAGCTATACCCATCAAAATCCACTTTTCTCAGGATATAATTTTTTGTCTAGTAATTTGAATGTTGCATTCGAAAGGGGAGGCTAAGAAAATACACACTGCTGAGTGTTGGGAGTTTTTTTTAAAGAGGTCAACTTTAGACCTATAATCCATGTTGAACTTGTAAAAACTACAATCAAATTTGAGATTTCTAAACGACAATCGTCTAGCTCCATAGAGTCCCATGCATTTTGCACTAGACCGCCCAGTGGAACTCTGGTGGAACTGCAACCAAATTTGGTACAATGGGGCTGAATAGGGAGTTGAACGGCTTTCTGTAGACCGGCTTTGATCCTACTGTCTTCAGTGGAAATCGCCCAGGATGAATTGTAATACTGTTGTGGTCCCTTAATGTTTCCTCTAGCTCATCAACGGGACACAATTTTAATTTTTGGTTTTAAAAATGTTGGTTTATGACCAAACACCTGAAACATTAACATTCCCATCAGCCTTAGCTGTGCTCTGTGTTTAGTGCTAATTAGTAAATGTTAGCATGCTAACACGCTAAACTAAGATGGTGAACAAGGTAAACGTTTTAACTGCTTAAGCCTGCAATTACTTTATTTTTTACCACTTGAGGGCAGCAGAAACAAGTTGAAATTGAAGTTGATATGGCGAACTGGTTTGTTGGATGCCCATCCAACAGATTCCTGATGAATGTAAATCCCAAATTCTCGTTCCTTTTAGCTTGCATTTGGTTTTCCTGAAGGAAATATCTGGCTCAGCTGCTAAATGCTAAACTATGTTCACCAGCTAGTCTCTAACTGTGCCTGTCTGCTGTTTGGTGCTGAGCAGGTAATGTAGGCTACAGTGGGTTTTTTTAGAGCTTATTTAATTTTTTTTAAAATACAGCTACGTGTTGCATCTTAAAACAACGCAATGAGAGCAGTCAGAGTGAACCAAAACAGTACAGTTGTGGGCTGGCCAGCTAAACCGAACTGAAACTTGCTGCAAGTTCAGGTGTTAATTCTCTGTAGTTTGCTGCACTTGACGGGCGGACTGTGTTCCACACTGACAGGGCACAGGACTCTGGTGGGATGAGGGGAGGCGGACTCTTTACGTTATTTAACGTTACATCGGCAATGTTTTGGTGCTCAAATTCAAGTTGATGGACAATGTTTAGATGTCAATTTTTTACATTAAGATGCTAGCCATATCTTCCCAGATATTAACGTTACTACAACTGCAACTTGAGCCTGATTTGACAGGTGTATTTTGAAATGAATAATAATTTGAATAATATTTGTCTTGAAAGTGTCTCTTTGAGGCATTCAGACATTAGTGTGGCTTTTACTGTGAGGTCTATGTTAAATCCTAGTTTATATAGAAAAAGTGTAGCGTGCAGCTAGCATGTTAGTAATGTTGCCTAACGTTAGCCAGTTTGACAAGTTCCGTCTATAGTTTTAATTCCAGCTTTTCATTAGTCACTATTATGACTACAAACAGGAAAAAAGGCAAGGGAAGGTGTTTAGATCAAATGACTGCCATGGTTGTTGTTTTCTAGCAGTTTTAAGCAGATTAATCCCTTCTCGTGAGTAGGCTAGGAATGGCATATTTTATGTATCTCCGTCATTAAAGCAAACACTTCAGTTCAGTCCAAAATGGCGGCAACTCGGTTCAGCGACTGGGCGCAGATGTTGTACGGGTGACCCAATGGAGTGTGGACTCTTTTTATTATAACCTCTTTGCTCTTAGTCTCGTTCAGGCATGGATTGACCATCGGGAGTACCGGGAAATTTCCTGGTGGGTGGGTCTCCTTTTGTGGGCTGCACGCCCGGCGGAAGCTTTTTTTTGGCCGGTAGGCAAATTTCTTTTTTTGCAGGGTGGTAGGGGAAGACTCATGAATAGTCATTAGGGAACTTATCCCTGATTGGCTCGCTCTGACATTCTTACCCTAACCATAACCAATCCCACTCCTCTTGCCTAAACCCAACCAACCCAAACAGAGCAGGCAAAGAGTACTAGCCATTCAGGGATGAGCTCCCTCCCAATATTCATGAGCCACCCTGCAAAAAAAAAAAAATTCACATGATTGGCCCACTTGTGTGTGCATGTGAACACTGGCCATTTACCTCCGTGGCCTCTTGATCGCATGATTGGCCACCTGGATTTTCTCTCATCTGAACACTGGCCAATCATATTCTACTATGTCCGGCCTCCACCCTACCATAAAGACAGAGCACATTTAAGTCCGGCCCCCACCGGCACCGGGAACACACCTCCACAATGTGCCGGTAGCTAAAAACACAAGATTTAAGCATGCCAAATGATTATTTTAGCACCCTTTGTCTACCAGAGAGGACAAGTTGTTAGTATGCTAATGTTAGTTATGCAAACATAATACAACAGCTTTCTGATGTATCCACACTCCACTAACACAAGTTGGATACTTTGTAAAAATGCAGTTTTAGCTTAATTTACAGACTTGTAACCCGTTAACTACACAAGACTTCTTGATGACAGGCATTCTCCATCCTCAACCTTTAGCCATCTTGCCATCAAGAGCCAGGCAGCCTTTTTGCGTCAGTAAGTACACTATCATACTATCTTACTTACCACTCAGCTTAGTGGCAGTATTAGGGGCTGGTGTCAGTATTTACTTGTGCTGAAGGGGAGTGCAAGGACGGGTGGTGTCCGGCAGATTGTGATGGGCTGGTCTGGGTCTCAAAAGTCCAGCCCTGGTCTCGTTTTGACATAATGAAAAGGCAAATGACAACTGAGGTCTTTGACCAGTAACAGATGTTTCCAAGAAACACCAGTGTCATGGGAAAGACACGTGGGATGTTTCCTGTTAGACACCACTTCACTGATAACAGCAGAAAGCCCGTGGCTGGTGAACACAATCTGCAAGTTTACTCAGAGTCCTATGTTGCAGCTGTAAGCAGTCCAACGAGGGACTAAACACTGAGAGATACATAAACACACTGTGACACACTCAAGATTGTATTGCAATGATTTATTCCTCCACACGTAAAATACAACTAAATACTGCAGTTACCAAATGTATAATTACTTTGTGTCGATATACAGTAAGTGCGTTAGTGTGGCAGTCAACAGAAAGTGTTGGCTCCCAGGCTCAACCCCTCTGTCAAAGTCCAAAAAAACCCAGGTGAACAGGTGAAGCAAACAAATATGTTATCACTTCCGCTCAAGCCGCAATGAACACGCCCACCACCTACAATATAAGTGCACAATATAATAATAATAATAATATAAATGAGACCATAAACAACATACAGTATGTGGCTCCTACATCCTAAATATAGAGTTGAAAGGTTGAGTTTGAAAACACTATTCTACATTTTCCCTGAAGTCCTGAACTGCAATTTTACTTAAGTAAGTAAGTTTAAGTAAAAAAAGTTGTGGTCCCAAATGGGAAAAGTGGTAGGCAGTAATTATCACGTTAAACAGAAATGCTGAAATGAACAATGGAGAAAGTCATTTTTGATTGGCCTCTGGTGATTGAGAGTATTCAGTTTCTCTGCAGGCAATTAGCATGTTTGAGCATTAGGGTTAATAAGGAACTCTGACAGATAAGTGTGATGATTTCAAATTTTTTTTACATTGACCTCAATGAGAGTGATCTGCAGGATGCTGTTTGATACATCCACTGTTCTGCTTCTGAGCATAAAGAAACTACAGCACCATAAAAACCATTATTGCACGATGTTTTGAATCCCGTTAAAGAGTTGATGACCATCAGCAGCTGCTGCTATGTGTCTTTTATTTATAACTCTCAACAGGCTCTGGTGTGGTAGAGTGTACAGTACGGAATAATAATAATTAACCTTTCACAGCCTGAGGAATAGTCTTACTTTCAACTCTAATATACTCTGTTTTCTTCTGAAACAGCTCATTAAATGTGACAGTGATTATTGTCCCATTATGTAGAGAAAGCGAGCAGTGCTAATGTTTTCAAAAGCATATTGAAATATCCTCAGGGGTTGTATTTGTATTGTTTTCTCCAAATGACTTGTGCTTGCATGTAGCTTATCACCTTGGAAACACATGCTGACTTGTCCGGTGAGCAGCAGTGACATTTGAATCTCATCTGCTCAAAAACAAGTCTGTGTATCCACTCTCCAGTCCTCTGTGTTTAGGGCTCACAATATATTTGCCACAATAACAATTACATTACTGTTACCATATTTGTATCCCAGAACAATGCAAACATGAACCAGGAGGATGTGAACCGCTTCCAATTTTTCCTTTTCCTTTTGAAAGGCTGTGAATATTGGTTCTTAGGTCTCCAGCAGAGCACAGAAACAATGTCAATCGCCGCGTTGAGCAATTTGTTTTCTATTTGCAAGTCTACCTGCGTGTCTGCACAGGTTACCTGAACCAGTCTATTCATCTCATTCTCTGCTGACCTTTAAAGAAATGCCTCCAAATTGACTTTTGTCACTTGTTTTTTTGGAGGGGGAGTAAGTGAGGAAGGGGGGAGGAGGGGGATACGGGGGCACTTATAGCCTCCTCGTCTCCGAAGTCTCTTTCCATTGTTACAGATTGATTTTGAGAAGCACATATGACAGTTTGTCTAATGTGAATCAAATCTTTCAGAACTGTTTAGGGAAAGCCTTTTCACAGGCACAAAATGTGTATCCACACCCACGGCAATCGCTGCATTTAAAACCCTATTATTAAATGGGGACAGTGGGAGAACAACTGTCAACATGAGACAGAAAAATGTCCTCAAGAGACTGTTTCAAAAAAGCTGTTTCATTCTGGATGGTCTCAAGAGAAAAAACTTTCTTAAAACAAAAGCCACTAAATGTGATGTGTTGTATTCACCGTCAGAAGTAGAGATGGAAAATCCGATGATGGGAGCCGTTCCAAAGTTTAGCTGAGATGTTGCTAACAAACAAAGAAATCACTAAATGCTTTGAAAGCTCTTCTGCATCAAGTACAAGCGCAAGTCTTCCAACCCATACAACCACATAGGTCGCTTGTTTCTAACCTCTAATACAACCCACAGGAGCGTTTCCTAAATTACAACATGCCATCATGATTTTGCGTAAACATACACGCCCACTTTCTTACACCAAGTGGCGTGTTATCTGTACGCATTTTGAGCTATCCGCGTGGATGTCTACACTGTATACAGCAGACGTAAATATACACGGCACGTGGCATGTTATCGCGAGAAGAAAGCAACGGTTGAGTTTAGGAAGCGTCACACGCGGGTTGGCTTTAGGAAAAGAAGAACCGGTTGGGTTTAGGAAAAGAAAAACGGGGTTGGATTTAGTAAAAGAAGAAAGCGACGGTTGAGTTTAGGAATTGTGATACGCGGGACACAAAGGAAAAGTAACACGCGGGACGCGATCCGCGGTCTCCTGGGTGAAAGTCCTGTGTTTGACCCATCCACCACCACCCTGACCTCCCTACCTGGATTTTCGTCGTTCCACACTACTCACTAGGGCGTAAATTCACACGCAATTGCAAGGTAATGTAAGTCAATGGAGGCCAAACGGCGTTGATAAACATGCTAAAAAGCGAGTATGCGTCTTGATAACACGCCAATAATGGCATACGAATTGGGGTGTCATACATACGCCATTTCATGAGATCAGTCTGTAAATTAGCACCCCTACTGGTGGCAGCAGATCAACACTACTCAGACCTAGGCCTAAATGTAACGGTTTCAAACATGTGGTTAATGTTGCGGAACGGTTGCAGTTTGGTTAGGTTTAGGCAACAAACGTACTTGGTTAGGTTTAGGAAAAGATCATGGTTTGGGTTAAAATAAGTGTTTTTGTCATGCAACTTCTGTTAACACACAGTGGTGGCGAGTAGCTGACTACATTTAATCATGTAGTTAAACTTAGAGTAAAAGTAGTTCTACCTCCACCAGCTACAACAGTAAAATACTACTAACACGTTAATGCAGTCACAATTTAACAATGTCATATACAACAATATATTTTAGTACATTCTACTGAGCATACTTGTGTATTTTACTCAAGTTTAAATTCAGGACTTTTACGTAAGTATGTCACATAGTTACGTAGAATGTGGCGTAACTAGGTCACGTACTTACATAAGTTATATACTAGGGGTGTTGAAATGAATCATTAATCATCATCGATGCATCGCGATGCGGACGATTCTGCATCGCTGCAGTGACAGACCATAACCAATTATTGCCTACTGATGTTACTTGTTGCTTTTTTTGTTTCTGCCTTTTGTCTGCTGTTTGCTGTGTTCAGACTCCACTACATTCAGGAAGTGTCTTTTTTTTATCCAGAGCAGATACATAAATTAAAAAGGGGTGTTCATAAGTCTGTCTGTTGAATTTGTCGATAAAAATCATGTATAGTAATGTATAATAATATTGATGTGACTCATCGCGATATCGATTCGAACCGTTGACAGGATAATCGTGAAGATTCACACCCCTATTACATACGTAACTTAACTTATATAAGTTACCTTGCATATGTGAGTTAAAATAAGTCGTTAAGGTAATATAACGTTGACTTTTAGTTTCACACGGGACACGAACAGCGGTATCCTGGGTCAATGACCCTTGTTTGCTTGACCCATCCCCCTCTATTCGGACTTTGTCGCTTTTTATACTACGTCTCCTACTTCCTCCTTTGCATTAGTTCTTATTACTGCAGTCACAAGAGGTCGGCGCCACTATAAATGTAAATATGGCTAGTAAGGTCGTAATAAGCTGCTTGTAAAAACCTATAGTGTCATTTTTTTGGGAAAGGACAGTCTCTTAAAACTGCACACTCCTGAACTCGCCGTCTAAACAATTTACACATTGCATGCTTCACATTGCTGTTTCTGTAGGAGGATTTATTACTATACTTGACTTTCAAGACAGACAAAATATGTTGATGGGAAGAAGGCAAAATAGGAGCCATCATCATCCTGTTAGTATGGCTTTTCTCTGAACACCATGACTTGGTCGCTACAGTATGTGTCTCCATTGGTTCAACCTCCAAGGGGCTGTTTTCTTCTCACAAGTAAAAAGCCACACATAACTCCCACAGGTCAGAGCGATGACCTGGCGGTCTTAAGTCCCTAAGGATACATTTCCGGACATATTTTTTCTGTTCATCAGTGCTGGAAATATGTAACAAAGGTCTCAGTCCTACACTTCTGTCACGCCTTCCACTTATCTTGTGCTTGTTATCTGATAATAAAAGCTTGAAAACAATCTTCGAAACGAGAACTCGACCAACATCAGTATTCTTTTATATTTGATGTGAGTTTTTAGTGTTAAACAGTAATTTGCCAGCTATCATTCACACAGAGAACAACAAGATTCCTCCCCACCCACTCATGCCTGAATCAGCCCTTCTCAGTGTTATCTTATTCCGTCTTACTACACCTCTCACTAAACACTTCAAGACAGTGTTCCACATTTTGGGAAATAAGCTTATTTGACTGCCGGACTGTTGCTGTCCGAGTTTCTTCGCCCTAAACAGTCAATATACCAGGGGTGTCAAACTCATTTTCACTGAGAAAAGGGGTAAGGCTGCACAATTAATCGCAATTTTATTGAAATTGCAATATGAACTATAGTGCAATATCCAAATCGCAGGGGGGCACAATATTTGTTAAAGGCAAAATATGTATCAAACCATTCTAAAATGAAGTATTATGTTGCTGCAGAGACGTCCCGGCCTACAAATCCTACCCTACAGACTAAAGAAAAAATCTTTGTTTGGTACAGATCCTTGCAAAAAAAAAATAAATCACACTTCAATCATTTATCATTTTATATTTTTCAATGAAAATGAGAATAATGATACAAAAATGATCATTCCCTCCAATATCGTGAATCATATCGCAATATCAGTCGCAATTTCGATATTTTCCTAATATCGTGCAGCCCTAATCAAGGGCCAGACATGTAGTGTTTGACATGCTTTTGTTTCATTGAAAAAGTCAAATGTCTTTGACTTTATTACTTACAACATGTTGCTTTTTTTCTACATTTTTGTAGCTTTTTCTCATTTTTTTTATACTGACTTTGTGGCTGACGTTTTTGTCCCTTTTTTAAAAAAAATTTTTACGCTTTTTGACGCATTTTTGACGACCATAAAGCCCTACAAAAGTCAGCAAAAAAAATGTCCTTAGCCATCATAGAATTTAGCAAGTCAAGCAAAATTCACAGCCTGAATATGAAAACTCTCGGCTTCTCAGGGAATTTCTGAGTCAACAAATCTGCCAAATTCTGCTTTAAATGTCACGTACTGGCAGTTTGAAAAAAAATGTCCTGTGTTTTTTGTGGCGGACCAAAATCTATTGTGAACCTTAATTGATATAGAGGCCGGATCTAAATCTGCAAGGGGCCGGAATCGGCCCGCGGGCTTTGAGTTTGACACGTGGTATAGACGTTTGGCTTACAGATTAGCTAGCAATGGACGCAACTGTTTGTGTTCAGCTCAGCCTCTGACTGAACCCATTTTCAACTCGCACGGTCGCGTCTGTGCCTCTGTCTGTGCCGTCCCTGACTAATTTGCATCTAATCGCCTCTTTCCATTTACTCTCCTCGCCTGGTGTGAACACAACTTCTGAGCACGACTAAAAGTGTTTATAGGCAGATTATGTTACCTTTTAGATAGAGCCAAGCTAGCCTTGTTTCCAACCTTTATGCTAAGGTAACCTAACCAGCAGTAGCTTCATATTTAACATACAGACATGAATGTGGTATCAATAAAGAAAGTGTATAAACCAGAGATGTTCACAAGTCATTTTTTGGAAGTCCAAGTCGAGTCTCAAGTCTTTGAGGGGCAAGTTCAAGTCAAGTCAATAAAAGAAAATAGAAATACATGAAAAAATTTAGATTTAAAAAGCAATAATTGCATGAAAACAGGTTGCTTGACGAGTCTCGAAGCTCGAGTCAAGTCTGAAGTCTTTTGGGTCGAGTCGCAAGTCAAGTCTGAAGTCACTGTTAGTGCGACTTGAGTCGCTGGTATAAGCATATTTCCCCAAATGTCAAACCATTTCCTCCTACACTACCCATGTTCCATATTTGACCAATAACACGTACAGTTAGGAAGCCTGTAGGCAGTCTTTTTTTTTTTTTTTATTCTTTCTTTGGCTATTTACATCAACACACATTTATAGCCAATACACAAAGTAGTCCAGTAGTTTGGGTGGTATAAACCAGTCAAGTGTCTGAATAAATACTGCACTTAAAGAACACAATCTAGCTTGGCATAGATAATATTGTACAAAAGATTAAATTTTTTTGTGCTGTACATTTTTTTTTAAAGTGCCCATATTATGAAAAAAACACTTTCTGGGGTTTAGGGTGTTATTTTGTGTCTCTGGTGCTTCCACACGCATACAAACTTGGAAAAAAAACATCCATGCTGTTTTGAGTGAGATACGGTTTCTGGATGTAACCTGCTTTCAGGCTTCCGGGTGAGCTGGTCAAAATTTGCACGGGGGCTAGCGCCAGCATGCTAGTGGTTAGCCCCTTCGTTCTCAATGGCAAAACACTGCTACAACACACACGAGTTCACCCTAATCTACAAAAGAACTACTTACATGTTTCTGTTCTGCAGGTATTCCACGCAAAGTTGGAAGTGTGCCCTCGTTTAGAAGAAATCTCCCGGCTAATCCTGCCTTGTACTGACTGAAGTTAGAGAAACAGCTAGCTAGCTGATGTGATCCTTACCTAGCTACTGAGCATGTGCGACTCCCAACAAAGATGGAACAGAAGTGGGATGTCTCACTCTCTAGTTAAAACAGAGAGCTCAACACACAGGGTGAAAAGAGGAGCTGCAGCAATGTGCAGTACAACAAAAATATATATATTTTTTTAATTAAACCATGTAAACCTATTCTGGTACAACCTCTAAATACAATTATGAACCTGAACATTAGCATAATACGGGCACTTTAACATCAACAAGAACACCTCATTAAAATGAAGTGCAGATTCAGTGTTGGCAGATAACAGCTGATTCCCCATGACCCTGGCCCACTGTTCAGATCAAATGAAATACAACATCACTGTGATAAACCACAGTAAACAAATCCAGGTACGCCTCCTCTTTTCAGGTGCTTTGAAATGTGAGGACTCCACATTTATCTATTGCTGCATGATAAAAAAAAAAGCTTGAATTTGCAAAGCATCTTTTTGAAGACATATGCAAAAGGCCAGGGTTTCAGAGAGATTATGAACCTTTATAAAATCCTTAAAATACCATAACATCCTCCATTTGATCTAAATAAGAGTTGAAAAGGTCGAAAAAGCTGTCTCCCTCCGCTGTGCTTTTCAAGCAGACAGACCATAATTTTCTTTAACAACTTGGTGGTGCTGTAGTTCTCCTCTGCATCTCAGATTAAATGATACTGTAATCATCACCCACAATCTGGCTCCAGTCATCATTTCACAGCAATGAGGACATAGAGAAGTGAGTGGTGATAAAGATTAAACCACATCCCTTCTGCCTGTCCTACTTACAGAGACTGTCTGTGAATATTATAACTGCAGTTCGTCTTCTCGCACCTTTTCATGGCTGTGTTGAATTGTCATATTGCTGTCAGATATGCTGTGACAATCCTCGCAAACATTTGTCTTATTTTTAAAAACTGGATTTTTTTTTTCTCCTTTTTTTTTTGATGGAAGAACAGTATATGGATTTTTACAGTGTTTGACCCAACAACGGTTACTGCATTCATAAAAGCATGGAAGTGCAATTGAGTTCATCTAACAAGACTGAGCCTCAATCTGAGGCTGGACTGATTGTCTTTTCGGACACAGTATCTTCGAGAAAGCCCTTCGAAAGCTGCTGTGACACAGAGGGTAAAGGAACGGGTTGATGGCCGAGTTCAGCCACAGAAGCCAGAACGTAATCTCGTACCAGTAGTTGGCCACACATTCACCGCTACAGGCGGCGCGGATAATCATTAGCAGAGTGTAAGGAGCCCAGCAAATCCCAAATATGCAGACAATAATGGCCAAAGACTTGGCGATCTTTTTGTCTCGAGTCAGACGAGATCTCTGTTTCCTACGGCCAGGCGCCATGCACGAGGCCGTGTGCTGAAACGGCCTGGAGTTTCTTCTGTCGGGAGAGAACTTATCCCTCTGCATGAATACCTGACTGTTATTAGGGTCCATGCAGGAAGAAGGGGACAGGACGTCGTCGTCCTCGATAACCGCAGAGATGGCAGTAGGCTCGCTGGAAGACACCTTCCGAGTCTTCACAAAAAACATGGACCAGGCTGCTCCGTCCCTCTGCTTCTTACCGATCCTCTGCGGCTTGGCGTCGTCGTCGGCGCAGGCGCCGCCGTCCCTGGTCCTGCGATGGATGTTCAGGTAAATGCTCAGGTTGAAGAACGCCACGGACACAAACGGGGTGAAGAACTCAAAGGTCGAAGCGCTGAGCAGGAAGTACCAGGTGAAATAAAACTCGGCGTAGCACTCGTGGCTGGGGACGACACTCTCGCCGACGATCGTCTCCCAGAAGATGATGGCGGGGCCGTAAAGGAGGAAGGCCAACACCCACACCGCCACCATCTTGAACACAGCCCGGCGGGTCATGTTTCGCTGCGCTCTGTATTTAACCTGTGTCAAAAGAGAGATACAAGTGGTGTGTCACGATTGAAGACTGGAGAAGAGGCTTTTAAAGTGCACAATTTGTGTCTTCATTAACAAAACGACACCAAAACATACTCAAACCAAAATACAAAAAAAATATTAAAATGAGGCAAAATAACCACAAACAAAACGGCAACCTCACAGCAAGCTGCCAAGTCTCTTCTTTCTTCTCCTGAATCCCTTTTAACTCAGTCTCCCCTAATTGGACCCTACCACCTCCACAGGTGATTATAGGGTGAGCTAACCTGAGCAAGCAACATTAACACTTCATTTCTCAAAACGTCATTACAATTAGATAGATCAGTTACTGCTGACATTAATATTTATACATATGTGCACCCACAACAACAGGCACCCCAAATACAGACTGATCTCATGAAGTGGCGTATGTATGACACGCCAATTCGTATGCCATTATTGGCGTGTTATCAAGATGCATACTTGCTTTTTAGCGTGTTTATCAACGCCGTTTGGCCTCCATTGACTTACATTACCTTGCGACTGCATGTGAATTTACGCCGTAGCGAGTAGTACGAAAGGGAGAAAATCTGCAAAGGGAGGTTGGTCGGGGTTGGAAGATGGGTAAAACACAGGCCTTTCACCCAGGAGACCGGGGATCGTGTCCCGCGTGTCACTAAGCTCAAACGTTGCTTTCTTCTTTTAGTAAATCCAACCCTGTTGTTCTTTTCCTAAACCCAACCGTGAATTTCTTCTCGCGATAACACGCCAAGTGGTGATAACACGGCAAGTGGCGTGTATGTTTACGTCTGCTGTATACAGCGTAGACATTAGGGGTGGAACGGTACATGTATTTGTATTGAACCGAAACGGTACGGGCATCTTGGTTCGGTACATGAATTTACACGGAGAATACACGGTATAAAAATAAATAAAACTTGCGTGCAAATTAATTAATGTAATGCGGAACTACTGTTAGATATGCGGGTCCTTAGCTCTGAAGCTAGCCGAGCTCCACCTACATGCAGTTTTTTGCAGGTCGACGGTCCAGTGAGTGAGTCACAGATAGCAGCACTAAAGGACGAGTATGGCGAGTGGTGGCGACCCACAAGAGTTAGAGGACCCGCCGGCCTCTTTGAGATCGCAAGTTTGGGAAAACTTCAAGACTGTATGGCTGCAGCCTGGAGCCTCCTGTGTCATGCCCTCCCGCCTGGTGCCGTCCCGGCCTTGAAAACTTCGGGTCAGTTACAGTAGTACAGGCGAGAGAGTGGTGGATAAGACGAGGACTGTGTGTCGGCGTTGTTCAGCAGTTGTTGGGTATGTAAGTGGAAATACATCTAACATGCCAACGCATATCCGACGCCATCACTCAGCTGTACCAATCGCTGGAATGAGACAAAAGAAAACTGTCCAACTTCTCCTCCCTACAGTGCATAACCAGCCTTTAAATACAAATACAAATAGGGCTTCAAGTATTTGCTGCATGTGCTCGAACCATCCCGTCCACATATTTGTTGTTGTTATTATTGTTTTTATATATAATTTGCACTTTCATAAATAAGAGATGCTGTATTTCCAGTTTTGTAGCGGATTGTCTTATTTTGTTTACAAGTTCCAGATGGAGTCTGGAGATGTGGGGTACTCTCTGTTTACTGTTTACATCTTACTTTACACACTAAAGGCTGTTGCAGCTAGCTCAGGGGAGAGACTGGATGACACTAGGTGGTACAGACTGAGACATGCACAATAAAAAAAAATTTGCCTTCTGCTTTTTTGTTATGCTTTTCCCTCCATTGTATTGAACCGAACCATGATGTCTGACCCAAGGTATGAACCGAAACCGTGACTTCTGTGTACCGTTCCACCCCTAATAGACATACACGCGGATAGCTCAAAATGCGTACAGACAACACACCACTTGGCTTAAGAAAGAGGGCGTGTATTTTTACGCAAAATCATGATGGCATGTTGCCAAATCTTATAAAAAATGAACTGCAGAACTATCGTACCTATTGTTCTACACCTTAGGATTGCCCAGCCCCTCCCTACAGAAAGGACCTAATGAGGCAAACCTGCATGCACTCTCCCTGATTAAGCTGGTGAGCAGCTGATCTACCCCCCCCCACATCACAGGCAGAACTATAGCAACACACTATGAACTGCTAAAACCTGCCGAACAGGACTATGTCAGATAATAAAGTAACAAATAAATTAAAACAATAACTTACAACATTAAGCAGACACCAAACAGTCTTAATTTTGGGAACAGGGCCTAGTGAAAAGGGAGAAAGGAAGCCTTTTCACATGGTGACTCACCAAAAATCTGCCGCACAATTAACACTACTTGTTACATTCCACAGCTGTTCACATATTAACAAAAGTACTTGTTTCTGCTCTGGGTGCCTTGTTAGAAAAACAAAAAAAGGCCCAGTTTGTATTATGAGATGCTGTAAATAAAACCCACTCGTGAGGCTCTTATTGTGCGATGACTCACTGAAGCCAAAGACAGAAGGGGTGAACTCAAGGGGAGCGTGAAAGAGACATCTGGTTTCTCCCGATCTACTCCGCCCTCAACATCAGCCGCCGCTCCTTCTCTTCACACTCGCTCCATTTTTACTTCATCTCTTTTCAGACTAAACTCTTTCGTTAAGCAGGACTCCTCTATTTACCATTCTCCCGCTCTTTTTATTTATTTGTGTTTGAAAAAAAAAAAAAATCTCTCTTTGCCTGAAACCATCAATTATCTCTCTGCGACAGCTGCTAATGTCACCTAGGTTCAAGAGCAACTTAAACAAATCTCTGAATCAATAAATGATGAAACAGAGCCCCATCATGATGCTAATAACTGATTCTGGCCCTGCTATTGAGTGTTCATTACAAAAGCGCAAGACTCCCCATTTCCATTGTAAATTACAAATAATGCTCTCTACGGATTGAGAATTAATACATACATAATAATACATAAATAAATAATATTTTATACTAAGCTGCTGAGATCAAACCCTCGAACTAAAAGAAATAAAAGCTGTCACAAGCCAAGATGTTTTACACCGCTTGGTTAGCAGCTAAATATAATTCTTTTTCTGTAAATGTGGCATCTGACAAGTTTAGTTATTTAAAAAGTCAATTGAAATATTTCAGTGTTATGCCAATTGAGAACAAATCAACATCTTTAGAGGAAGTTTTATAATTGATGACTAATACTGACCATACTGGATGTAGGGCCCTGTGTTAAACAAATTAATCAAATGAAAATGATTCAGGTTTTACACTAACGCCAATAGGGGTAATATATATCTGCTACTTTTGGTTCTGGTTGAAACCCTGATTAAAGAGACCGTCTGGCTAGTATTTCACTTCTGTGTAGTTGGGGAACTCACAACAGAAGGATCAAAAAAAGGAATGGACAAAATTGAAGCAGCAGAGGGAGAGAGATCCTGAATTTCAGTCTCAAATATGAGTCGAGCGCCAAAACATTTTCTATGATGCAACTCAACAGCAAGTTTCCTTAGACCCTTACTGCCCCCTAAATGCTTCCAAACCTTACACCTCCTAAAGATGTGAGTCACAATGCCAAACTGAGATGACCCTGATGATGTCACTATCGTTTTATTGACTGACTTGAGTTGTACTTCTCGTCACCTGTGTAAAATCAGTTCCCTTTTACATACATTACTGGACTGTATATTTGACCTTATAGACTGCTGAGTAGACTGCCAATGTCCAAAATATTAACTTACTAGACTAACCAGACAACTCAAGGTGGGTGAGAGAGAGAGAGAGAGAGAGAGAGAGAGAGAGAGAGAGAGAGAGAGAGAGAGAGAGAGAGAGAGAGAGAGAGAGAGAGTGAGTGAGTGAGTGAGTGTGTGTGTGTGTGTGAGTGAGTGAGTGAGTGAGAGTGTGTGTGTGTAAGGTTGGCGGATCAATCCCAGGCTCCTCCGGCCGCATGTCAAAGTGTCCCTGAGCAAGACACTGAACCCTGTGTAGCTCCCCGGATGCTGTATTGGTCCGTTCAGGCCACCTGGGAATATCAGGGACCGCCCCCATGATTACGTTGTTTTTCCAACTGCCAGCGTTGCATGACTGCCACCAACTGCTGGGCGTAGCCTAGAGCATCAGGTGTGTGAAAACATGGAGGCCACAATAACAAAGATTTGCTGCTGTTTTCTTACGTGAACGCCTACTTGACTTGAATTGGTTTACTTGTTTACTGGCAATAACACACAACTTTTATACCTAAATGAAGTTACTCTGTTGAAACCAATAGACGACTACAACCTAAATCGATAGCACGTTGTGGATGCATGCGTGAATTTTCTATATTTAGAAAAAGTTTCTCACCCTTCAACACGTGTGAACGATCGTTGGCCATATTTCTGTACGTCAGCTGTCAACATCGTGTCACCAACTGGGAAACTCTGTTAGCAAAATCTAGCCCCAGTTTCCCACAGGAAGTGATGTGAATGATGACGTTTTCACTGAGAAAAATGTTTTTCCGATGCCAATGAACGCACGGTCAGTATAGCTGTCCGCTGCTCCTAATACTTAGGATGGGTTAAATGCAGTAATAGAATGTCACTACATTGTACTGTGTGTATGTGACGATTAAGAATACAGTTTGATCCTTTTTTTGTAGAGAGTGTGTGTGTGTGTGTGTGTGTGTGTGTGTGTGTGTGTGTGTGTGTGTGTCCTGTACTTACTGCTCTTGTGACTGACAGGAAGCGATCATAACTAATGAGGACAATGTTGAAGACTGAGGCGGTGCAGAGCAGGTAGTCCATAATCAGCCACAGCTTGCAGAGCCCCTTACCCAGCATCCACCGGCCTGTCAGGTTGTACGGGATGTACACCGGGATGCAGAAGGCACCTGGAACAGACACACACTGCATAATGATTCAACCCCCCCCCCTAAACAAAACTCCATTAACATGCACACCTCTCCAGACAGCCTGTGTGTGAGGATCATTACAGGTGACAACAAAATTACTGGTTGCTGCCCTGCAGAGGCAAGGTGAAAGGCATTTTAGAAACAAGAGCAGCCTATTGGTTGTCTCAATAAAGAGACGGATATAATGTATCTAATGCTGCAGAAAGGAGCAGCACAATAACAGAGATGTTGATACCTTACTAAAATAAAATAGAGGGATGCTACAAATAATAACAATATTACACATCAATGAAGCAAAAGGGACGGCAAGGTCACTATAAACTCATCAACGAATACTGTGAGTCTGTAATTATACTGTGGGGAGATTGGAATGTGTTTGGGGCGTGTAGAAATAGTAATTTTCATTGATATGGAGAAGAGACTGACAGAGGAGACACAAAGAAGAAGAGGAGGATGAACCAACTCACCCACGAGAAAATCAGATATAGCAAGGTTCAGAAAGAAGTAGTTGCTTTGATTTCTCAGACTTTTATCCACAATAAAAGCCATGATGACCAGCGCATTTCCTGCCACCACGACGACGACCAGAGTCACCATGAGGACCGATAAGATTACCGCCAGGTGGCCCGGGAGGACGGTCCCAGCCTCAGACAACGCAGGAGTCAGGTTGCCGCTGGAGTTTGAGTCCAGAATATGCGCGTTCATAGTTAATAGAAAGCCAAAATCATTGTAGACCTTTTTCATTTCACGCACAGGAACAATAACGAACAAATCCAATTACGCGACCCAACGTTCTGCTCCACTTTACCCAGGAGTCAAACATGTCTGGAGACCTGTGGTTAAATGGAAATACTTTCCCCAAATCTTCCATTTCTCCGGAATAGTTCTGGGATTAGGAGAGAAACTAAGTTTAATTGAAAGCTTAATTTTTTTTTTAATGATAATATTGTAGGTCCTGTGGGTGCTCTCTCTCTCGTCAGCCGGTGCATTAACAGTGCCGGCTGCCCGATGTGCGGCTACCGCGGAGCGCACAGTGGATTTTGTCACCAATGTCAAGACTGCCAGAATAGAAAATAGGTAGGCTACTATATCCGCTCATATTTTCAAAATAAATGTCTTACGGCGACGATTTTGAGAAGGTCGAATGTACATTTCAGAATACCCTACGCTTTTCCGAAGCAATTTCAACATATGTTGAATCACATTGACTGTTTTCTCAACGCATTACTTCCGAAACGTAATATTTAAAGCCAACATTAAGAGCATTCAAAATAAAGACATTTGAAACGTCTATATTGAGCACCTGTGCAAGCCCATCTTAAACCATTGTAATGTGTCAGTTGTTTACCAAATGAAAACCTCCCCCAAAAAATCGTAAACTCACTTAAAATTCCCCGCATGTGCGTGTTGTCACTGACTGAGAAAAAGAGGTGTCAAATTTGTCTCGCTTTTATTTTGGAGGCAATACAAATTCCGGTCTTACTCAGGGATTTCTGCGCGATTGACGTTTAGCTTCGCAACAACCGTTCTCTTAACAAATCAATGGCAGCAAGTAATCAAAGATTGAAATCAAAAGCTGTAGTCGGTCCAGATGCCTGAAGCAGACTGAGATGAAATGATCTGGACTGCAGCCAGCAGGATGTCTGCCAGGAGATGGTCAGCTGGTCAGCTCATGGGTCAGCTACATATTTACACTAAACATCAAGTTCGGCAGTGAAGTGATTCAAGCGATCAGAGGTCAATGTCCACTTTACAAGGACAGAAGACACCACAAACTACCATCCTCTTCTTCCTTCCTTTAGATTAACAGACAACTCAAGGCGTGCGTGTGTGTGTGTGTGTTAGTTCCTTAAAGGTTATATCACTGTTATTTATCTACAAATCCAATAAACACCATTTATGAAAAACAAATTAAGTGTTTTTTTAATAAGAGAGACATGCATTTCAAATGAGAGCATCAATATAGTCTGTTTAATTTTTAGAAAAAGCATCGTAAGCTTTCTTACAATCAAATCAAGGGTGCTTTATATGAAGCCCCAAAGTGTTCAATATAAAATAAATAAAAAAAAGGCAATATGAAATAAATAAGCACATTAATAAATTGTCTAAAATATAAGCCTATATGAACAGATACATGTTGAAATAATTGAATAGCCTAAATCATTCAAACGCAACTCGTTATTATTAAATGTCTGTAACCAGGTTCTAATCAGCCTCCAACATTTCCTGCAAAAACACCTCAAGGTCTGGGATCACTACTTCAATACTTTTAGTAACGTCCTGGTTCGAGGAATAAAGATAAGATAGATATCAAATGCACTGACACCTAATACTAATTTGTCTTTGGCTGTAGATGATTATTGACTTCACACAGAGAATGAAAACACAAACACATAGTAACTCTTTTAAAAAAAATAGTATCATTGAAAGTGTCCAAAAACGCATATTACACTCCCATTTCCCACCCCAAAATACATTCGTCAACAAAATATGTTCAGGCCAGAAACCACATTTTAAGTTTTGCTGCAGAAATAGTCTCTTTAAATTTAGTTGTGAACAACCCAGTACCTGTTTGCATGGGCGTAAATCAGATCCAACAGTAGGGGGGGGGGGGGGGGGGTGTGTCCTCCAAGCCACAAAAATACTTGCGTCCTCCGCATAAATATTAGGTTTGGTCAGGGACAGAGGATATATATTTAACTGCAGCAAACCCAGTGATCAGCCACTTCAAACACAACTGTAGATCTTCAATATTAACCCTAATATCAGTTCACACACATAACATTAGGCTTATCGCCGTGGTAACGTTAGTTGTAGTGGGTGCATTTCTATCCAACATGCTATTAAACAAGCTAGCTAACGTTACATTATATTACACTAACATAGCAAACTTTTGTCATAACTAATTCATTAATTACTCAGCATCATTTCTACTTGAGAAAAGAACAACTTCATCCGATGTTTAATGTGTATAAGACAGCCTTGAACCGCCTATTTACTACATTCCTGTCACTACCGATGTGACTGAGTCGAGTGAAGATGGGTAACGTACAGCATGCAGTGGACCAAACCACTGTGAGGCAAGGGAGGGGGGACTCAAAATGCTTCTAAACTTAAAAAGCATTTTTGGGGGTTTGTATTGTTTTACTACTTACACAGATATTTTAAGTATACATCGTTATGTTATTTACAATACACAGCATTGTTTTAATCATATTTCTAAGGGGGGACAACCCTGAGAAGGGGGGAGGGCGGGGGGTCCTGACCCACCCGACCCCCCTGGGATTTACGCCCTTGCCTGTTTGAGCTCAGTCTAAAAGAAAAGAAAAAAATTGTATCCGACACGATCCTCCAAATCCACAGGAGGGAAAGACCTTACTGGTGAGATAGTAGAAATGGAAATCCAAACTCAGGCCTGAAGTTCTGCGTCCAGTCCGCTGTCCACCACGCTCTCTCCTGTTACAGCTAGCAGACCGCTCCTCCGTCGCACCCGCGCTGTCGCTCTCACAGTACAGCTATGTCAAAATATAAAAGTTTTCAGACACCACCATCAAAAGAAAGAAAATTAAAAAATAAACTTTTTTTTTTTCTTGCAGAGAAATGTTCGCCGTTTCTCCCTCTGTAATAGGCTAAGGAAAGAAAAAAAACGACGCCACCGCAGCGCCATCTTAATTACGTTTAGATCAGACTACGGCAATATACACAGGCACATTATGAGCTAAAAATCTAAACTCAGCACGGCAAATAGGATTTAACATTGGCCACATAAGTTATCTGTCTTAACTAATAATATGCATAAACACTAATAACAGTTTAGCAAATACTTTGACATTGAAAATAAAACCCATGCTTCCTCCTGAACTAGCTAGTAAAGCGGCCATTGTGACCGTGTCTCTCTCGTTTCAACTGTACGGTAACATCGTAGTTTTAAACTTGTACAACATAACAGTTAGGAATAAACTCGGTATATGAGCTTACCTATGTCAACAGATAAAAGTTTTCAGACACCACCATTAAAAGAAAGAAAAAATAAATAAATCAATTTTCAGGATGTTATTTCCTTATTGTTTTTCTTGCAGAGCTAGGGAAAGAACGACACCAGCGCTGTCTATATATATATATATATATATATGTCTATGTGCGCAGCTGCCACCTAGTGGGCATTACCGCCAAGTGTTTGCCACTGCTGAAAAGTGTTGAGAATTAAAATGACTCCATTAAAACAAAGTGGCATAACCTGAGCTATTTGTGTCTGGTTAATAAGTGAAAATAGGAAACTCATACTTTGTGTTTTTACTCATGTATTATATCTGAAGGAATATTTTAGCTTCAGTTCAAATTAGCTTGGATGAATGTACAAAATGTCCTATTATGATGACAAATATTGATCACACAAATCATATCATCCCTGCTTAAAACTTGAAACACAACCAGCCAATTTGGGGTGGGTTACAACTCCATCATCCTTTATATTTTATACATAAAATTCATAAAGTTCATTTTCATTTAATCAGACATTTTTATTTCAAATTACCATTTTATAAAACTGTTTTATATCATAATGGCCTTTCCCCCCAGTGACATATTTTATTTCATAAATGTTACTTTACATGTCATTAGAGATGTCATCAGTCCCTGTCACTACCCGATGTGAGTCGAGTGCAAATGTGAGTTGCGCATGCTCAGATTTAAACGGTTTACAGCATAACGCCAAAGGATCCGGCAAACGTTTTAGCTATCTATGATTGTTTGATTGCTAACGTTAGCTCAAAACGCCATTCAAGTGACAGCCTTTGTTGTGTTTGATTGCTAACTTGTAGCCAGCAGTTGAACTTCGTTATGACGTAGGTCCATTTTTATTGTATTGACATTACAGAAGTCTCTCGTTAGCAGGTTCTCGTAGGCTACTTCAGCCTCTAATCTAGAACTGACATCAGGGATCGTGCCGTGAACATGTGATGCCTTACGCTAAATAATAACTTACTGCTATGTCATGTACCTATCTCATTATTCTGTGGCTAACAGCAAAACAGATCTGCGTGAAATCTGGTCATTGTCGCAAAGTGACACGTGCAACTCACATCGGGTAGTAACAGTCCCCTCACCTTTCAGCCTATCAAATGCTAACTGCTAGCTAACTAGCTAGCTAGCTAGAGCCTATAAGCTAGAGCAACCGAGTAACAGACAGTATTTTTTTTGAGAGTTTGTTTTTATCTTGACAGAGTACTGTCTTTCTTTAAAAAATGAACATCTTCAAAAACACTAAAGAAGTAACTCAGACAGTTAGCTGCTGCTGTTAACACTGGTTAACCAGTTACTCAGTAGACTGCATGTAAAGGATGCAGCCTTGTTAAGCTAAATAAAAGGAGAGCTGCTTGAATTTTAGATTCTGTGTAGGCTACTGTTTATTTACAGTAGCAGTTATAGCTGGTTGATTCAGAACTACTTTGGCATTGTTGTACTCAAATTAACAGGAGCTAACTGGCTAAATATTGAAGCAGTTGAGCTTTCTAGACGCTTCTCGTAGCCTACATGTGATTGGCTCATGACAACACCACTGTCTTGAAAAGTGAGTATAAAATTATTAGGAAACAAAATGTGACGTTGTAAAAAGAGACAATATTAAAAGTATCAATGTTTTATTATTATTATTATTATTACCACTTTAGGGATCCATACTTGTATGCTTTAAAAGATATTTACATTCTTTGATTTACTTGAACCAGGCTACGCCTACAGTAAGCTCTCCCATATTCTTCTGTGTGGATGAAATTTGAAATTGCTTACGAACGCTAATTATTCTCCTCAGCCCTTCAAGTATGAATGTAGCTCCATGAGTTCTTCACAAGTCTCCTAAAAAATATAATTAGTGGTTAAGATAATGGGTTCAGCGTGATGTGATGACAGCTTGTCGGGTTGAAACGACCATGTTAAGTGAATTAGCAGTAATTATTCTCAATAGCTGAAATAAGCAGGCAGCTTTGTACACAGAGGAAATTTTCAGCCTGTTGTGTGTTACTTGCATTCTCATTCAAATGAAATGTCGTCATGTGATCCAGGTATTAGTTTTATTCCTTCAAGATAACTGAACAAAGATAAAAGAACTACTTTTTTAACATCACAATCGGGTTGTCCTGGCGACAACCAAACTGCCAACTGTGCTGATGAGCCCTGGTTATTTTTAGAAAACAGTCCTCTGCTGCCTAAAGCCAACCCTAGAGTGGTTAATATGCAGACCGTGTCTTACGGAGAGGTTAGGCAAAATCCCCCCACGAAAAGTTGAATATTTAGTAGGCTTCAAGTGGATGTCAAATGCATTGGAGAAAACGGATATGTGAATTATGTGAGTGAGTGTGAGAGTGTTAGAGTGTAGAGTTCATGGATTTCATTTTGTTAAGCAGTGATGTCTGATCATATTCCTTGGAAGCGCTGAAGGAATTGTGTATTAATTTCATTCACATGCCGATTTGGCTGAAAGATGAATTAGCACTGACAAGGACAAGTATTCACGCATTATAATCGAGACATAATGGAGCATGGCTGTTGAAAATAGTGAACAAAACCTTTCATTTAAGCGTGTAATGATTATGCGGTTTTCTAATACAGTGGATCGACAATCCTAGTGTGCCACTGATGGATATACAAATCTCATGATTATTTTAATGTTGTACTGTAAACATTTCATTTCACGACTTCTTAGTCAATATAAAGTCCAGAGTTAAAGCGATTAGCTGAAACAACAATTTTGAACAATTCAAAATGGTTAAAAGACATTTTAATACCGTCGTGATTTTGAATACATTATTTGTAATTGCAAGAAATCATTTTTTTGTCTCTATTAAGACATGTGAGTTGGCTAACACCAACCTTTTCACAAGATGGTAAAAATGTGTTTGAATAAGTCTTTTATCCTTCTTCTGAAATTCATTTTGTCTTCTTGCTTTTTGGCCTTTTGGTCTTCGCTCCAGATTTGGTGGCTTCATCCTGTGAAACAAGAGGAATGGGCTAGGGAATTAACAGACTAATAATTGTCTTACATAAGCAGCTCCACTTAATGGTGCCAAAGCTTTTTTTCATGTTTAATATTTGAGTGCTGTTTTAAAGCTCATCACTCCATTTATGACAAACCCTTAACTCCTGCTGCGTTTATCTGCCTTATTGAAATGCGCAAATAACAATGTAATGATTGGCATGCACCCTACAGTTTTAATGTATTCAAATAATTGCTTTAAACCAAACACTGCATTCTTAAGTACTCTTATACAACATCATTTACTAATTATTGCGGTGACAATTCATGCTGCCAACTTGTAAACCTATCACTTTAACAGCCTGTCTGCATAAATGATAATTTGGTTTCATACAGCCAAGTGATAATGTTTTATTATGCATGCTGCCCCTTCATATTGCATATGGTGTTTGCAAGAAGGCTGTAAACCAGTCACACACAAACAGCTGTTGTCCCAATTACCATTAAAAAATGTTCCTCGCCATTAGGGTTGGAGTTTCCCTAGCCTTGTTACTATTTTCAAGAAGCGACACGCATTCTGCAAAATAACTGGCAGCAACCTTTCGTCTTGTTAGGTCCTGAGGTGTAAAACTAGCGGTTCAGCTCATGTTTTCTTAAGTCTATCTTCCTCCTAAATCCAATCCCAGTATCAGAGATGTTCTCTATTTTTTGCATTCACTATCTCTTCCCCAGAATTATTGTCATGGGTAACACTTTACAATAAGGTACACAAAAAAATAGGTAGTTAATGATTAGTTACTGTTTTTGAAACGGTAGTTACCCTTTTTCAGAAGGGTAGTTACTGTTTTTCAGAAGGGTAGCTAACGAACTGCCATGAAATGCCACAACTGTGAAGTGCTCACTAACACAGATTTAGACAGATTTCTGAACAATATTTGAGATAAATAGGCTTTTTGTGTACATAGAAAAAGTCAGATCTTTGACTTCAGCTCATGAAAAATGGGGGCAAAAAACAAAAGTGTTGCGTTTATAATTTTGTTCAGTTTATATACTGTCTGACAGTGTCTTCTCTTTTGCCCTTCAGACTCTGCTTTTGTTGTCAAAAAGGCAACCACAATCTGTTTTCAGATAGTTGGATGAATATCAGGGTAAAGGTCAATTAAACTACAAGATATCGGATGTTTCCCAGTATCAGAAAACTGACAGCAATGCCAGAAATTGACTGATGATGTGTCAGTGGAAGATGACAGAGCGATATGTAAGAGGCCCAGAGAGTGTCTCACCATGGCGGCAGTATATCCTTGCTCTACCAGGATGTTGCGAGCACAGTTGTTGATGTGTTTGAAACGGTCAGGACCCAACAAAATACCTCCATACCACCGAGACACGACCACCATGACATTACGCACGTCCAGAATCTGTGGTGAGAGACAAACACATATTAAATGTGAAATGAGTGTGATTTTGAGCAAGCTGGCAAGAGAAGAACAAAATAAATTCTTACACAACACCCTTACCTGGCAACCACTTTCAAGTAGCCAGTTTCTGGGCACTGGATGCGATACGGTGGAATCTTCATTAAGTGTATCTGGCTCAGGCAATCGGCTGTCATTCTAATGCCGATTGCCTGTTTCCACTCAAATGTGGGGATGTTTTCCATATTTGTCTGTCCTCCAGAGAGTTAGATGAGAAAATGAGGTGTGTGTGTGTCTCTGTGTCTTTCTCTGTGTGTGTGTCTGTGTCTGTCTCTGTGTGTGTCTGTGTCTGTCTCTGTGTGTGTCTGTGTGTGTCTGTGTGTGTGTGTGTGTGTGTGTGTGTGTGTGTGTGTGTGTGTGTGTGTGTGTGTGTGTGTGTGTGTGTTTGTGTGTGTGTGTCTCCAGGAAATGTTTAGCCCAAAGACTGGAAGGTTCAACGTTCAATTTATCATCCATAAAATCACAGAGATTACAGCGCTCCCATTGTAATCAACCAACGCTGTTTACACAAGATATAAATACCCATTATATATATATATATATATATATATATATATATAAAAATAATAACTCTACTTAAAATTAGAATCCACATAAGCAATAAAAGACCTATTAGAGGGGGAGCCATAAAAAGACCATCCAAACAAGAGCATAAAAACTATCATTAAAGCTGCTCTAATCATTATTTTTTGTGTTGCAAGGATTCAGTTTTTCTTAACTTTTAATAGAGACTGGCCGTTTTTTCACCTAGCTTTCTTTGGGCTAAGCTTATAACGTGTCCTGGATCTCTCTACTGAACACACAGAGATTAAATTGACATTAATCTTTTCATCACAACTCCTGATAAAAATAAAATAAGCAAAGTCCCCAGTATGTCAGACTAGCTCTTTAACATGAAGACAATTTGACCCCGCACAGCACACACAAAAAGTCTCAGGCACATCTGGCTGCCAACGCTATTAATCAGATCTTTTTTTTTTTTATTTATTACCTCCCTCTTCCACATTCAGAGGCAGGAAGCACAAATCTAAATGAGGAAACGGAAAGAAAGGCTTGTGGAGAGGAAGATTAGAGAAGAATAGATTAAGGAGAAAGCTCTTCGTGTAAATTGCCCAGTACGCTGAGAGTGTAACAAGTAGCAGATTAATCAGCGCGTGGCTCAGAAGAATGAGCAGGAAGACAGCAGACCTGACACCACCACTCCAGCTACAGTAGGTCAATCAGCTGCAGGAAGTGGCCTGATACGCAGACTTTTTATCTGCTCTTGTGTACGTGTCCACATGGGTTAGTCTCGCTTTGCCAGACCTTCCTCCACAGCGCTGCAGAGGAGGGTCTGGCTAGTCCACACAGCATTTTGGGATGGGAGAAAAACGTGCTCTGGTTTATTGGCATTTCTTTAAACCAATCACAATCGTCTTGGGCGCTGCTAAGCGCCGGACGGAGCCACGGTGCCTCTGCAAAATAGTCTCAGGAAGGAACTGGTTTTGGTGGAACATGTGTACGTTCAAAAGTAGTTTTAGTCGTGCAACAGAAAACTCAGATTGGACAGATAGTCTAGCTAGCTGTCTGGATTTACCCTGCAGAGATCTGAGCAGTTAATCATAGTCCTCACAAATCCAGCGGAGGTTAGAGCGCCAACACAAAGAAAGAGGAAGGTAATGGACATCCGGCCGAAAAGAGTGACATCTTGGCGGAATTTCAGGCGGCACTGGAGCAATCCCGGAAGTGGGACGTCGTCGATATAGACTACACATGGGTTAAAGCTGCAGTAGGTAACTTCCAGAAAATAATTATTTTTTGTCATTTTTGCTCAAACTGTCACTAAATCAGAACTATACATGGATAAGATAATCTGTGAAAAAAAAACGTCACGTTCCTCTGCCTCCTCTCGGTGCGCCTAATGGCATAAAGAAAACAACCAATGAGAGCCGAGGAGTCTCTAAGACAGGGTCAATGACTACTGGTGAACTCCAATCAAACTGTAAAACTAGGTAGAGCTGATCAAATATGAATCATGAATCTGTTACTGCATTGCTTATTTCTGCCTGAAATGTTTTCAGAAACCCGTTTTAGTAATGTTTAGCTGTAAAATTAGAAAGTTTGCTCCGGTCGGTGCTTGGTTTTTGGCTCAACCTGGTCACAATAAATTGAAATTGAATAAAGTACGCATTCACAATGTTTTAACATACGTTTGTAGCCTATAGTCTGTGCAGAGGGATGTGATTTTTAAGTGGCTGACTGTATATACGTCAAAGACAGCTTGATACATCCAAATGATGTGCAGCTGATCAGTTTCACCAAGAATTTATTTGTCTCTCTAACAGGGTCACACTCGCTTAGACGACTGCCGTCATCTCATAAATGAGTATATGAACTTTGTCATGAGTCATGGACATCATCTGGCGAAGCTCTGACATGACTCAGAACCTACTGCTAGTAAGTATGATAGAAGTTCTGAAGTCTCCACTGAGCTTTTGTCTTGTGACAAATCTTTCACTGGCCTTCATTCCATATTACGAGGAGACAAAGAGTGTGTGGACAATTGCACATTTCAGTGTTGCGTTTCAGTGTGTGTGTGTGTGTGTGTGTGTGTGTGTGTGTGTGTGTGTGTGTGTATGTGTGTCATAGTGCCATCTGACAGCACAGCCAGCAACAAAGTGCTTCTTTGATGTGTGAAATGAAAAGATTAGTAATTGTGTGAAAATACTATTGTGGGCTATTTCTAAGGAGAGGGACAGAGTGGAAATTCACCCATTATGTAAAAGTGAGTGGGGCGGGTTATACTAGTGAGGTCATGTGCCCATGTAATACTCAAACTCTGTGTATTTTTCTCAAGAAGTACACTTACCTAAACAAAAGTTCTTACTTCTTACTTCATTAGAGATCATGATGGCGATGTAGGACAATTCAATCAACACCTAAAAGCAATTAATGAGATAACCTGTAGATATTTTATTATATTTATTTATATTAAGGGTCGCAGGAGGGCTAGAGCTGTTCCCTGCTGACGTTAGGCAAGTGGGGAGACAGACAAACATTCCGGTCCCATTCACAACTACGGGCAATTTAGTCAACAATTAACCTAATTAACCGAACCTACATGACCTCAGATGTTTTAGCTGTAAATATACAAGAAATTAACAAACTAATCCATTTTATATTAACAGGAAATGATGCAATACTTTCAATATAGTCTATATCCAAGACATTCCACTTCCAGGATTGCTCCGCTGCCGCCGGAGGTTCCGCCGGATGTCACTCTTTTCGGCCGGATGTCCATTACCTTCCTCTTTCTTTGTGTTGGAATTTTATACTCCAGTGGATTGAAGAGGACTATGGTTAACTGCTCCTCAGATCTCTGCAGGGTAAATCCAGACAGCTAGCTAGACTATCTGTCCAATCTGAGTTTTCTGGTGCACGACTAAAACAACTTTTGAACGTACACATGTTCCACCAAAACAAGTTCCTTCCCGAGGGTATTTTGCAGACACCGTGGCTCCGTCCGGCGCTTAGCCCCGCCCAAGATGATTGTGATTGGTTTAAAGAAATGCCAATACACCAGAGCAGGTTTTTCTCCCATTCAGGAATGCAGTGTGGACTAGCCACAAACTGCAACTTTAAAAAAAAAAATCCACTTTTAAACTTAAAGCAAAATGTTTGTTTTTTCTGAGATGTCGCCGGAGCAGTTTCACCCCCATCCACAATTAATTTTTCGCAGCTGTCACTTTGCCAGTATGCAAACATTAAATGCTCAAAACCTACTTAGAATAAGTATGTTGACATAGCTTTAGTCTTGTTAATTTCTATTCACTCACATTTTCTGTCATCTTAATACAAACTAAACAACTTAAAATAGGAATTGGAAAAAGTAAATTTTTACCTGGCCAAAAAGCATAATATGAGCACTTTAAGGCCAGTAAATATTTTCAAATATCTGTAAAACTTTCACTTTTATGTTGTAAAATGTACAACAATTACCATGAACATACAATGTCTGTATTTAACGTACATGCGTGTGACCCTTTTGATCTAGTCCATACAATATATAGTTTGTGTTTTTAATGAGGAACATGTCTTCAAAAGCTTACGATAGAGAAGATACTAACCTCCCACAGAAAACAAGAGATGAAAGCTGTCAGAGTCTGTGGCAAGCGCCTTACTCATAACAGTCACAGTTTAAAAGCCACAGCAGATGACAAATTGTGCAGACTGTGAAAATGAATAAGGTAGCTTAGAACAGACGACAATTAAGCATGCAGAAGCCAAAAGAAAGCCAGATGCAGCCAGCAAATTTACAATGTGTTTGTAACATTGATGCTGAGCAAAAGCTTTACTGCAGTATGTGTGCTGCACGGACTCACTCCTCAGTTCTTTTGGTGCCTCTGTTTGTCCTTTTTAACAAAGGCGACATGCAGTTTAGTATGTAACTAAAAGAGTGATCTGTTGGGTTGAGTTCAGTATTTTCTCAATGAATTGTATTAACCTGCAGTAAATGGAGCAATCTCCCCCCCGCGACCGTCTCGCCGTCGTCTTCGCAGTCCTGCAGGAAGCTGTGCTTGTCCTCGCAGTAAATCCTGCAACAGACAGAATCCCAACAGCTTGGTATTAGACGGGAGAGCATTGAGACATTTTGGACAGAAAATGATGCCGTGACACCGGCAGCCTCTTCACCAGGAACAGGTTTTTTTTAAAGTGGTTTGAATGTCAACAGTAATGACCACCCAGGCAGTGCATAAGCAGCTTGACCCCGACCCTTATTAGACCATGCTGAAGGAAACTGCACACACAGGCATGCGTCAAACAAACAAACACACACACACACACACACACACACACACACACACACACACACACACACACACACACACACACACACACACACACACACACACACACACACACACACACACACACACACACACACACACACAGAAAGAGATAGACACATGTCTATTCACATATACATATATACATATGTGTACATATACACATATACACAATACTACCAGAACGTCTTCCTTTTCTCTGGTGCTTTCTTGACCTTTTTAATGCAGTGATGTGCCCTTTAGAGAAGACGGACAGGCCTTGAATCTTCACATAGCTCAAGTTCTCCACTAATGAGACACACTTGGGATTGTTACCATGATTTGCCTAATGAAATTATGACAGATGTTAGGTCATACTGTATATACATTATTCTATATCAACAACGGTTCATTTAGTTCCGGTGCCACCAGAAGTTCCGCTGGATATCCTTCACTTTCTTAAACTCCGGTGTGATCGAGCAACATTAACTGCAACCTCTGAGCAACGTGAGAGGCTGAAATTGGCAAGTTTGGGAAGAGAATTTGGATAGTGCAAAGAGGCAGGCCTGCTCGGCTCTTTCGGGGAATGATTGTAAAGATTTACAAAGAAAATGTTTACGGCATTTACTCTCTAACTGGGACGTTTTGGGACCGATTGGCGGGGATTTGCTACGGACAAAATACACACGACAATACACCGGTAAGAGAAAATGACGTATAACCATGAATCAAGCTCATTTAAATAGCTCACGTTACTGTGTTGTGTGAATATTGTATTTGGCGTTTTTGAGGGGTGCAAATGTTCCACCAAAACAAGAACATTTTGAAGAGCCACGCTCGCTGCGTCTGGACCTTAGCTATGGGCGGAAATATGTGCCACCAGAAACTGAATTTGAATCATTTATATTTGAATTTGAATTGCTAAACTTGAATAATTGTATGTAAAAACTGAATTTGAATCACATAATTTGAAAGCGCCGCTAAGACCATTGTGATTGGTAGAAATGCCAATAAACCAGAGCACGTTTTTCTCCTATCCAGGGATGTTGTGTGGACTATAGCCAGACCTTCCTCTGCAAAGTGAAGATAGGTCTGGCAATGCAAGTATATACTGTATATACATAGGCTATACAGTATATACTGTATGTGACATTACTGACCTGTATGCATAAATATTATGAGTGGCACTAGCAATCTTCTTGTTCTCATACAGCTTCCCCAAGACCATTTTAACCTGCAACACACGACAAAGGTGGAACAATGAACATCATGACATAATCCTAACATGCCTTTACATCTTCTCTATTGGAAATGAAAAGAGCTGATATGAGGACTTTATCCCACGCTCTACTTTAATGTAAACTGCTTTCATGCTTAAAACCCTGAGGGATGTATGTCAGGAGAGAGGAGTGGAGTTCAAACCAATTCAGTTTGAAAGGGATGCTGTGTCTGGGCAGATGACATCGCTGCTGACGTCGACATGCCATTTGATGCTGCTGATGACTAACGCACAAATTAGTCAACAGTTTATGAAAGGAAAATCACATTTCCTATAAACATAACTGAGGTTGGGGGAAATGCTATTTCCATTTTGGAAACAAAAATGTATATGATGAAAATGAAAGCCCATAAAAACTGAAAATAAGAATAATCACTTAATTATTTTTAATAATTCCTTAAATTATTTCACAATTTGTCTTGTTCATCCATTGATTTTAGACAGTTTATTTATGTTTATTTATTCCACAATGCCTCATTTAAATATTTAAAAAGTGAACTCTATGGGGCTTCATATAGTTAAATTAAAGTTATACTTGATAAAAAAAAAAGGCTCAAAACTAAGTAAGTCTTTAATTTGCTCTCAGTGAAGCAGTTCTTAAGGCTTTTTCTCAATGATATCTTTGGTTGAACTGAACACTTCCAGACTATTATAAGACGATATGCACAGTAAATGCTGTGCAATAATAGACTTTTGATCGCGATTTCGGCTCCTATCGCGAAAACAATGTAATCGAGAAAGACAATTATTTTGCTTGCTTGCTTGCTTTATTAGTTTTTGCAACTAAACTCTTATTTTGGGAATAAGAAAGTGAAAGGGAAATAATAATAACAATAATAATAATAATAACAATAATAATAATAATAATTTATACTCTTTATTGATCCCCAATGGGGAAATTACAATTACAATTTACATTTACATTAAAATGTCACACTTCAAGATGTGGATTTCTGTAACTGTTTTATACGGTGGCCGAGACGGTTCAACACAAATACAAAAGCTACAACACAAATACAAAAGCTACAACACAAACGCAAAAGCTACAACACAAACGCAAAAGCTACAACACAAACGCAAAAGCTACAACACAAACGCAAAAGCTACAACACAAACGCAAAAGTTACAACACAAATACAAAAGTTACAACACAAATACAAAAGCCACAACGGAAGTGAGCGTGTTGTTGACAAACTGAGCTGGCGGATGAGCAGGAGGAAAGTTCTTGTATGTCTGAGAAGTAAGTGAAACAGTTCCTTGCTAATTATGATTACGCTCGCTACATGATCATCACAAATAAGCAATGTTGTTCAATATCTTTGTATTTTCAAATGTATTTACTCTGCCATTTAGGCTACAAAGCTACAGCTATAACGTTATCTAAATGGTGCCCAGCGTCTTTTAACGCTGTGCTACGTTTAAAGTCTATAGATCACGAAAACAATGTAATCGAGAAAGACAATTATTTTGCACATTACTTTTTGAAACTAACCTCTTATTTTGGGAATAGGAAAGTGAAATTTCACACTTCAAGATGTGGATTTCTTTAACTGTTTTACTGGGGGGGTTTTAAAGTTCAATAAATCGTTCCAAAATTGAAGGAGTAATCGTGTTAAATAATCCAGATTTCAATATTGACCAAGTAATTGCGATTATGATTTATTTTTCCATAGTCAAGCAGCCCTATGTGCAGGTCTCAGTCCATTCAGTCTATTCGCTGGAGGACGGCTGCGTCTGTAAATATTTTTGTCCAAACAGCACTTGCTGCGTAAATGAGCACATTTATATCCCTCTCTTCATCCAGACCAGCGTGAAGTCATTTCTACTGAAACTCAAAACGAGCTGTCGTTTGCCATTTGTCTCCACGGTTTGAGAAAAAAAGAAATTGTTTATCTTTCCAGTTGAAATATTCATAGATTTTTTTTCCATGTCATTGTTTGCTGTATTGTGTGTAATGTAAAAAATAATAACATGTCATTCATGTTTTGTACCTGTCTGGGAGTCACCACAGGTGCTAGGTGAGGCTGGAAGGTACTGCGTCGGTCTGTGATGGCATTTCCATGTTTTATAGGAGGTAACTCTTCATCTATGGCACAAAGCGTCACATATCATACCTCTCAAAAAGATCTATTTTTATAATAAGCTATGTTTAATGCTGACCACTGAATGCAATCAGTGGTGGGAGAAGTACTTAGATCCTTTACTTAAAGGTCTGATATGGTGAAAATGGGTTTTTATGGGATTCTGTGTCATATATATTAAATTTGTGTTTAATATACACATATAAAACGGTACAGATATAAGTTTAAGTGTCACCATATGGGACCTTTAGGTAAAAGTATTAATACCACACTGTAAAAATACTCTTTACAAGTAAAAGTCCTTGCATTAAAAATGTTACTTAAGTATGTATCATCAGGAAAATATACTTAAAGCTATAGTGCATAGTTTCTGTCTCCCCCATGAGGAATTCTAAGTAATGACAACAAGAAACAATGATACAAGCCTTCCATGACTGCGCACCCCCCCGCCCTCCTCCACGCAGTTGCTAGTAGCCAAGGAGGACACGGAGGATTAAAAAAAAAACATGATGGACTCTTCAGAAGAGGTCATTATGTTCACTAGTTTATGCGTGGGAAAGTCACTACTGAGAAATACAGAGAGAGTTGTGTGGAGCTTAAGGTGTCTAAGTGATGTTGGGTGACGTTACTTCTTGTTGATGTTCGAAGTATTGTCAAACAAAACGGAGGCTAGCTCACCCCTCCCTCCTCCTCATCCCGCCCCCTCCCTTCCGTGCTTCCTGAAACACGCATTGTAGAAGTAGCCTACGTGTTAACGCTGCTGCGGTGATGGCTCAACCAACTCCTTCTTGTCGGTTATTGGCTGGAACTGTTTGTTATGTTTGGTGGTGCAGGTTGGCCAGTTTGTTTTTGTTGCCGTTTGTAGAGCCTGGGCTGTCTACAGAGACCACGTTTTTTTTACAGTGTGTTCAGGGGACAGGCAGCTAGCAGATAGTGAGGAGATGTTTGCTGTATGTGACAAAAAATGTTGGAGCCTAAAAAACGGGTGACATCGCTTAAAGCACCTTTAATTATCTTTGTAGCAACTCATTTGGAAATGGCTTCAATGTAACGGATGTTCATTAATATCAAACAGTTACGCACTAGGGCTTTAAAGTAATATAAATAAAAGTACTCAATGCATAAAAATCCTCACATTTTTGAAACTGGAAACGATCCAAACAGTTCTGTCAATAAAGTAAGTGTTTAATGGTCTAATCGTTTCAGCTGGACTTTTGGCCCATTATATTGTTGGGTAGTTTAATTTATAATAAAACATCATATTTTATAAACTACATGCGTTTTGTGTACAAAAATCTTAATTTGTAAAGTAACTAGTAACTAAAGCTGTCAGATGAATGTAGTGGAGTAAAAAGTACAATATTTCTCTCTGAAATGTAGCGGAGTAGAAGTAGAAAGTAGCATGAAAAGAAAAAACTCAACTAATGTACAAGTACCTCAAATTTGTACTTAAGTACAGTACTTAAAGGTGCAGTAGGTAAGCCTTATAAAACTATCTGTCATATTTGCTGATGTTTGCTATGTTCCAGTAGAACTACATGAATCAGGTAATTTGAAAAAAATCCGGCTCCTCTGGCTCCACCTACAGCCTGTAGTGAGATTTGCAAAAATCCACAGCTCCCTGTTCAGATGCACCAATCAGGGCCGGGGGGGTCTAACTGCGTGTCAATCACTGCTCATGCACACGCATCCATTCTCCCTTGTGGGGGGAGGGGCTTAGGAGACCGTTTGGGCCTTCAGCGGAAAGGGGGGAGGGACTGAGAAGTTGTTGATGTTCACATTTTTTTGCTAAGTCCTGGATCTTCACAATCCTACCTACAGCACCTTTAAGTAAATTTACTTCCACCACTGAATGCATGTAGGGCTGCAGCTATCGATTCTTTTTGTAATCGATTAATCTAGCACTTAATCGATCGATTAATCGGATTTTTTTTTTTATTTAAATTTTTTTTTTACGTTTTTAAAAAACCAAAACTAGACCTATATGTAAATATTTGTTATACTTAACCTATTTTCATTTATATATTTGATTATAATGTCACACAGCTCTGTTACACTTATGCTATTAGATCGTTGATCAGCTGTTTCTCCGTGGAGAGAGAGAGAGCGAGAGAGAGAGAGAGAGAGAGAGAGAGAGAGAGAGAGAGAGATGCGCAACAATCAGCTGTTTTTCTGAAGGAATAGTCAGAGCGTCAGCTCAGATCGTTGTCACCACTACGTATTTTCTTGTCTTTGATTTTGGTAGTTGTGTTTGATGTAGTTTCATCGTCAGTGATTTACTTTTGTCGGTCCTCTTCGTGGAATGGATGATTAAGTTAGACTCCATGTTTTCTGTTGAAATGCTAAAGCACTGACGTCGTGCTATTATTGTGCTAAGCTAGTTTGATTTTGCAGGAGACACACTGTACAGAGTTTTAGTTTTAATTACGTTTGAACTGATTCCAAACTTTGGACCCTTCCTGTGGTTTCCTCCAGCCTGTCTCTTCTCTCAGCCCCTCACTAGTTACCTCTGGCATGTGTCGCCAGCAGCAGACTGAGCCGTCTGGTGAGCGACAGCAGCGGAAACACCGTCCGTCAGCGATACAACGTTAGTAACACTGATTTAACGAACCTTCGAGGCAAGTCATTTTGCATCGAGGATTTTTTATAATCGAATTATTCGAGTTATTCGAGGAATCGTTTCAGCCCTAAATGCATGCAACAACGTTTATCATATTCTATTGAGTGGTATACCGTTTGCATGATCCATGAACAGATGTGCGTGTTCTGTGTTCAGCTGGAGAGCCTTGAAGTCTGGTATGTCTTCGGGATCATCTACTTCCTCCTCAGCCGTCATGTTCACCTTCTCTGGCTGGTCCACTGAAGCAGGTCATGGAAGAAACATGTCTTGTTAACCAAAAGCTTGTTTTTTTAAAATCCCAAACCTGGGACGTGTAAAAAGGTCTTCACTGAGTTGTCCTCAAACTAGGAAGCTTTTTAGCGGGGATCCAGAATGAAAATTTGGGGTGGAGATGTGTTATCACGCTGAGTTTTATTTGAATTTGTTGAATCTGCGGGAAATTCTGTGCCTGCAGATTCCCTGTGGCTCTGCTAATAAGCAATCTATTACCAAATGACCATTACATGACCTTAACATTTACACTAACATGGTTTCATGACCTATGATACCAAGACAAACAATTCATAATGGATGAACCCATTACTAGAGCATGACTGACACTAGGCTTCTAGAACAAATAAAGATAATTATAATGGTTAGTAAGGTCAACAGGTGAGCTAAAAGAAGTGCTCTGTTGTTATGGAAACAAAGGTGTTGGAACCAGTTTAATCAGTTGAGACGATCATGAACAAATGTGCTGAAACTAAAGTGGACTCTGGACAAACGGTGTAACAAGGACCTCATGCATTTTCCTGCAGGATGTAAAGGAATTGTCTTTTTTTTCCTTCACATTAGTTACGCTGTGTATACCAAAACCAATGTATTGGTGGTGGGCGGCCAATATCACATCAGTTGATAATATCAGCCCTATGAAATAGAGCCCGACCGATGAAGGATTTTTAAGACTGATATCAATACAAATATTTAGGGATTTAAAAATCCGATATTCCGATATATATATATATATATATATATATATATATATATATATATATATATATATATATATATAAACAATCAAGAAACACGTTTATCGCCTTATACAGTACCTTGCGAAAGTATTCGGCCCCCTTGAACTTTTCGACCTTTTGCCACATTTCAGGCTTCAAACATAAAGATATAAAACTGTAATTTTTTGTGAAGAATCAACAACAAGTGGGACACAATCATGAAGTGGAACAAAATTTATTGGATATTTCAAACTGTTTTAACAGATAAAAAACTGAAAAATTGGGCGTGCAAAATTATTCAGCCCCCGTAAGTTAATACTTTGTAGCGCCACCTTTTGCTGCGATTACAGCTGTAAGTCTCTTGGGGTATATCTCTATCAGTTTTGCACATCGAGAGACTGAAATTTTTGCTCATTCCTCCTTGCAAAACAGCTGGAGCTCAGTGAGGTTGGATGGAGAGCGTTTGTGAACAGCAGTTTTCAGTTCTTTCCACAGATTCTCGATTGGATTCAGGTCTGGACTTTGACTTGGCCATTCTAACACCTGGATATGTTTATTTGTGAACCATTCCATTGTAGATTTTGCTTTATGTTTTGGATCATTGTCTTGTTGGAAGACAAATCTCCGTCCCTGTCTCAGGTCTTTTGCAGACTCCATCAGGTTTTCTTCCAGAATGGTCCTGTATTTGGCTCCATCCATCTTCCCATCAATGTTAACCATCTTCCCTGTCCCTGCTGAAGAAAAGCAGGCCCAAACCATGATGCTGCCACCACCATGTTTGACAGTGGGGATGGTGTGTTCAGGGTGATGAGCTGTGTTGCTTTTACGCCAAACATAACGTTTTGCATTGTTGCCAAAAAGTTTGATTTTGGTTTCATCTGACCAGAGCACCTTCTTCCACATGTTTGGTGTGTCTCCCAGGTGGCTTGTGGCAAACTTTAAACGACATTTTTTATGGATATCTTTAAGAAATGGCTTTCTTCTTGCCACTCTTCCATAAAGGCCAGATTTGTGCAGTATACGACTGATTGTTGTCCTATGGACAGAGTCTCCCACCTCAGCTGTAGATCTCTGCAGTTCATCCAGAGTGATCATGGGCCTCTTGGCTGCATCTCTGATCAGTCTTCTCCTTGTATGAGCTGAAAGTTTAGAGGGACGGCCGGGTCTTTGTAGATTTGCAGTGGTCTGATACTCCTTCCATTTCAATATTATCGCTTGCACAGTGCTCCTTGGGATGTTTAAAGCTTGGGAAATCTTTTTGTATCCAAATCCGGCTTTAAACTTCTCCACAACAGTATCTGGGACCTGCCTGGTGTGTTCCTTGTTCTTCATGATGCTCTCTGCTCTTTAAACGGACCTCTGAGACTATCACAGAGCAGGTGCATTTATACGGAGACTTGATTACACACAGGTGGATTCTATTTTTCATCATTAGTCATTTAGGTCAACATTGGATCATTCAGAGATCCTCACTGAACTTCTGGAGAGAGTTTGCTGCACTGAAAGTAAGGGGGCTGAATAATTTTGCACGCCCAATTTTTCAGTTTTTTATCTGTTAAAACAGTTTGAAATATCCAATAAATTTCGTTCCACTTTATGATTGTGTCCCACTTGTTGTTGATTCTTCACAACAAATTACAGTTTTATATCTTTATGTTTGAAGCCTGAAATGTGGCAAAAGGTCGAAAAGTTCAAGGGGGCCGAATACTTTCGCAAGGCACTGTATATGCTGAGACCGATAGTTTGGAAAATTACTAATATCAGCCCGCCGATATATCGGCCGGGCTCCAAGATAAAAGAAAAAGAAGGATGAGGCTGGCGATATTCTACATTTTTGTTATTGTCAATAAATCTCAGGCAAATACCAAAACATCCACAGCCTTTCTGTGGCACTCAGCCCCAAGCCCAATGCTCCCTATTTCATAAAAAAAAGGCTAAATAATTTCCTACAACAGTTCGGGAGTGTGGTTTTTAATAAAAACAGGGCAAAATTGTCAGATCATTGAATTTGTTTGGGATTATTTTTTTTTTAGTTGTGGATTAATACACATTTGTTGCTTCAGGGTATTTAAGACCGAAGGGCGATGTATGTAGGACTGATGCAAAATAAACTACGCTCGATGGTGTTTTAAGCCCCCAACGTCGACTTCAAGGCAGTGCTGCGACCGTCGACTTCAAGGCAACTAACCCTAACCATTGCCTAATCCTAGTGCCTTCCAGGCAGCGCTGCCTGGAAGACAACATTGGGGGCTTAAAACACCAATCACCATAAACTACAGTGTTCATGGAAATTAGGGATGCACCGAATATTCGGCCAACGAAAAAAGGGCATTTTCGGTTTTCGGCCAAAATACTTTTATCACCAAAGAATACGGCCGAAATGTTGTGATGACGCAAACAGAAACCACGACCTGCACGTGCTTGTCTGAAGCAACATGTCTGCGGTGTGGACGTATTTCAGTGTATCTGAGAAAGACCCACGGACAGACATTTGCAAATCATGTAATGCCGAAATTCCAAGAGGGGGTGCATCTGCAAAGACTTTCTCCACGTCGGGTTTAATTATATAATAATATAATTTTAAAACCTTTCTGTGGGCCTGTACAGTATTATTTAATGTACACATGAGTGGGGTCAAGTTAAACATTTAAGTTTGAATTTTATTTTATATTGTGCATTGTTGCAATGTGCTAAATAAATATTTGCATAATTTGTAATTGATTTATTCTTTGAAACTTTAATATTAATTTATACAATTGCAATGCCTTGATTTTAGTAAGTTAGTACACAGTCATAGCCATAAATGCAATGGTATTAATAATTGCCATAATTTCTTTCGGTGTTTCGGTTTTTGGTCTTGGTTTCCTCTTTTTCGGTTTCGGCCAAGAATTTTCATTTGGGTGCATCCCTAATGGAAATGAAGGAAGACGTCATCCTCTGCAACAGTGTTGCTCATTGATGTTTTCAAAACTTTTTGGGAAAACAATCACGGTGATAATTTCCACTAGGGATGGGGACATGTCCCCCTCACTTTTATTGTTTCAGGTTGATTTCCTGACTAAAGTCTCTCTGAATGTTACTGTCCAGACACAATAGTCCAGATGAGAGAAGATCAGAGATAAATATTGATACACTCATCGGAGTTGCCGTAAATGATTACCTTGCACTCAGACTTTGAAGACAGTACTTGTCAGCAGGATCAATTCATTGTTGCGTTTTTTTTTTTTTTAAATGAGATTTGATACTGAGAAAAATTAAGCAAATCATTTTTAATGTTCTCTATGAGAAGTAGGTAGCCTGGATGCCAACCGAACTTAGCCCCGCCTACAACATCTGAGGTTGGGAAGTCCGGTCTGGACTTGATCCATTCTGGAGCAACTATGCTCGAACCAGAGCTGTCCGGACCAATCAAATTGTCAGAGCGGGTTTTATACGATGATGGACAGATGATCAACAGTAACGTAATCAACCACGTCACCAAAGAGCGCTTGGGTTGAATTTGTTAACAACAGAGATGACCGCCGCTGGAGTATTGAGATGTGTAGATTCCGCCATCACGTCTGTTATAGAAGACATCAACAGCGCATTCATTTTAAAAGAGGAACAGAGAACCGTGATCAAGGCATTTGTCGATCGGAAAGATGTTTTTGCCGTCCTTCCTACGGGATTCGGCAAAAGTTTAATTTATCAGCTGGCCCCGATTGCTCTGATTGGTTGTTGGTCTATCCAACTGAGTGCAGAGGCATTTTCTTTCCTGGTTCAGTTGAAACATGCCCCATAATCACAGCCCAGTGGAGCGGAATCAGACTCATATTCTGACTAGAATTGGAGTATGACGACGTCAGGCTAAGAAGTAGGTATGCTTTTTCAAAAAAGTCAAAGCCAGCTAAATATAATGACCATGATAAAAACAACATGATAAAAGTTGAACTGGTCACACATCTAACAAGCTTTCTGTGACAATGTTAAGTGGAGTAATGCCAATAGTGTTTATTCTACACATGCATTTACACACACACCATCTATTGAAAGTAAGACTTGATATTTAGACGAACAAACATTTGGTCTCTCTGATGTTTTCCATCCTTTGCTTTCCATCTGGTCCCATTCGACCAAACTTTATAATCATTGTTGCTCTTACTTTTCATGTCCTCTGTTATGTTTACTCCCTTTCAATTTCCTTTTCTGTGAACTGTGCATATTTAGCCTCATCACTCCCCCCTCTCATTCTCCCTCTCTCCCCAATCCCCCTGTCGTTTGAATGGGAATCAGCTGTCAATCCCGCTCCTCTGAGCTTAAATGCTGTGACCAATTATACTTACAATTTACAATTTATACCACACAACAATGGTGACGGCAAATTAATTATTTTTAGGCTTGTTGCTCAAAAGAGGGCAGAGTCTGCCTCGATAATGAATACCGCTGGACTCGACTGTGGATAATTGAGACGGACCAGCCTCCCTAAGAAAATCTGATGCACGGTGACATCTTTAACTTGAGTATCTTTTTACACTTCAAAAGATTCTGCCAAAGTAAGAGAAGCCATTACATAGATACCAATCTTAATTTGATGCAGTCACTCAAAGCCAGCTGCAGAAGGGTTTTTTAATGCCCAGACAGGCTTTTGTGCTCATCTTATCACAGCTTTAGGCCACATCAGATAGTTGTTGTAATGGAGGAACATCTTAGCAGAACTCACATGGTGTGTTTTATACTGCTTTTATTGAAAGAGTTTTAACTTGCTGTATTAACTGCTGGGTTCGGAAATGCCACTGAGTCACAGAAAAAGACAATCAGAAAAACAGTTACAACTGCCAGCAAGTCACTTGGGATAACACTACAGAGCATTGAACACATTTACAAAGACAGACTGGTGAGAAAGGCCAATAACATTCTATGTATGTGACTACACACACTCCCTGCTACACAACTACTGCCATCTAGTCGTCGTTTCTGCCCACCCATTCTGACCAAGAACAGATCCAAATTCTCTTTTGTACCACAAGCCATAAAAGCCTTAAATCAGTCCAAATAAGCTAGATGTCCAGCTGGCCTGGTCATACCCAAGGGTGTATAGTGTATTGTAATGTGTGATGTATGTTCTGCATATTATGTCTGTCGGTGTGTGATGTAGGGACTACAGTGGGTACAGAAAGTATTCAGACCCCTTTAAATTAGTCACTCTTTGTTTCATTGCAGCCATTTGCTAAAATCAAAAGGTCAGTAGGTCAATTATTTGATCATTTTGTATACACAAATAGTCGTATCAGATGTTTCAGATGAATCTACTTCCCTACCTGACGCCTCGTCTAAATGTAGTAGTAGATAACTTTATTGTCTCCGTGGGGCAGTTGGGTTTGCGGAACAGTCGCAAGGCACTTCATGACAGGACATCAGACATATGATACAAACAAATACAGTGGGTACGGAAAGTATTCAGACCCCTTTTAAATTTGTCACTCTTGTGTGACTGTTTCATTGCAGCCATTTGCTAAAATCAAAAAAGTTCATTTTATTTCTCATTAATCTCAGCACCCCATCCTGACAGAAAAAACAGAAATGTAGAAATATTTGCAAATTTATTAAAAAAGAAAAACTGAAAAATCACATGGTCATAAGTATTCAGACCCTTTGCTCAGTATTGAGTAGAAGCACCCTTTTGAGCTAGTACAGCCATGAGTCTTCTTGGGAATGATGCAACAAGTTTTTCACACCTGGATTTTGGGATCCTCTGCCATTCTTCCTTGCAGATCCTCTCCAGTTCCATCAGGTTGGATGGTGAACGTTGGTGGACAGCCATTTTCAGGTCTCTCCAGAGATGCTCAATTGGGTTTAGGTCAGGGCTCTGGCTGGGCCAGTCAAGAATGGTCACAGAGTTGTTCCGAAGCCACTCCTTTGTTATTTTAGCTGTGTGCTTAGGGTCATTGTCTTGTTGGAAGGTGAACCTTCGGCCCAGTCTGAGGTCCTGAGCACTCTGGATGAGGTTTTCTTCCAGGATATCTCTGTACTTGGCCGCATTCATCTTTCCTTTAATTGCAACCAGTCGTCCTGTCCCTGCAGCTGAAAAACACCCCCATAGCATGATGCTGCCACCACCATGTTTCACTGTTGGGATTGTATTGGGCAGGTGGTGAGCAGTGCCTGGTTTTCTCCACACATACCGCTTAGAATTAATGCCAAAAAGTTCAATCTTGGTCTCATCAGACCAGAGAATCTTATTTTTATAGTCTGGGAGTCCTTCATGTGTTTTTTGGCAAACTCTATGCAGGCTTTCATATGTCTTGCACTGAGGAGAGGCTTCCGTCGGGCCACTCTGCCATAAAGCCCCGACTGGTGGAGGGCTGCAGTGATAGTTGACTTCGTGGAACTGTCTCCCATCTCCCTACTGCATCTCTCTCTCTGGAGCTCAGCTACAGTGATCTTTGGGTTCTTCTTGACCTCTCTCACCAAGGCTCTTCTCCCACGATTGCTCAGTTTGGCTGGACGGCCAGGTCTAGGAAGAGTTGTGGTCGTCCCAAACTTCTTCCATTTAAGGATTATGGAGGCCACTGTGCTCTTAGGAACCTTGAGTGCTGCAGAAACTCTTTTGTAACCTTGGCCAGATCTGTGCCTTGCCACAATTCTGTCTCTGAGCTCCTTGGGCAGTTCCTTCGACCTCATGATTCTCATTTGCTCTAACATGCACTGTGAGCTGTAAGGTCTTATATAGACAGGTGTGTGCCTTTCCTAATCAAGTCCAATCAGTTTAATTAAACACAGCAGGATTCCAATGAAGGAGTAGAACCATCTCAGAAGAAATGGAAAGCATGTGAGTTAAATATGAGTGTCACAGCAAAGGGTCTGAATACTTATGACCATGTGATATTTCAGTTTTTCTTTTTTAATAAATTTGCAAACATTTCTACATTTGTTTTTTTCTGTCAAGATGGGGTGCTGAGTGTACATTAATGAGAAATAAAATGAACTTTTTTGATTTTAGCAAATGGCTGCAATGAAACAGTCACACAAGAGTGACAAATTTAAAAGGGGTCTGAATACTTTCCGTACCCACTGTATTTGTTTGTATCATATGTCTGATGTCCTGTCATGAAGTGCCTTGCGACTGTTCCGCAAACCCAACTGCCCCACGGAGACAATAAAGTTATCTACTACTACATTTAGACGAGGCGTCAGGTAGGGAAGTAGATTCATCTGAAACATCTGATACGACTATTTGTGTATACAAAATGATCAAATAATTGACCTACTGAGAAACAGTGGGCTTTATCAGAGCCAAGCTGGTAACGTGTGTGGATGTTGTCATGTACCCCCGCTTGTTGGAAAGCTAAACCCTGCCCCCCAAAAAAAGAGGATATTGTCCAGTCAGAGCTACCGTTCCGCTACTTTAACCAGGAACGGCAGGTCTTTATTTTTGAATAGTTGTTCTTGTATTCTATCCTATTTATTATTTCTTGTATATTCTGTATGTGTGCTGTGTTTCTTATATTTGTGCTGCTGTAGCACTGAAATGTCCCAATCTGGGTTCAATAAAGTCTAATCTAATCTAATCTAATATCAATTTCTCTTTTAAAAGTGAGGCCTGCTGTTTAAAATGCAAAGCAAACTTCTGTGTTACTTCTCAAAGTATCTTTTTCTATAGCAAGCATACACCATCCAATGGGAAGCCTGGTTTTGTTCACTCCGGTGTAAAATGTGAAGATCGTCGAGTACTAAAATCTGTCGGCAACCATTGTAAACGTATGTGCCGTACTGGAACGGGAAGTTTGACAGGCGTAGCAACAGTGACTGAGGGGGATGTATAACAAATTCCTACTCTTGTTGTGTTTAAAGTAAGCTCTACTGAACTGATTAATTTCTATTAAGAGTCATTTCAAGTCATTAAGAATTGCTTGAGAAAGTGTGTCCCTTAAAGCAATGAATTTCATTTGTTACATCTCACCTGTTTCTGAGCTCTGGGATTTATCCACGAGGAATTCACGAACTTTTTCCACCCACAGGTAGAGGATGCTCTCCCCCACATGCTCCCTGTAGAAATACAAATGAAGCTCAGCGGAAGTTCATTCAGGCAGACTACTTCACATCTCTCTCTCTCTCTCTCTCTCTCTCTCTCTCTCTCTCTCTCTCTCTCTCTCTCTCTCTCTCTCTCTCTCTCTCTCTCTCTCTCTCTCTCTCTCTCTAAATTTCAAAAAATACATCTGTGTTGTCAAAGCATAAGAACAAACATACATAAACAACAACAACAACAACAACAACAACAAGGAGTAAATACATCTGATATAATAATACTAGTAAACAGGATAATTATGATATAAATTCTAGACAGTCTAGACACATTCTGTGCATGTCCCTCAAAGGGTATGTTGAAACATTAATATATATATAAAAAAGAATACAAATAAAAAAAATAATCTCTCTCATCAAAATATATTAAAGTTCTGATAAATAAAATGTATAAAAATTCTCTCTCTCTCATTGTCATCAGCTGAATTTGGGCGTTTACTCTTTCAGTTAAACCAACCAGATTTTGCCACAATCTCTGTAATCGCATTGTTGCTAGTTCTAGTCATTGTTGCGGTCAGCTGTCTGTTCAGGCAAAATCGATGCCACCCTCCTCCACCCCGTTCACCTCCAGCTCTCATCATTCCCAGCGCCCAGGGTTCCTCCATCAGAAGCCCCGCTTCACATTAGAGCCTGACCGATTTTTTTTTTGTTATTGTGTTTTTCTTCAAAAGGACTTTAAGTTTCATATCTTAAGTTTGTATTTTTATATATTTTATTTATCAGAACTTTAATATATTTTTATGTTCCTCTGTTCTGTTGTGACAATAAAACAAACTGCATTATCATATTATTTTAGTGAGGACTCATAAATAACTACAAATAATTAATGTTAGGGAAATCTGTTTATGTTTTGTTACGCATTTCCAGATTTGTTTTTAAATATATATCGGCCGATATATCGGATTTTTAAATCACCAAATATTTGTATCGATATTGGCCTTAAAAATCCTTAATCGGTCGGGCTCTACTTCACATCACATCCATCCAAAACTTCAGGCTTCCTTCATCCCTTCATCCCCTCCACCAGTCTCTAGACTCCATCGGGGGGGATATTCCTATATATCCACTAGGGGCGTTGAAATTAATCATTGCATTGCGATGCGGACCTTGACGATTTTGCATTGATGCAGTGACAGACCACACTGTAAGACATATCATGGTAGTTTAACTTGGAAATGCAAGTTCACCTGCTGCCTTGAAAATCTTTGTTTCAACTTAGAAATTAAAGTTAGTGAGGTTGATGTAATTACAGTGTTCTATTTTTGTTAAAGTTGTTCTTTTAGTTGATTTAACTTTTTATTACTTGGTTTAACTTCATACTTTAAGTTAAAACAAATAATTTATTTTCTTTAATAATGCAAGAAACCTGTCTTGCCTAGTATAACAGACATACTTTCCTGCTTTATTACAACTCACAGTTTCAAGTTAAAACAACATAACCACATTTATAGCAGAGATAGCGTGGGTGCTTGGGTGCGCCTCCCCAGGGCCCCGTGCTAAATAGGGGCCCCTCTAGAGCAGCTGATCTTGCGGCACTTGACATAAAAGGGCCACTAGTGAAGTGACACGCCACAGCTTAATGGCTGAAGGAAGCCTATTACTGCTCAAAGTCTAACACTGCACTACTCCAGCTCTTCTTATCAAACGTAACAGTGACTTAACTCATGGTTACTAATGTAAACCAGCACAACAGTGACAATTGCCAGGCAACAAAACACTACATTCTAAGCAGACACGTTTAATAAAACGGAATTCATGAAGTTACATGTATTAAATTGTAATTTCCCCATTGGGGATCAATAAAGAGTATAAATTATTAATTATTAATTATTAGTATTTCGAACAAAATAAACTTTTCAGCAAATTTTAACACAACTTTATTTACCGCCTTGCATCATGGGAATTGTCCAGCCAATGAACCAACTGCACCTGACTGCAGTACGCAGATGGGGGTTGGGCTAAATGTGGGCGGCGCTAAATGTTTGACTTTTGAAAAGTACTTTCCATTTCAATTTGAGAAGAGTGAAATGCCAAATTCACAAGCCGTTGACAGGTACTCCCTCCGCCGGCGTCACTAGTGCTTTCTTGTTTGCCACAACATGTGTTATATTTTAGTTGAAATTTGAATAGGCTATATCACTTATCTGCGGTGTATAATTAATGTATTGTGTCCATGCTTTAACTTTGCCGTGAAAGAAGACTGTATCAACACATACATATCTGACAAAAAATTGAAATAGTCGACACAACAAATAAATGCAGGTTTAACTTTCAAAAACTCATAAAGTTGAGTTCGAAATCCACAACTTGTATAAGCTCGTTCAGTACAAAATAAGAAATAAGTGGACATAACTAAAATGGGTTTTACAGTGCAAAATCGATTATCGCCTACTGATGCTGCTTGTTGATTTTCCACTTGCTGCTATTTTTGTTTCTGCAGTTTGTTGTGTTCTATTCCCGCATTGCCAGACCTTCCTCCACAGCGCTGCGGAGGAGGGTCTGGCTAGTCCACACAGCAATGTGTTCTGATTAATTGGCATTTCTTTAAACCAATCACAATCGTCTTGGGCGGTGCTAAGCGCCGGACGGAGCCATAGTGCCTCTGCAAAATAGCCTCAGGAAGGAACTTGTTTTGTTGGAACATGTGTACGTTCAAAAGTAGTTTTAGTCGTGCAACAGAAAACTCTGATTGGACAGATAGTCTAGCTAGCTGTCTGGATTTACCCTGCAGAGATCTGAGGAGCAGTTAACCATAGTCCTCAGAAATCCACCAAAGTTTAAAATGCCAACACAAAGTAAGCGGAAAGAAACTGACATCGGCGAAAAGACATGCATCCGGCGGAATTTCAAATGGCACCAGAACAATCCCGGAAGTGGAACATCAAGGACCTAGTTGTGTTCAGACTCTGCTACATTCAGGAAGTGTCTTTTTCAAGAGCAGATACAATAAATTCAAATAAATTTCATATGTCTGACCGCTTGAATTTGTCGATGAAAACCATGTGTAGTAATGTATAATTTTTATTTATCTATCTATCTATCTATCTATCTCGAACAATCAACAATGTTGCAAAACCAAAAATTTAAAATCACAAAATAAAACACAAACAATCAGAATTTAAAAAAAAAAAACCACAAAAATAAAAAATATAAAAAGGATTAGTTCGAGAAGGAGCAAATAGCTTATTTAGTCCTGTCCCTATTTCACAAAATCATATTATTACAAAGTAAGTAGATATGCAAATACAGCATGCACTTTTTTTGGGTCTTACAATAACTTACACCAATACAACAATACCTTTACATTGCAATTCCGTTCCTATGTTTTGGTCTATTCTTTTCTGTGTTCGTCAAGTATTGATTTCTTTAATCTATTTTTGAACTGAATGATATTAGGGCTCTGTTTGATGTCATTGTTCAGTCCATTCCATAAGGTCACCCCACAAACTGAAACACACATGCTTTTAACAGCAGTTCGCACAAGAGGTTGTTTGAACATACATTGTCCTCTTAGCTGATATCCCCCATCTCTTTCATTAAACATTGCGCGTATGTTGCAAGGTCAATTATTTTCTTTAATTTCAAACATAAATTGTGCAGTTTTGAATGTAAAAATGTCCATAAATTTCAGCAAATGTGAATTAAAAAAGTGAGATTTCATATATGTCTGACTGCTTGAATTTGTCGATGAAAACCATGTGTAGTAATGTATAATAAATAATATTGAGGTGAGGCATCGTGATATTGAATCGATTTGAACCGTTGACACTGGACACACTGGATACTCCAATTGAATCGTGAGACCAGTGAAGAGCCTCTATACCCCTTATAATTTAACATTGCGAAGGAGTTTAAATCGCCAAAGACTCTGACATATCAACCTATTATGCACCATGCTCATTAAACTTGTTTCACTCTTAAATGAAGTCTCTCCTGATTGAAATGAGGTTGGATTATCTGAGAGAGAGACCACAGAAGAACTGCACTGGAGAAACAATCATGAAAAAGCTTTTGTTGTGGTTAATATGACCCTACAGTGCCTCCTGGTGAAGTCAGAAATGATGAGAAGCACTCACACATAGAGGTCTTCCAGGCCGTTTGCCAATTTGGTCCTCTCAGGGCCTCGCAACCACGCTGCGCTACAAAGCCGAGAGCAAACAGAGGGTTGTTGAGTAAGAGAACGAGTGGGTTTTCGAGTGCAATGTTCTAGCAGTTCAACAGATCTCCACAAGATTAAACTTGAAAGGCAAATAGACTCACTTGATCTGGTAGAGAGGTGGGGCGGTGCTCGGATAATCATGCGGGAGAATGATCTGCTCAATAAGCAGAAGAAAAAAAAACTTAAAAACAAACTGCAATGCCCACATACTTGTGATTAATACATCCAAGAGTTGTTTTTTTCTCTACCTGCAAACATGCTGTCAGTTTTGGCTCTTCTAATTCGTCGGATATTTTGATGCAAAATATTCTGGCTGCTTCATCTATAACACACCATTCCTCCCCATAGATGGAGGACAGAGCCTCCACTTCTTCAATCTAAGCGAGAGGAAACAATAACAAAGCAAAAACATCACTCATGTGTCTGTTGACTAGGCTATCAGTCCATTAAGTCATTTCAGCATGTGGACCAGTGATGTACTCAGGGCTTCAAACAGCTGGCCTGGATCTGTCCAAAGCAGGGTTCCAGAAAGCCTTAGGGGGGTTTGTTCTTTATTATTTTATATTTCTGTATATTTAGGTTCCTGAAATGAATAATAAGCTAATAGTAAATCATGTTTAGAGTAGCTGTTGGTAGATAGCTTGCTATGTTTTCTTTAAATGGAAAACGCCGACTTATTGTGACTTTAGCTTATTCCCCGTATCTCCCAGAGTTAGATAAGTCCATACATACCCTTCTCATCTCTAACTCTGTCTGATGCACCCACCGCTAGCCTAGCTTAGCACAGATGCTGGAGGTAACCGGCTATGGCTCCATCTAGCCTTGGGTGGAGTGATTTGCTCGCAGCACGTGAGAAGCCCCATGGTGAGGAGCAGAGAGTAACAACGGTGCTTTTCAGGTGTTGCGCTAATCACTCCGCCCAAGTAGCAGTGCTTCGCCTTCTGAGAATATAGTTCCCAGTATGTATACGGTTAGAAGACTGCTGTGTCTCATGTGACCTTGTTATTTGTACACGCTGTGACTATACAAATCACAACATGTAAATAGGTACATGTTGGCGTTATATTGTCACTTATTGGGAGCAGTAGGCTAGATGGAGCCGGTTACCTCCAGGATCTGTGCTAAGCTAGGCTAGCGGTGGGTGCGTCAGACAGAGTTACAACACGCACGGATATGAGAAGGGTATGTATGGACTTATCTAACTCCGGGGGATACGGTGAATAAGCTAAAGTCCCAATAAGTCGGCATGTTCCTTTAAGACCAACATTTGAGGCTGTGTGTTCATAGTTCTAAAAAGTTCAAATCTCCAGCAACACTTACAGAAGTGTAAGATAAAGAATAACGTCATGGTAAGGCTGACGCGTTTTGGCTTGTGGTCTTTATTAGTCATTGGGTGCAACCTATCTGGTCTGTTTAAAGAAGTAATGCAAACTATTGCCTGTCCACTATGCGTTGGCATTTGTATCGTTTCTCTGCAGAGAGCGATTAAAGGTCCCATGGCATGAAAATTTCACTTTATGAGGTTTTTAACATTAATATGCGTTCCCCGAGCCTGCCTATGGTCTCCCAGTGGCTAGAAATGGCGATAAGTGTAAACCGAGCCCTGGGGATCCTGCTCTGCCTTTGAGAAAATGAAAGCTCAAATGGGCCAATCTGGAATCTTGCTCCTTATGAGGTCATAAGGAGGAAGGTTACCTCCCCTTTCTCTGCTTTGCCCGCCCAGAGAATTTGGCCCGCCCATGAGAGAGAGAGAGACATCATGGCTTGCAAACAAGCAAAGTGGCAGTTGGTCAAGGCCACACCCCGACTCTCCACCTTGCCCCCCCTCTCTCCTCCTCAATAGCATTTAAAGCTACAGACACAGAAATGGCACATCCTAAGGAAAGCTCATTGTGGGACTGGCTCTAGTGGCTGTAATTCTGCACCAAGGCTGAATTTCAGGAAAGAGACTTCAGATACAGTATTAGGGGACCACTAAGGTCTATATAAAAGAGACTTCAGATACAGTATTAGGGGACCACTAAGGCCTATATAAAAGAGACTTCAGATACAGTATTAGGGGACCACTAAGGTCTATATAAAAGAGACTTCAGATACAGTATTAGAGGACCACAAAGGTCTATATAAAAGAGACTTCAGATACAGTATTAGGGGACCACTAAGGCCTATATAAAACAGACTTCAGATACAGTATTAGGGGACCACTAAGGTCTATAATAAAGAGACTTCAGATACAGTATTAGAGGACCACTAAGGCCTATATAAAACAGACTTCAGATACAGTATTAGGGGACCACTAAGGTCTATATAAAAGAGACTTCAGATACAGTATTAGGGGACCACTAAGGCCTATATAAAACAGACTTCAGATACAGTATTAGGGGACCACTAAGGTCTATATAAAAGAGACTTCAGATACAGTATTAGAGGACCACTAAGGCCTATATAAAAGAGACTTCAGATACAGTATTAGGGGACCACTAAGGTCTATATAAAAGAGACTTCAGATACAGTATTAGGGGACCACTAAGGTCTATATAAAAGAGACTTCAGATACAGTATTCGGGGACCACTAAGGCCTATATAAAAGAGACTTCAGATACAGTATTAGGGGACCACTAAGGCCTATATAAAAGCATCAAAAAGGCAGCATGTCATAGGACCTTTAAAAGAAATGTCAACTGTTAATATTTTGCACACATTTGTGTATGCGCGTGCAATGCACGTGTTCACCACCGAAATGTCTGTAATTCTAAAGATGTACCTACAAGCTCACAAATTAACACGTTATATCTTAAATCTGTACAAAAACTCTAAAAACGTTAAAAAAAATCTTATTAAATCTTATGGGAGGTTATGTGTTGGACTATTTTTTTGGCCAGGAGCAGGTTCCTTCCTGGTTGTCTGCCATGTTAAAAGTGTTAATTAGTAAGCTTTAGACCTGCTTTAACAAAAACTCTTTTGTATCCTCAAAAGGCCTCCAACCATCTGGATACTACAATATTCTGTTGGTTGCAAAAGCCAGAAGCTTAGCTCTGTGACTTGAACGTATAGGCTAACGTCAATACATCAGAGGCACTCACTGGGGCCAAACTACTGTACAACTAAGACACTGGGTAAAAACAAGCTCTCTTTTAGCACACAAAACCTAGACATTTAATTTAGTGTGCCTGTGTTCATTTGTGTCCATCTGGTTTTCTGTGTTCTGCTGTTTGGGATGCACTGTGTTGATGTGTGGCCTCAGTGTGAACCATGCAGCAGCTGCTGAGCTTCAAACCTCACATGCATATGTGTTAATGAAGCCAGACACCCTGGGAGCAACCTGAAAGAGAGAGAGACAGACAGACAGACAGACAGACAGACAGACAGACAGAGAGAGAGAGAGAGAGAGAGAGAGAGAGACAGAGACAGACAGAGAGAGCCAGACAGACAGACAGACAGAGAGAGAGAGAGGAGAGAGAGAGCGAGCGAGCAAGCTAGACAGACAGAGAGAGAGAAAGAGAGAGCGAGAGACAGACAGACAGAGAGAGACAGACAGACAGACAGACAGAGAGAGAGAGAGAGAGACAGAGAGAGAGAGAGCAAGCGAGCGAGTCAGACAGACAGACAGACAGACAGACAGAGAGAGAGAAAGAGAGAGCGAGAGACAGACAGACAGAGAGAGACAGACAGACAGACAGACAGACCGAGAGAGAGAGAGCAAGCGAGCGAGTCAGACAGACAGACAGACAGACAGACAGACAGACAGACAGAGAGAGAGAGACAGATAGAGAGAGAGACAGCGAGAGAGAGACAGCGAGAGAGAGCGCGCGTGCATGCGTGCGTGCGTTCCTCTTTATTTTATGTCAGCCTGCCTGGGTTTGGCTTGGATTCCCTAAAGGTTAGAAAGGGGAGCTTGTGACTGGAAGGTCGTCGGTTCAATCCCCCAGAACGGCAGGTTAAATCTGTGTAGGGAAAGTAAAAAGCAGCCTTTGCCCCTCATTACCACCACTGAGGGTGCCCTTGAGCAAGGCATTTAACCCCAAACTGTGGTAAGCAAATCAGACTGTGGTTTTACTGGACAGCATGGTGTGCATGTGATGAAAAAGAGCATTGCTCTCAGTGAAACTACCCCCTGAATACATAACAAAAAGTGGTCTCAAGCTTCTTTGAGATCAATATCAAACCTTTTTAATCTGCCTGCCAACGGCCTCTTGTTTGGCTCAAAACGCTCTCTGCAGGCCACTTCAAAATACTACAGCAAAACAGACATTGAACGCATCTTGCCAAGTTGTCTTACCTTTATCAAAGAAGTTGTAAAATGATATCTTACCTGAGCCTGAAGATCTCCTTCATTTTCTGGATTCATGAAGTCAGCCATTAGCTGAAGTGTCAGCTATTGAAAACATAAAAATAAGTCAGTCAAAAGACAGATAACATAAAGTTAAGGCACATAAAGTACATGTTGAGCTCAAGCCTGCAGCATGTGTGGAAGTGTAAACAGCTTCCAGGGCGGAGCGGATTGGGTGCGTGCGTGCGTTTTTTCTTCCGGGTTCTGACGTGTCGGTATGATCACTCAACACCAGTAGCCTACAAAGCGTTATGAAAAGACAACGCAAAGGACAAAAGCGTAACGAACAAAGCATTTGCTTTTAAAGTGCATATTTGTTAATTGCTCATAATGTGTAAAAGAACGCGCGACTGATATGTCACTGGGAATTGTATTCTGCGTTTAAAATAACGGGCAGGGCTTTTATTTTGAAAGGCACAAACGATTTTCCCGGGCGAGTTCCGCTCTGCGGAGATCAGCTGATGTCAGTGTAAACAGAAAACAAGACAGGGTGTGTGTGTGTGTGTGTGTGTGTGTGTGTGTGTGTGTGTGTGTGTGTGTGTGTGTGTGTGTGTGTGTGTGTGTGTGTGTGTGTGTGTGTGTGTGTGTGTGTGTGTGTGTGTGTGTGTGTGTGTGTGTGAGAGAGAGAGACCGGGACAGCTATATTTTATCATCGGTCATCTCGGCCTCGGTTGAAGACGCTAACCGGGGAATGTGTGAGTGACGGTGGGATGTGTCGGACGATGCGCGCCGCGCTGTTTGTGCTGTAGTAGCAGCAGGAAACGACTGCCAGGGGCTTAAACTTCACGTGCAGCTCCACAGAGGGCCTGTGAGAGAACAGCTGTCTGAACAACCTGGATTAGACTTCTCAGGGCTGGAAGAGCTGGAGCAGTAAGTGTGTCTGGCTCACTCTACAGTAAGTTGATCCTGTTTTCTGACCATTATTATCTGCTGTTCGTGTTATTGTAATCACACAGCAGCTTCACACCATGTCACCTGGTCACAGCTGGCATCACTTCAGACTGATTTGACATTATAAATATAGCATACAACTGGTTGAATTTAAGCTAGACAAGATCTTTTTTTAGTGGTGTATATATACATATATATATATATATGTACACCTAAAACTTCATGTTCCCAAATGAGTACAATTATTATGTTCACTTTGTGGAATTCGGAAAAGTAAAAGTCACACGACAGCAGTGGTGGAAGCAGTGGCGATTTTAGACCCTTTTTAGGGGGGCTCAAGGGACTTGCGTAGTTTTTTCATATGTTTAATAGTTTGCATTTATCCTCTGTTATAATAATAAATACATATATTAATTGTTATCCAGTGAAATTACTGATTTAGCAGGGGGGAGGGTAACACTTTTGCAAGGCCCTGTATCCGTGTCACATTCTCATTAGGGGCTGAGCCCCCCTCTAAAGCTCTGATCCTAGAATCACCCCTGGGTGGAAGAAATAGGCAGATCCTTTACTTAGGCTAATTAAAAGTGCCAGTGCATTAAAATACTCCATAACAAGTAAAAGTTCTGCATTCAAAATCTTATTATATAATAATAATATATTATTGTATTATTACCTTAGTATCAAAAGTAAAAAATACTCTGCAGGAGAATGATCCCTGTGACTGATATATTATTATTATTATTATTATTATTATTATTACATGAATTGATTGTTGATACTGATGCAGTGGTTCTCAGGTCATGCCACCTCAAAAGCGTCATAAATCTGAGGGGTTGTGAGATGATTTATGAAAAAAGAAAAAAGTTCTACAGGACAAATTTGTATTGATTTTATTATTGATTTGTTCTCTCAAGACTTTTCTTTTTTAACTATTGGATCATTTGACGCCTTTGGGCCTCAAACTGTTATTTAAATGAAACCATCTGAGATGTTTAGAGGGGAAATGTGTCTATTTTCTTTTTTTAAATGTGTTGTATTTTTTTAGTATTATATGTTTTCAATGTTAATTCTTAATCTGAAAAGTGATAATTGGCTTATTAAAAAAAGATTAGATTAGACATCGTAATGAATACATAAAAATACAAATTCAAACAGGATTTCAAATATATTAAATACCCTGCATATATCCTGGTTATGCTGTTACATATAGTTTCTGGGTGTTTCCCGGTGATTGGAGTGTATAGTAGAAAGACAGGCTGAGTAACAGTTAGTGTCACATGCTTTTTAAGCCCAGGTAAACCTGTTTGAGTTCCAGTGCCAGTCCAGGCTGCAGACATCAGATTTTTTTGTCTTGTGTTGTCGATGTGGTTCATTAATTCTTTGTCATCGCCATGTGACATTCCATAACATTTAAGCTGTCTTTTTCATCTCTGCATGCCAACTTTTTTTATTGCAAATACAGAATGTCATGTGGGCTAGGAGTGTATAAAGGGGTAAGGGAGGACTTGTTTCCTTCCTGCAAAGCTAGTCTGGTGACTACCACCTTTTGTAATAATTCTGACAGTTGCTCTCTTCTCACTGTCTGACAAAACAGACTCTTGTGACTTTTTCCTCATGTGTCCTTAACAATGAGAGATGATGACTCGTCAAGAAATGTAACCCAAGACAACTTCCCCAGTCCAAACTCTGGAGATTTAAAGAGTCACTTCAAAGGTGCACTTCACTGATTTTGAAAATCAAGTTCAGTTTAGCCGTCACAGAGAGTATTGGAAACTGTTGTATAATGTGTGAGAAAAGAACTGTCACCGTGATGTCATCTTTGATTTATTTCTGCTTGGGTTTGGACACATTTTTTTTTTAGCAGAAAGCCTCTGTTATACACTTGTGGTGTGGTGTTTGAAAGAGGTGAGTGGAAAGACACAGTCCAGCTGAATTGTGGGAAATGTAGGATCTGGTGTTCTTGGAGCTCAACCAACACTGTTGACTGTAAGTCAGGATATCTCTGCTGCTTCGGTTTTCCATCCATCTTCGTCCATATCTTCATATATATATATATATATATATATATATATATATATATATATATATATATATATATATATATATACAGGAACACCTGTTAAATTTCTCGTTAATGCAATTATCTAATCAATGAATCACATGGCAGCTACTTCAATGCATTTAGGGGTGTTGTCCAGGTTTAGACAATCTCCTGAACTCCAAACTGAATGTCAGAATGGGAAAGAAAGGTGATCTAAGCATGGTTGTTGGTGCCAGACGGGCTGGTCTGAGTATTTCACAATCTGCTCAGTTACTGGGATTTTGACGCACAACCATTTCTAGAGTTTACAAAGAATGGTCTGAAAAAGGAAAAACATCCAGTATTTGGCAGTCTTGTGGGCGAAAATGCCTTGTTGATGCTAGAGGTCAGAGGAGAATGGGCCGACTGATTCAAGCTGATAGAAGATCAACTTTGACTCAAATAACCACTCGTTACCACCGAGGTATGCAGCAAAGCATTTGTGAAGCCACAACACGCACAACCTTGAGGGGGATGGGCTACACCAGCAGAAGACCCCACCGTGTACCACTCATCTCCACTAAAAATAGGAAAATTAGGCTACAATTTGCACGAGCTCACTAAAATTGGACAGTTGAAGACTGTAAAAATGTTGCCTGGTCTGATGAGTCTCGATTTCTGTTGAGACATTCAGATGGTAGAGTCAGAATTTGGCGTAAACAGAATGAGAATATGGATCCGTCATGCCTGGTTACCACTGGGCAGGCTGGTGGTGGTGGTGGTGTAATGGTGTGGGGGATGCTATCCTATTAATATGGGCCAACATTTCTAAAGAATGCCTCCAGCACCTTGTTGAATCAATGCCACAAAGAATTAAGGCAGTTCTGAAGTAGAAAGGGGGTCAAACACGGTATTAGTATGGTGTTCCTAATAATCCTTTAGGTGAGTGTATATACAGTATATATAACTTTTGCATAAGTGTTTTGCTTGTAATGTTTTTTTACTCAGTGCCTAATTGCCTCTACAGAGAAACCTACAGGCTCATCAGCTTTCTTGCGATTTAGCTCTAAATAATTAGTAATAAGCATATACACTTCACACTGGGTTTCTTTTCAGAGAGTCGGTGCACGTGTCCTTCTGAAAACATCTTTTTAATACAGTTGAGTCACAGAAATAAAAAGCATCTTTTTGTGCCGTCGCTGCTTCTTTCCTGCGTTTCCTCTGTAGGGGTCCATGGAGGAGCTGGAGCCAGAGGAGCAGTTCCTGCTATTCGCCCGGAACGGGGATCTGCCAGGCATTCAGAGGCTCCTCGTGTCCAAGATAAAGGAAGAGACGCACATCAACATAAACTGCAGAGGTACATGAGTAACACTTTACGGTTACACTCTATTTGAAGGTATCCACATAAGAGATGACAATGTCATGAACGTGTCCTGAACATTATAAACAAGTCATAAACGTTTATGACATAACGCTTCTGTCATTAAGTGTCATTTGGTTTTTGTCATGACAAGTTAGGGTTAGGGTTAGGACGAACGCGTCACGTGGGTCTTTTTTCTCCGGAAATTCTCACAATCTCATATTGTACTAAAATAGTTCACCGAAACGTGTTTCTGAAGACATTTTAAGAGAGAAATAGGCCGTGCAGTTGCTGAATCTGTCTTCATTTCAGATCAACAAAGGTCAGTTTAAAAGATTTTCGTCAGATTTTGAGAGGCTCATCCGCTCGCCATTTCCAGGTGAGTCCCGACTGCCCTGTCTCCGACTGAGCATGTCAGGTCGGCCAAAATAAAAGCCGACAGCTCTTCCGACGGACGACGGCACGGAACACACCGAACAGACTCGAGTCACTGACCAACCAGACTGTCCGACGGCTGATTATCGGGTTGGTGTGTCAGGGCCTTTAGGGTTTATGTGTCATGACAGTGTCATGTCACTCTTATGTAGATACCTTCAAGTAAAGTGTTACCCACTTTACAAAAAAAAAAAAAACAATCATTGTGTGTGTGGTGTAACACAGTATGCACCTGTTTTCTCAGGTAAGAGGAAATTTAACCTGGGATGGACGCCTCTTCACTTGGCCTGTTACTTTGGACACAAAGATGTGGTGGAGGAATTACTAAAAGTAGGGTTTATTTAAAAAAAAAAAAAAAAAAAACGTATACAAAAAATGATTGTTTTAGATTTGAAATAACCGCATGGCTAACGGGTGTGTGTTGCCCATCTGTTGTTACCCCCTGCAGGCCGGGGCAGATGTTAACTTGCCCAATAATGTTGGAGACACACCGCTGCACAAAGCTGCCTTCACGGGAAGAAAGGTATCTCAATGCATCTTCTATTTTCCATTCAGAGTTTTAGTTTCTCTCTGCTCTTCTCGTCTCTTTGTTGATAGTATGGTTTTGTGCATGCATTCATCTATTCAGTCAGTCTATCAATCAATCAACCAACCAATCAATCAATCACATATTGATCAGGAGGTTGTCATGCTGCTGCTGCACTATGATGCACGTGCTACTGTCATCAATGGGACAGCACAGATTCCCAAAGATGTCACTCAAAATGCCGAGATCAGAAGCATGTTAGAAGGTAAGAGAGACGTGTTGTCTATCTAATTTCACGGAAAAATTAAATAAATGTTATATGATAATATTTCAACATACAAGTTGTTTATATAATGTACAGATTGTAAAATCATCCTCCATTTTCTCTTGTAAATCGCATCGCTCTACTGATCCCAGCGGCCGAGAGAACGGAGGAGAGGAAACTGGAGGAGGAACTTTTGGAAGCTGCACGAGAAGGAGACATGTCAACTCTTACTCAGCTGGTGAGTGCCAGATGCTGATACCCAATCAAATACTGCCAAAGATAGCGAGTGGTAGTTGGAAACATTTTGACCAATAATAGTGTGTAAAGTCCTCTGCTAACCTGGGCTAATTTCTTCAGTTACTATGGTGGTAAAAGGGAATATTTCTATGCAGTGATGGAGTACTCGAGTCACTGTTCTCTGCACTCGTGACTTGACTCCGACTCGAGTCGCTATTCTCGGGACTCGTTGCTCAAACTAGGTCTCGCACACTGCTGACTTGGACTCGGACTCGAGGATTTATGAAATCGGACGCGAGCATTTATGAAATAGGACTTGGAAATTAGATAAAGTTTCTGACTACTTTTATGTGTAATAGGCAGTGATGGAGTACTCGAGTCCTGGACTTAAACTTGAGTCTGACTCGAGTCGCTATTCTCTGGACTCATGACTCGACTCAGACTCGAACGCAGGTAATGGTGACTCGACTTGGACCCAACTCGGACTCTTCATTGGTGACTCGGACTCGACACAAGGGACTCGAGACTTGACTCGGACTCAACAGTTGGTGACTCAACTATAACACTTTCTATATGTTAAATTCAATTCAGATTTATTAGCCACGCTAGCGGCAGAGCTATGGGCATGGCAATGTCAGCCTGTCACTTTGTTTGTCACTGTGTTAGCATGTTAGCATGATATACTCTCTGATATCACCACATATTTACGTAAGTCCAGACAGGTATACAGTTGACTACGGCCTTCAAATCTCAGTGACAACAACACAATTGTCCATGAAAACGTCATTAGGAAACGGCTCTGAAAAAAAAAAAATGGACACTGACAGGAAAGCTGCTGACAGATGCCCTGCTGTGCTCTACGACACCATAAACTATTACAACTACTCTAGTCATTATCTTAATTGTGACTTTGCTATTGCTATTGTTCATCAAACCCCCAACCGGCATCGTCAGACACCACCTACCAAGAGCCTGGGTCTGTCCGAGGTTTCTTCCTAAAAGGGAGTTTTTCCTTGCCACTGTCGCACTTACACATTGCATGCTCTTGGGGGAATCACTGGAATTGTTGGGTCCGTCACCAGACACCGTCACCACATTTAAGACTAAACTGAAAACTCTTCTCTTAGATAAAGCTTATAGTTAGGGAGTGAGGAGTTGCAGTGTACGCCTAGACCGGCGGAGCAGGGTGCATAGCTACAGACACAGCACCCCTGCTTTTCTCTGCTTCTCTTTATAGTCATCAGATTTATCTATCAAATAATCAATAATATAGTGAGAGTAGGGGGAGGCAGGCCAGTACAGCCCGATCCGGTTGGGGAGAGTTTTAGCCCGACAAGGCACCTCTCTTTAACCTGCCTCTCCTAGTTATGCTATTATAATTCTAGACTGCCAGGGAAGTTCATTCCTTCTTATGACACAATGAACTACTCTCTCTTCTCTCTTTTCTTTTGGTTCCTTTTATGTACATCCTGTCCCAGAAATGCTTGTTACTTATAGAGTGTGGTCTAGACCTACTCTATCTGTAAAGTGTCTCGAGATAACTCTTGTTATTATTTGATACTATAAATACAATTGAATTGAATTGAAAGTTTTGAGCAGCCTTAAATATTCCAGCTCTTTGAGTGAGAAATCAAAGAGTTTTTAGCAAAATAATAAAGACCCGCAGGACATTTGGCAACAGACAACCCATTTGTTTTTGTCCTGTGTGTTCGCTGCAGCTCAGCAGGAAGAAGACCCCAGACATCAACTGCACAGACCTGCTGGGTAACACTCCGCTGCACTCGGCAGCCTATCGAGGCCAGAAGCAGTGTGCCCTGAAGCTGCTCAAAAGTGGAGCCAGCCCCAACATCAAGAACAAGAAAGGTAAGACTTATGGACCTTTTTCACAGCAGACATGTTGACTTGTCATAGTAGGAAAAGCACAGCTGAAATTGATAACCTTAACGACGGCTCAGTTCCATCTAGTGTCCCAGTAAGCTAGTTCAGTGAGTCAGCATGACAATACCAGGGCCTCTCCTAAGTGGAATGCAGCCATCATTAATGGGTTTGAATACACCTGTGCTTTTCCTACTATGACATGTCAACATGCCTGCCGTGAAATTGCCAGAGCTGGCAATCATGAAAGAGTCCTATCTTTAAAGGATACGGCTGGCAATATTCTGCATTCCCATATTCCCATGAAAACCAACAATGAATTGATCCTACTAACAAGTATTGCCTGTGTAGCCAGAACTTGATATAGCGTATTTCTCTCTGCCATTGACCTCCTTTGTTGTCCACAAACACATCAATTAACCACACAGTTGGCTGCAATGGTCTTGAGGGTGAGAACCGCAGAGTAGACTGACACATTGTTGGTTTAAAGGTGCTCTAAGCGATGTCACGCGTTTTTTACACAACACACAACTCTCTCTGTATTTCTCAGTATGACTATGTTCAGAAGATTGTGTCATCCGGTGACTTTCCAGCAGAGAAGCTCGAGTGAAGATAATTACCTCTTCTAAAGAGCGTGCGCGATCACGGAAGGCTTGTATCATGTGGACACATCGACAGTTTTGTTGTCATTACTTAGAATTTATCATGGCGGAGACAGAATCTACGCAGTATAGCTTTAAGTTTTGATTCATTTCACACCGTCTCCATTCCTTCACCCAAGCAGTAATAGCAGCTGACTGAGTAAGCATCAAATATCATTTCTGCAGTAATTCAGTTTGACCTCTGATTATTTTTTACCAACACTGGTTATTTCTGTGAATCAAACGTGATTATCAATGTAAGAAATGTAAAAACTATGATTACATGAGAGGCACAAGCTGGGGCTGGTTTGGATGTTACAGCTTGAAATGTATAACAGTTGTCACTGACCTTTGAATACCAGCAGTATATTTCTCCCTTTGCGTTCTGTTGTTCTAAAGCCCCACTTGTCTCGTGTGCCCATCATAACTCACAGGCCAGACAGTGTTTGACCTGGCTAGTGATACAGCAATCAAACTGATCCTCGGGGGCAACGTTCATCGAGTGAGTGCTCAGCTGATAGTCGGCTTCCTTAAGTTATTTTTTATTTGTTCTGTGATCAGTTTTTGACTTCCTTCGTGTTTCTCATCTCTTTTCCTTGCAGGGTATGACTCGCCATGTCAAGAAGTACGAGGGACTCCTCTGGAAGGTAAAGTCTGGCAATGATTCTGTGTGCTGGCTGAGAGAATGCTACAGTGTGCATTACAGCTATTAACCCTTGTGTTGTCCTACCGTCGACCATGCAACTTTTAGTTTTTCTGGGTCAGAATTTCAAATTAAAACTTTTTTTTTAACGTTTTGGCCTCCTTCCCGATGTTTTTGTCACTTCTTTTCAAAGTTTTGTCACTTTTCCTAACATTTTTGTCACTTCCATCTAGGGCTGGGCGATATGGATAAAATAAAATATCGCGATATTTTTGACCAAATACCTCGATATCGATACCGCAACGATATTGTAGTGTTGACTATTGGTGCTTTCACAAAATATTCACACAATGAGATTTGTGATAAATAATCATCAGTAATGTGGATATAATGACTAAGTGGGTAAAGGCAAATAATAGAACAGCTAGAACAGTCAGGTAAGATCAGAAAATGACAACTTTACTGTAACGCAGCCTTTAAAACCAGGAAAAGACAACACTTATCCCATATTACGATATTACGATATCCAAAATCTAAGACAATATCTAGTCTCATATCACAATATCGATATAATATTGATATATTGCCCAGCTCTACTTTCATCTAAGTTTTTGGTCACTTTTTCTGATGTTTTTTATGTGCTTTTTTTTTACTTTTGTTGTTTTTTCTCCATTTTTTAGAAGTTTTTTTTCAACATTTTTGTCACATTTTTCAACGTTCTTTTCTCAGTTTTTCTTCAAATGCTATAAAATTGAACAAAACACCTAATTCAATGAAAGTAGTGAACTGATCATTTATGTTACTTGTTGTATGGAACCATCCATGTTATTGACAATTTGGTTGAAAGAAAACCCAAATTTCTGATATAGAAACCTTTGGAAAATGGGTTGACCCGAGGACAACAGGAGGGTTAACACTGCACACATAATCAAATAATCATCTTTTTTATAGATCACCAAAACAATATGTAATGGGGCCAATTAATGTTACTTGATGCTTTTACAAACAACTTATTCATTAATTAACAACGTATTTGTATAAGGATTCGTTGCAACTTCATAATAGCATCCAAATAATGTTTTTAGATTTAGAAAACAATTATTAACCATTGACAAAGTATAAGCTGTCTACATTTATAAACTAATGAATTACTTATTATTATTATTATTATTATTATTATTATTATTATTATTATTATTATTATTATTATTATTATTATTATTATTATTACACTAAACTAATGATAAAATAACATAAATTATACCACCATTGAAATCAGAGCAGACTGAATAATATTAGAAACCAATGAAAATCAGACCGCTGGTTCTTCTCTTGTGCTTCATCCCGCAGAGCTCCAGATTTTTTGGCTGGCGCTCCTACTGGGTAGTCGTTCAAGATGGGGTTTTATCCTGGTACTCCAAACAGTAGGTGCCGTCGCTCACCTTGGCTATGCTTGTGCTCATTGAATCGGACACATGATAAGATGTCAGCACCAGATAAATGAAAGTACTGCACACTTTTGATTAGAAAGGTGCTGGAAGTGACAGGAAGATAGAACGGATTCTGTCTTCTGGATCACCATTGAAAATGTGTCATTGTGTCAAACATTGAAGTAAGCCTGCAAAAGAAAAAGACCTCGCCTCTGTCTCCGTCACGCAGGTCAGACGCAGATGCCAATGTCAGAAGACAAAGCTGCAAGTCCCTCACACATGCTCAGTGTTCGGTAAGCACACTTAAAATCAGAAATGTATAGTAACGAAGTAGAACTACTTCACTACTGTACTTAAGTACTAAAAGGCTGTATCTGTACTCTACTGGAGTATTATTTTTTTTTCTCCTACTTCCACTTTTACTTGAGTACATATTTTCGATGAGTTTAATACTTTTACTCCGATACATCTTTCATGTGCTGCATCGTTACTCGTTACTGTGAATTCCTCACGCTACGGAGACTGTGTAGGTTACATTGTGTGTTGTTACGGCTACGTTAGTTATGTACGTACTAATTACGTAGGTTAAAGGTCCCATGACATGGTGCTCTTTGGATGCTTTTATATAGACCTCTGTGGTCCCCTAATACTGTATCTGAAGTCTCTTTTATATAGACCTCAGTGGTCCCCTAATACTGTATCTGAAGTCTCTTTTATATAGACCTCAGTGGTCCCCTAATACTGTATCTGAAGTCTCTTTTATATAGACCTCAGTGGTCCCCTAATATTGTATCTGAAGTCTCTTTTATATAGGCCTTAGTGGTCCCCTAATACTGTATCTGAAGTCTCTTTCCCGAAATTCAGCCTTGGTGCAGAATTCCAGCCACTAGAGCCAGTCCCACAATGAGCTTTCCTTAGGATGTGCCATTTCTGTGTCTGTAGCTATTGAGGAGGAGAGAGGGGGGGCAAGGTGGAGGGTGGGGGTGTGGCCTTGACCAACTGCCATGCTTTGCTCGTTTGAAAGCCATGATGTCTCTCTCTCTCTCTCATGGCCGGGCCAAATTCTCTGGGCGGGCAAAGCAGAGAAAGGGGAGGTAACCTTTCCCCTTATGAGCTCATAAGGAGCAAGATTCCAGATCGGCCCATCTGAGCTTTCATTTTCTCAAAGGCAGAGCAGGATACCCAGGGCTCGGTTTACACCTATCGCCATTTCTAGCCACTAGGGGACCATATGCAGGCTGGGTGAACGCATATTAATGTTAAAAACCTCATAAAGTGAAATTTTCATGCTATGGGACCTTTTTAAGTAAGAAATCCCCGAGATCGCTTCGTGTTTCTTTTCAATACGGTCGCCTGTTCAGAAGTCAGAGAGGATGTCAAAGTTTGTACTCTTTCTATTTAGCTATTGTTAAGCTATTCTTGAGTTGTTTCCGTCTGCCATGACTACTGAATGTTAACCGTTTTACCCTGTGAGGTGAAGCTGTTAGTTTATCTGTATTTTGCTAGCTTGCTAACTTTCCTGTTCATCACGTTACTAGCTAGTGTGTAATACGTTTTTTGAGGCTTTAATCGTTACTGTGCTGGAGAGGATGTTCATTTTACTTGCACAGTGTGACAATTGTACATTTTATTTCAGTATTGTATAAATTATATATTATATATAAAATACTATAATATTATATATTTAATATTTGTTAATTCTTTTGGCTACAGCCTTGGCTAAACATTTGCCATAATATAAACAATATGATATTCAAACTTTTGACTGCTTTCTTTAATATCTACATAACACAATACTTGTACTTTTACTTTCAGTACTTGAGTACTACATTTTAAAATAAATTACTTGCAATACTTAAGTACAAAAAATGTTGAATACTTTAGTACTTCTACTTAAGTGTGGTGCTTAAAGAGCACTTCAACTATTCAAGTCACTTTTTTGATAGAGCACTTGTACTTTTACTTAAGTATGGGTCCGTAGTACTTTATACATGTCTGCTTAAAATAATTACTCCCCTTTTTACCGCTGTGTTGAGTTTGGCTGAGTATAACTTTTGCACCACCAAATGTTTTTGATGTCATTGTTGTTTCCAGGTCCGAGCCAAAGACAGCTGCTTTTTTACCGTCAAGTGCTTCGATGACAGCGTGCATCACTTCAAAGTATCACCTAAAAACGAACCAGAGGCAACGAGAAAAGTATGTTTAATGTCTCCTGTGGCTGTTATTAACATTTTGTCTAGGTCTATTTTTACTTGTATGCATTAATTGAACTGGCTTTTTATCTCCAAAGTCACTCTCTAACTTGGTTCTTGAATGTTCCACCTGTAAAGCACCAATCAGTGCTCGGAATGAACACAAGAGAACCAATCAAGCTCCATTTTTATCAGAATGCAGCATAGAAAATCTGCTTACAAATATAGGAACTATTGGATAGGATATAACACAACAATGTAATTCTGCTAAATAAAATATCACATAAAATATCACATTCATTTTTAATGTCGCTTGTTTTTATTTTAAACAAATTGTGTATCCAAATACAAAACACATATTTTATAAGCTCAGTCTGCCACTTAAAAAAAAAAAAAAAAAGCCATTGATGGTTCCATGGTATCCGGATTTTGGATAGTCACCATGGAAACATTGATTGGTCATGTGACAAGGGCTGGGAAGATTGGCAGAACAGGCAGCCAAGTGACAGTACTATGCCCAATGGATTGTGGGGGGCGGGGTACCAGGGAGGGGCCAATCTTATTTTTTTTTTTGGGGGGGTGCCACCCCATGCCCCCCTTCTAGCCCCGCCCCTGAATCAGACACTTGTTAAGATAACAAATGATGAGTTCTCAATATTAAAAGGTTTTATTTGCATGGCCGGTTGGCTCAGTTGGTAGAGCAGGTGCACATACACTACCGGTCAAAAGTTTGGGGTCACTTAGAAATTTCCATTCCACTCCATTATGGACAGAATACCAGCTGAGATCAGTTGCATTGTTGTTTTAATCAGGGCAGCAGTTTTCAGATTACATTATGTGTATACATCATGTCAAAAGGGTTCTCGACTGTTGTAGACAGAAGTGGCTGAAGAAACGCTTGAAATCCATGCTTTTTGGTCTAAACGTCATACCCAAATTAAAAGTGGTACAGCTCCCATATACTCTGACCCTCTGGGGTGTGCCTGATATCTTTGGAAAGGTGATTGATGTGGTTGTGTGTTTGTGTATTTGAGAAGTGTTGTATTTTGTAGTTTTTTGGCTTTTTTCTTTGCACTTTTCAAATGGAAATAAAAAAAAACACACAGACATATCTGTAGAAAGAAAATCATATAAAATCCATTTTTGAATCTTGTGGCTTCTGGATTTTTTCTGTAGTGAGCTGAGACATGTGGCTGATGTCCTGTGTTGTCTGTCACCTGTCAGATGTGTTTACAGCAGTGGATTCTAATCATTTTACTTTGACGGAAATAAAACCCCTCCATTCTAGCCTCTGTAACTCCGTCAGTAAGGCCTAGAATCAGCCTGACACTGGTAACACAAACTAAAGAGTGTTACCTTTCCAAAGATATCAGGCACACCCCAGAGAGTCAGAGTATATGGGAGCTGTACCACTTTTAATTTGGGTATGACGTTTAGACCAAAAAGCATGGATTTCAAGCGTTTCTTCAGCCACTTCTGTCTGCAACAGTCGAGAACCCTTTTGCAGTTATGTAAACACATAATGTAATCTGAAAACTGCTGCCCTGGTTAAAACAACAATGCAACTGATCTCAGCTGGGATTCTGTCTGGAATGGAGTGGAATGGACATTTCTAAGTGAGCCCAAACTTTTGACCGGTAGTGTATATAGAGGTTTATTCCTCGATGCAGAAGGTCCAGGGTTCGAGTCCGACCTGTGGCGGTTTTCCTGCATGTCTTCCCTCTCTCTCTCTCTCTCCCCTTTTCATGCAGAAATGCCCATAAAAAATCTTAGAAAAAAAAAGGTTTGATTTGCAATCCACCTGATCCGGAAAATAGATTTTTGACATTATCAATTTAGAATACCTTCTTCAGGGTTATTTTGACCAATAAAAGAGAACTTTTCTAAGTTTTGCTACAGTATTTAGGTTGTGAAAACTTTGAACGTCAGTATCTCAAAAACTGATATTAAAGTAGAGGCTTATATTTCCATGGTCATGCTTTTCGGATAAATCAATAACGTTATTTTTAATTTATTTTTTTTGCAGGCATGGCTGGACGCACTGGAAGAGCACTCAGCTTACAGCACACACTACTGCTCCCAAGAGCAGGGCAGTGAGAAGGACGAGGAGGAGGAGGAAGGGATTTCACTTGGGGAGCTAACCGACTCGCTACAGGTGGCTGTACACAAAAAAATCCATAATCAGCTTGTCAGAATACTGATCCGTAGTGTTTGTGCTGTGCCAGAAAGCCCTCCGGTCCTCCCACCCTGCGCTGCTTTTGTTCATCTGCAGTCTCCTCTCCTCTCTCTGAAACCAGGCAGCTGAGGCCAGCCAGAGGAAACTGGAGGAGGGAGTGGAAGCTTTCCTGTCCATGCTGAAAAATGACAGGCTGGCAGAAAGTATTGGCAATTAAGTTTTGTTTTCTATAAATTATAATATACGTAACAGAGGAGAAACCTCAATCAACACTTTATAATAACTACACACTGCAATGCACTGAAGAATTAGTTAAGTATGTGTAAATACTCAGTTCATCATTTATAGAGAGGCAAAGTCCCTCCCCTTCCAGTGGACCTCATGGGACCTTAATAATTAAAATATACATAGTAGTGAACGGAGAGAGACAAATTATTTAATGATCCCGTTTGAATTGAGCCATGGATTACAAATATGATGTACAATGTAAAGTGCTCATATTATGCTTTTTGGATTTTTCCCTTTCCTTTATTGTGTTATATATCTTTTTTGTGCATGTTATAGGTTTACAAAGTGAAAAAGCCCAAAGTCCACCCCAAAGGGACTTACCATCTCCAACAGAAAACACTGTTCACAAACTGCTCCAAACAGCTCTATTGTAGTCCAGCCTTTACTTCAGAGACAAACGTGGTCACTTTGGAACACACGTTATAATGCTCGACTAGCTGCTAGCATGGCACGCCCTCATACTCTGCTCCTGACTGGCTAGTAGTCCTTACCTAGGTACTGTCAGGGCACGCCCTCATACTCTGCTTCTGACTGGCTAGTAGTCCTTACCTAGGTACTGTCAGGGCACGCCCTCATACTCTGCTTCTGACTGGCTAGTAGTCCTTACCTAGCTACTGAGCATGTGTGACTCCCAACAAAGATGGATCAGAAGTGAGATGCCACCACAAAAAATATGGTGTTTTTTTGAAAATTAAACCATGTAAACCTATTCTGATATAACCTCTAAATACAATTATGAACCTGAAAATTCTTCAACTGAAGAAAGTCAGTTTGCCGTAGGTTTGACGTAGTACCACTTAGTTTAGTGTGAAACCGCTCCGTGAACTACATAACTCGTCTCGCACAATTTACGTCACCTCGCTTGACTTTAGTGTGTAGTCTTTCTAATTACGTATTTTCAGTCTTATACTTCAACAGTTTAACAATAAACTGAGACTTCCTTTTTTTAAGATAATTTTTTTGGGGCTTTTCTCTTAATTTGAAATTGACATCGGATAGACAGGAAAGTTGGTAGAGAGATGGGGGATGACGCGCAGCAAAGGGCCGCAGGCCGGACTCGAACCCGGGCCGCTGCAGAGGACTCAGCATACATGGGGCGCACGCTCTTACTAGGTGAGCTAGAGGTCGCCCCAACTGAGACTTTCTTGACTCGGGAAACTATCTTTTAAACTGATGAACATCATATGTGTAATTCATGGCTCAATTCAAACGGGATCATTATTTGTCTTTCCCCGTTCACCACCGCTCATATTTTTTCACCGGAAGGGGAGGGACTTTGCCTCTCTATAAAGCATTGTTCCTAATTAATACACATTAGTATGTCATTTATAAACTGTTATAAATGTGTTATTCTTGATTAATAAGCTCATCTATATATAAACTCTTTGAACTCCTAAAAACTGGTTTGTAATTGATAATGTACTTAATTTAGAAATGGTGAATCATCACCATAAAAAAAATCATTAAACACGTTATAGATGAGCTTATTAATTAAGAATAAAACATGCATAACTGTGTTTATATATTACAAACTAATGTGTATTAATGTGGGAACAATGATTTGTAAATGATGAATTACGTATTTATTGATCTTAATGATTCTTCATGGTGTGCAATTATTATTATTAAGCGTTGCCAAACGAGTCAAGAGTGGAAATGAAAACCTTATGATTAAAATGACAAGCATTGCAGGCAGAATGAAATGCACAGTATTGATAGACTGCCGTCTGCACGATCTGTTTCTGAGGCTCGCTTGAGAGCATGAGACAAAATGAACACTCAACAGCTTGACCTTCATGTTAGTTTCCTTCATGTTTTTCATTTCAGCCATTACTTTGTGCTAATGGTTCTTCATCGATGCGTTTGTCCCCTTCAGGGTTTCCCTCCGCCCTGCCGCAGAAATTGCAAGAAATCTGTGAGTTCTCGAGGGAGACCAGTTCCAGTCTCAGTGTCTGTCTCAGCCTCCTCTCCAGACAGGAAGGGGTACGTGTCAGCTCCCCCAGGACAGATTTGTGTCGTTGTGTGAATGCCTGTTATCAGCTATTGGTCAAGTGTTTGTCTGTTGTACCATTGATTATCAGCATTTTACTCTTCACAACCCATAGCAGAACACAGATATAAGACATTACTTCTCATGTTAGACCAGGGGTGTTGAACTCATTTTAGTTTGTGCGCCACATACCCGTGATTCGATCTCAAGTGGGCCATACAAGTAAATTACTCCAGAAAGATGAGAAACTTGATCTGCCACAGAGTTTCTTGTCAGCTTGATGTAGGCAAACGCATGTTGCTTCTGCTACGACAACGTTCTAAAAGGCCATTTTAGGAAGAAAAAAATAATGTGAGGGGCCTGGGAGAGAGGGGTGATAGTAAGAAAAAAAGAACTAGGATTTTCTCTGAGATAAAGTGGTAAATTTGGAATTCGAATTAATCACCTCTCTGCAATTTTCTGTCTTTGCAAAGTCATCCAGTGGGCCTGATTGGACCGTTTGGCGGGCCGGTTCTGGCCTACGAGCCATAAGCCATCCTTACACACCCGCCGTAACATTAATTGGTTCGTGCTTATCTACTGTACCCTCCTTGGCTATGACTTTCCCAGTTAAATAAAAGTTCAATAAAAAGGTCCACTCAAATGATATGTTTTGGCTGTTATGTGCCGATATTTAAAGATATTCAGCTCTGAAACTTTTGCTGCCAACTCAATCAAACGGAGGTGAATATCTGCGGACATTGTTTCTGCAAAGACACATACATCTCGAGTGTTTGAAGTGTAACTGAGGGCTGAGTAAGAAAAAAATATGTATATATTATACATTCTTTTTGATTTGAGTGACCTGACCCTTTGGGAAAATAACATGTGGACTATAAATGCTGTAATCAACCAGATCCTTACAATCCGTGACCCTCGCGTATATAGTGATTTATTTGTTTTGTTTAATGAATAAGATGTAAAAACAGAACATGTTTCTTAAGACAGCGTCGACACAATTCACACCTCCTTATGAAAGCAGCCAGCGGTGCGCAGTGATTACAAGCTGTCAGATGGGTTTTTTCTTTGTGTGTGATTCAATGGATTTGATTATAATGGAAGGATTCAGTCGATAGATTACATCGCTCCAGGAAAAAAGATATATGGCACCTCTTATAGCTCACAGTAAGTGCCAACCCTGTACATCAATACTGTAATAATGTCAAACTTAGAATAGCACTTGACTAAACGCAGCGTTTACATGGTGATTCACATAATAAGATCCATTTCTGGCTTTGAGCGCAGGAGGCTCTGGCTGAAGAATTACAATCTGCTGATTGTTCAAAGTGATATGTAGCAGTGCAGCTGCTTTCGATGCACCGGGCAGTGTTTGTATGCAGTGATGAATGCACACTTGTTGTTGAATATGTAAATCAAGGGGTGTTCACTTTCACGGATTCTTTTATGCACAGCCGTTCTGCATTTTCAGTCATAGACATGGACATAAAGACATGAACAAAATTGTTAAAATTCCAAAGCCAAAACCAGTAGATATTGGCAGAAGTTGGTCTCAGTTACAATGTTTTATCTTTTCTTCCTGTCCTCTTTTCTCCTCACACTCATACTCACTAACACAGCTTTCTTTTCACTTCTCACAAAATGACATAGTTGCGGGGATATTTAGAAGCTGCCGGTGTTCCCAGAGGCTGCCAAAGAAAAAGAAAAATCATTTAAATGGTCTCAGTTTAACAGCCGGTCCAGTGCTTTCATGGTTTACACCTGTGCCAGGCCTCGAGCGCTCAGCTGTGCAGCCTTTTGAACTGTGATCTGCAAAGGCAGTGTGCACCATAAAAGGCTGCACAGGATGTCATGCCATGAATAGGCCTGGTCTCTATAGGAATAAGTCAGACTTGTACAGTATATCTGGGGTTTACACACGATGGTATGCATTATGAATGAAACGGCGGGGTCTGAAATACACTGAATCACAAACAGCTCCTGCAGCTCTGGTTTGCACTGTATTGTGTAGGAAATTCCTCTTTAAAGTTCAGTGTGTTGCAATAATGGCTGTAGTCTGTCATTATATGGGACTTTCTCCACACGTCACCTTGCCTGCTCTGGTCCTGGTTACCATCTTGTGGATTATCATTTACCATCAATTGTCCCTCTTCTGTCTCTTTGACAGTTTACAGTAAAACACTGCCTTTTTTGTGGTCTCTACACTTACTATTTATTTACACATTGTCAGACTTTGAATGGAAGCAGATGTTCAGAAAGGTGCAGCTGAAAAATTATCACATCTTCATATTATAAACACTAATGTCTTGTGTAAAAGGGAGGTTTGGCTAATGGTTTATACCTGAGTCCATTAGCCGTCATTTGAGCCCCACTCCTCCGCGGGAATCATGTTCTCTGGCAGGCCATTTGAGACGGCCGCGTCAAGGCAGCTGTCCCCCATTACAGATAAACACGGCTCGTCCCTCTCAGCTCCATCTCTGTCCCTCTCTGTGGGTCTGATAATGATAGGACAGTGCAGATGGGAGGATCAGTCAGTCAGTCAGCGTGCTGTTAATTTGCATCTTGCGTCTTGATAGTCACACACATTTGCCTTCTTCCGTTTGTGATGAGAGTCTGAATAAAATGTTGTTAGCCATGAAAACACTTTGTCTGTTATCAAATGTGGAAGATGACATGTTTCTATGAGTGATTAGTCTCTTTCTTTTTCTCTCTGTGTGTGTGTGTGTGTGTGTGTGTGTGTGTGTGTGTGTGTGTGTGTGTGTGTGTGTGTGTGTGTGTGTGTGTGTGTGTGTGTGTGTGTGTGTGTGTGTGTGTGTGTGTGTGTGTGTGTGTGCGCGCGTGCGCGTGTGGCGATCTCAGGTGCGCAGTCTGAAATTGGAGCAGGAGGTCGAGAAGAATAAGATCCTCTCCGAAGCGCTGCAGACTCTCGCCACAGAGCACCACGAACTTGAGCAATCCGTCGTCAAGGGATCCTCGCCGCGGAGTGCCCTCAGCGAGGATGAGTTCCACGACGCCGTGTCTGGTGAGTTGACAAGTTCTCAAACCCCCTCGGGAGATGCAGGAGATTCCGTGACAAGCTCCCACTCACACTAGCTGCTCTGTCATTCACCTACAGGACACTGGAATACTTTTCTCCTGCCGGTATTTGGTTTGCCGCTCCTCAAGTGTGACGTAAGCGCAAGTGTTGCCTGGTTGTGTTGAAATAACTCGAAGCCTTTTCACATGAACGAATGTTTTGGTGTGAGGAACCTGCATGGAGTAGTAACATTTTCAAACTGACTGATGCTTGAGGATTGTTTTGAAAATGGAGGAGTGTGTAGGCCTACTTCTTTTTATTTCTATATATATTTAAACTTCATCTGTAGCAACAAAATTTAATGCTATTGTCTTGACACCTTATGTGACCAGTTCTATTGTTGAAAGGCAGTTAAGATGGATGTGTCGAGGCCGAGCTGCATGGGAGATCTGCATTGAGTGGTGCAGAGCATGATTGTTGTGAACGATTTTTGTATGAATAAGATTTTATAGATTTGTTTGCTCATTTATATAGCAGTCCACAATGAATTAATTATATCGCAAAATGACTATAAAGGAACAAACAAATATGTAAGTAATGTGTATATACAGTATATGTATACTAAAATAGATGCATAAATAAATAAGAAATGCATTAATCATATGTCATATCATTAGTGTTGTATGTTTTTCTCACTTTTAACACTTTTGAGACCGGACCCATTTAAATATGTGAGTTTAAAGTCAATTCAATTTTTTATTTATATATAACACAATATGACTTGACTCGAGAGTTTTAAAAATCTGATAACAATATATCGGCCAATAGTAACTTTTTTTTTTAACATAAACAATCTTGATATGGATCCCTTGGATTTCTTTGTTGTTGCTTTAAAAAAAAAGAACGACTGACCAAGATGTTTCCTGAGCGAGACATTTTGCTGTTGAAAAGTTAACTTGTCACCGTTCGCTGGTGGACAAACCATGAAATGGTGACACAGTTTCAACATTATCTCACAGACAAATCTTTGGCATTTTTTAACTGTAATTTCCCGTTTTTTCTTGGCCGACATACTGAATACACTGACACTACATTATGTGCATTAAGCTAGTCTACTGTATATCCACGACGTTCCACTTCTGGGATTGCTGGGATTGTCACTCTTTCCGGCCTGATGTCCGTTACCTTCCGCTTTCTTTGTGTTGTAATTTTAAACTCCGGCTGATTTGTGAGGACTATGGTTAACTGCTCCTCAGATCTCTGCAGGGTAAATCCAGACAGCTAGCTAGACTATCTGTCCAATCTGAGTTTTCTGTTGCACGACTTTTGAATGTACACATGTTCCACCAAAACAAGTTCCTTCCCGAGGCTATTTTGCAGCGCCATCCGGTGCTTAGCGACACACGTGACAATTGGGATTGGTTTAAAGCAATGCCAATAAACCAGGGCACTTTTTTCTCCTATCCAAGAATGCTGTGTGGACTAACCAGACCCTCCTCCGCAGGGCTGTGGAGGAAGGTCTGGCAAAGCGAGACTAGCATTAAGCTAATATAGGCCAACATATTGACCCTGATATTATTGGCTGTAGGATGTCCATTAAAATGTGATATGGGACACCTACTACGTAGTAAATCTGACTGTTTACTGTTCTAAATGAATGCAATAAATTAAATGGGAAAACATAATAATCTATGAATATGTTATTTCCAACACTGAGTGTAGTCCTTCAGTTCCTTATCGCCACAGGATGGCAAACACACAAGCTAAAATAATTAAGTTATGCTGCCCCTCTGAGCTTACTTTTACTGCATCACAGCAATCATCTCACATCCCGTTCGCTAGTTGATAGATTAAACTTTTGCCATAGCCGGTCGGCAAAACTCCGAACACAACTTCCTTTTTTAAGAATGACTTCAGTGCCGTTCTTTGTTCTTTTCTCAAAGAAAAGCTTAACTCCAAGTCTTCCAGAGTCGCGGCCAAAGCCGATTCCAAAGAGCGTCGCAACTCTGCCGTCATCATGTTAAGCCCGCCCACCAACTCTGTACACGATGTGATTGGCCTGACTAGAGTTTGGTTTTTCCAGCTCGCAAGCCAACAGAGAGTTGCTAGACTGACACTCTAGGGTGCGTCTAGATTTCTAGGCTAGGAGCAGTAAACAATGTTTCCATTGCATAAGAACCTTTTGCGATGGGAATGATTGTTCCAGGTATTAGTCAAACCCTCAGGTGTGACCAGTGAAACAGAGTTATTGTTTGAAAAAAAACTTTAGATTTTGATTGTAAAACAAATGTTTATTGGTAAGTGAACATGGTGCAAGCGGGTTAATGCCCTTTAAGGGGCCCATTAACGGGAATTAATGGACTCCCCGTCGTCCATTAATTCCTGAGATTGAACACAGCGTCGGTCATTAACCCTTACTTATTATATCCCTCTTTGAATAAACAATTTGATTTTATACCCGTTTACAGATCATTATATAATTCCCTCACTACCAATTTGAAAAGTGAATGAATTGCCCTTCATGTGTCCATCTCAGAATCGGACTCGGAGATCTCCCTGAGTGGCTTTGAGACGGTGGCCAGTCATTCCTTTGACGAGGACGAAGGCTCTGTCATGTTATTAAGCAGCCGTTGCAGCAGCCCCACCAGCATGTTCCAGGAGGATCACCATGGTGACAAGGACGAGACTCAACCCAACGGGATCACAAAGTATAGGTCAGCTGCGCCCCCACAGTTTCGTAAATGGACCGCTGACCCCCTGCGCTTTTATCCACCTTTCATCAAAAGAAACAAACTCAACAAAGCACTCCTCTCCTCTTAGCAGACTGTTTATTTCTTGCTGTAGTATATCATTCATGTCAGGATGTTTTATTTCCCAACCTGTTGTGAGAGTACTGCCTTTTTTTTTTCATTTTTATGTCCTTCCTCGGGTCTTTCCACTTTGTAGTGTGAATAATTTAGCCATGGCCAGACTGGTGAAGGAAAAAGAAAGAGGCTTATTGAAAGAAGTGAGCTCTGTGTTGGAGCTGTTAAATATTGATTAGGTCACAGTGTAATACAATAATCAGGTCTGCAGTATGATCTAGTTCTCATGTTGGCTAATCCCTCCGCTTCAGGGTTCAATTCGGTTTATTTGGATACATTTTGAATTTGATTATAATATTGCCCTACTTGTTATTTTTTTTTACATGGCTTATATGCTATATTCTTGGGGTTTTAAGTATATTATCCTAACCCCCAACCTGTAAACCTTTTAAAATAGTTCTGTTGTTTCTGTTGGACTTACTGAGAAGTTAGATAAGTGCTGATGGATGATCCCAAGGCTTTTCACCACCATTGATACCGGTGTTGATTTTCTCTCTGGGCTTTGTTCCAGTATGTCACATAATACATTACAGGCTTTTGTTGACTACATTCACTTGAATAAGATATGATGCCTGCAGCTATTATATGTCTGATATGTTATTTAGTCTAATGTAAAGTGTCTACTCTTAGAGCACTAGCACAAAGTCCAGGTATTAAACAAACCTAGAAGTAATAAGTGTGTGTGTGTGTGTGTGTGTGTGTGTGTGTGTGTGTGTGTGTGTGTGTGTGTGTGTGTGTGTGTGTGTGTGTGTGTGTGTGTGTGTGTGTGTGTGTGTGTGTGTGTGTGTGTGTGTGTGTGTGTGTGTGTGTGTATTTCTAGGACCAGGTTACCTGCACCAATGTTTTCAAGAAATGACTTCAGTATTTGGAGTATCCTGAGGAACTGCATTGGAATGGTGAGAATGATGTTCATGTATTGTTTTATTAGTCATGCTAGCCGTACCGTTCGCAGCTGTTTTCAGTGGAAAAAGTTGTATAAACCTACTGTACACTACCCACTCAACACCAAACTGCAGTTAGAGACTAGGTGGTAAACATAGTGGAGCATTTAGATATTTTGCTCAGGGGTTGGTAGAGACCAAAAACAGAGCTAAAAGAGTGAATACTGGACTTTAAGGTCCCATGTAATACTTCATTTTCAGGTTTATACTTGTATTTTTTTTTTTTTACTAGAACATGTTTACATAGACTACTTTAATGTTCAAAAAACATTATTTTTCTCATACTGTCTGTCTGAATATACCTGTATTCTCCCTCTGATTGATTTAGTCTCTTTAAGCCCCCCTCTCGAATGTTCTGATTTGAACATATGCACTTTTGGCGTCTCTGCGCCGCCATTGCAGCAAGGGAATGACTGTAACGGCACTGTAGCGGCACTTTATAAACAATAGTTATGCCAACACAACTGTACCAAAGTCCCGGGAGCTCGTTTAAAGTCACCGTTTCTGAATACAGGCTGTATGCAATTCTCTGTTGATTGAGCATTGTGATACTTTCACAGTATTTATGTAGCACCTCAACATGCTTTATAATAAACAAAGACATGGAAATCTCACTTTTTAAAATTGTGGACAGAAACATGTCTCCAAATGAATAATAATACTCCTCCGTAACTGCTGGATGTGTAAATAAACAGTTTGCTAACAAGTTCGCAATATGAACTTCAAAGGTGATAATAAGTCAACGCTGTGGTCAGGGCTAACCCTTGCTTCTGCAGCCACAAAGTGGCCAAACAATTAGTTATTGCAGGTTTAAATGGTGAACATGTCACAGCTTTAGTGCGTAACTTTTTGATATTAATGAACGTCCGTTACATTCAAGCAGTTGCCAAATGAGTTGCTACAAAGCTAATTAAGACTATCAGCTCCACACAACTCTCTCTGGATTTTTCAGCATGGCTGTGTTTAGAAATTGGTGTCGTCCGGCGACTTGTGGCATGTGGATGCACCGACAGAATTGTTGTCATCACAGAATTCCTCATGGGGGAGACAGAAACTACACACTATACTCAGCATACCTGCATGTATACCATTGTGAGCAGATTGCCATGCTAACAGTAATGTGTTGAGCAGCATGTAAAGCATTACCGTGTACATTTATGTACTTCCAGATTAGACCAGGATAGCATTTAGACACCATAATCCTATATGGATTGTCAAAAACCTTTTATTCTTATTAATCTTATATTGGAACTTTTCTGAAGCGTCATTTTATATTTTGTACCAGAGAAGATTACAGTAGATACGACACTACATTTACATTAATTCATTTGGCAGACACTTTTTTCCAAAGCAACATACTGTACAAATGACATCCGGACACTAGTAGGCTGCAACATGTTCGAAAACCAATATTTTCTCGGGCCCTTTTTAACACTCAGCATAAATGTTACACTTTCAAAAGATTATTGTGTGTGAAATGAATTCCTTTCCCTCTGTAATGAAACCCGGTCCTCTTCTTGACGATTTTAGGAACTCTCCAAGATCACAATGCCAGTGATTTTCAACGAACCGCTCAGCTTCCTGCAGCGTCTGACAGAGTACATGGAGCACACTTATCTCATCCACCAGGCCAACTCCTTCTCAGACTCTATTGAGAGAATGAAGGTAGTACGCTACGTTACAAACTCGGCTTAGGCTTGGTACAAAAGGGAGTCCATACCCACACAAAATTTCCAAAAGCCAAATGTATTTATTTAATTAATAGTATAATAAGATATGGCAGGAGGCAGTGGTGTACGGAATGTATGGATGAATAAGAGCATGTGTGTTTTGAACAAGCTTTATGCCTAAATCAAAACTACAAAATACGTGGAGGCCATGAGGAGATGTTGAGGCCGGCCACAGCTCTGGAACATCACTGTACATATCATGTGCAAATTACTAAAACTGTCTCAAGTACAGCCATATTTTAACTGGATTATACCTTTGAGTTGCGTGTGTATGACTTGGAGTGTGTGCTTATGTGCTGTTGGCAGTGTGTGGCTGCGTTTGCGGTGTCCGCTGTGGCGTCCCAGTGGGAGCGGACTGGTAAACCGTTCAACCCTCTGCTGGGAGAAACCTATGAACTGGTCAGGTAAGTGGGATTATACAGCACTTGTTCAACACTGATTATACACTTAATACTTGTCTGTCCATTAACGCTTCCCACTGTGATGCCTGGCGTCCCAGAGAGGATCTGGGCTTCAGGCTCATATCGGAGCAGGTGAGCCACCACCCTCCAGTCAGCGCCTTCCACGCCGAGGGCCTGAAGCAAGACTTTGTGTTTCATGGATCCATTTACCCCAAACTCAAGTTCTGGGGCAAGAGTGTGGAAGCGGAGCCGAAAGGCATCATCACGCTGGAGCTGCCCAAGTAAGAACTTCTATTTGATTAAACAAAAAGATGGCAATCTTTGGGTTTTACCATCTTTTCTTTAAAAATGACAATATCAATCAACTCTTCCTCTTTCTAAAAAGACAAATACATCTGATTGATGAGAGCTGTGACACTGTTTACACAAATCAGTTTGTAATTCCTCTGTATGAGTAGACTTTTGTCACACATTACCATTTTGAACTTGTGCATTCTCCTTTACTTTAGTACTCCACTGATTTAGCATTGCACTCCTTTAACATGTTTTGACTCACAACAGACAGTTAAAAAAAAGAGATAAAAATCAAAGCAGCAGAACCAGAGATAACGTCTTTTTATTTCCACACATTCTTCTTTCTTGTCCAAACCTGGCACCCACATTTCCCACAATGCAACTCTAATGTAACCTTAAGCCTCTAGCCTCGAGCAGAGATGAGGAGCGGGCACAGAGGTCTGGTGAGCTCACTTCTTTCTAACTCCACACCCCCAGATCTCTTTTAATTTTCAGGGTTGTAGTGTTCAGACCCAACCGACGCTGACTCAAGTGACATCACTTAAGGTCATTTATCTGACTTCACACAGCTCCCTCTGGAGACACTACATCAAGGCTGAAGAACTTTCTTTTTGATGCTGCCTCTCTTTAAACAATTGTTCATTTCGTATACTGCGCTGTAACTTTTATTCTCGTATTTTATCGGTTTTTATATTTTTAACCGTTTTCAACTGCTCTTTAATGTTTTATGTAAAGCACATTGAATTGCCTTTTTGCTGAAATGTTCTATACAAATAAAGCTGCCTTGCCTTGCCTAAAGGCTTAAGACAACTTGTTTTCACATATGCTGCGGTACTCCTGTGAACACATTTTGATGTGTGAAATTGGCAGAGATCCTCTTTAAGTCACATTTTATCTCCAGGTACAATGAAGCCTACACATGGACAAATCCTACATGTTGCGTTCACAACATCATCGTGGGCCAGCTGTGGATAGAGCAGTATGGAAATGTGGAGGTGATCAACCACAGGTAAGAGGACAAAAATAACCCACAGTCAGCAAGTACAATGTTTGCACATATGTATTGGACACTATACTTATAATTTAAAGATTATAGAGTAATGTTTTGCATATTTATCAAGTAGAACAAGTCTAATACAGTTCATATAAACAATTTGAGGAAGTTTGAACAACAAGGCGAAAAAATGGACTGAGCAGATGAGGAAGTTTTGTATGACTCAGCCAGCAGAGAGTGAGAGGACTATACCGGATGCTTTTTTTGTCTTCTTTTCACCTAGAACTGGTGAAAAGTGCTGTCTGAATTTCAAACCGTGTGGCCTTTTTGGCAAAGAACTGCACAAGGTTGAAGGCTATATTCTGGATAAAAGGTACGGCTTACACTGACACATGATGATGAAAAGTCATTCAAATAATGAGTAGTCTTTGGTACCCAGACTTATTATTCTTGTCTTGAATGTTGAAGGGAAATAGTGGACACACACTGAATTATTCATCTCTGTGAATACGTTTTGCATATTGCAATATATGGTACCGGTATACACTTTATCTGGCTTATGCATTCCTAGAAATACATATTCCTATCTGCTCCCATATTGCAAAACAAATATGACTCAATAAGCTGTTTTAAATAGGCTTCATTTGTAAGTCAGGACCTACAAAGTTAAGTAGCTGGGGGGAATCCCCTGATGTTTAAATGAGCCCATTACAAAATCAAATAATGATGCTAATTGTCATTAAATGTATTCATCCCCATCATAAGCAGCTCTTAATTCGACTGAGGAAAAAGGCAGCTAGTACGTCACTGGAGCAGATAATGTAAAACAAAACAAAAAAACAAAGAGGAGCAGATGGTTCAATCAAAGGAGGACAAGCCGTTTCCAACACAACAGAGCCAATGACTCAGCATGAATGACAAGTCCATGTGCATGACCACGAGAACATGACTAAATATGCAACCACGAGATATTCTGACTGACTGACTGAATTCATTATCTAGTGTTTGTGCCTGAAGGTGTTTATATATGTGTGTTTTCCACAGCAAAAAGAAGCTGTGTGCTCTCTACGGGAAGTGGACCGAGTGTGTGTATGTTGTTGACCCTGCTGCCTTTGAAGCGCATAAGAAAAGCGACAAGAAAGGGGCAGGCGAGAGAAAAGGCAGCCAAGCGGTATTAGCTGTTTATTTTTGTGATTCGTCGTGTGTGGTTGGAATAATGCAGTTTGATGACTGAGTTAATGGACAAATATCAGCATTTTTTTATGGATGCACCAAATCCAGATTTTTGGGGTTTGGCCGAATGCCAAATCTACTGGTTAAGATTCTGTCGAATCCAAAATCCGTATACCAAATCCTACTCCCATCCTCAGTGTGACTGTCCTTCCTTTGCCGTACCTGAAGTTGCTGTCTGTAGATTCCTTCATGCACAACTCATATTCTTTCGGATGTTTCATACCAAATGTTGTAACAGCGGTGATGTTGTGTATTGTTTAGGGTCCTCTCCACCACCAGACTAATCAGCATTGCAGATTGAACATGTAGCTGGACTTGAATGGCCTTCTTTTGACTGAAAGTGCTGCCAAACTACACTTTTTCTGCTCACAAGTTCCATTTTCACTTTCTCACAGCCTACTGCATTGAACTCTCCACCTATGTAAACTCCTTCCCGTAATCAGCGGTGGCGTCATGACGTCAACCAGCGTAGTGTGCATAGTACAAGCGTAGGGCTTAAAAAAAAAGTCAAAAAGCCCAATATTCGGCCGAATCCGAAGCTGAATCCTGGATTCGGTGCATCCCTAGTATTTTTCAAGTCAAATAAAATCATAATATGATGAGATCTTTGCTAACATGTATAAATACTTTATTCTATCAAGAAACGCTGTATTAATGCATCTTGCAGAAAGCATGCTTAATATGTAGACTTCTCAGTGCGTCATCTGTTTGTCACTTGTGCGGGTGTTCAGGGTTGCAGCGGGGATCAGGAGGAGGTTCCCTCTCCAGCTGCAGATACTGTGGAGATGATTCCTGGCAGCCAG